>CM068388.1:74768951-75123951 GCA_034770075.1 Aralia elata | reverse complement strand
CATTTGCTTGAGATATTAAATGAGTTGGAAATGGATATTATTGACTATCTGAATTGGTGTTGTTTGGTTTTTCACTTTAGTAGTGGGAATTGATAAACAGAGACTTTCCTTGCAAAAGAATCAAGAATTCTTGTGGTGCAAAATTGCAAAAGAATCAAGGATTCTTGTGGTGCAAAAGTTCCTGTTTCCTGCATTTTTTGTAGAAACGTTCGCTCCCATCATGCATTAGAAATATTTTGTTTGTGGATAACAGTCTGCTATGCTGCAAGGATCAAATTTAATCTTCTTATGTGAATTTTGAAATAGTATGAAACTATGAATGATCCTTCTACTGTTTTCTGAGTTCTCTGATCTCTTTATATGAGGACGAGTATTACAGTGCTCTGTCTCATTAATAAAGGTTTTGGAGTCTTATCCTTTTGGTGCAACTTACATTTTGTGCCACTACAGTTCAGGCATACCTTTGGTGAATGCCTGAACTTAAGTAAGTATATATGGTTATATCTAACCCATTATTTCTGCAAACAACTGTAACCTTGGTATCTTATGCCCCCATGAGACAGGTTGAGACTTTCGAGAATTTAATGTTAATTTGACTCGTCAGTTTCAGATGCATTTGTGGGAGCAGGACATATTGAAGTTTTTCTTTTAGTAATAATAATATAAAATGACAGAACGCAAGTTAATAGTATCTTTGCAAGCTTTTTGTGGATTGGCACATTGAGTAAAAATTGAATTCATTGGATTGTTATTATCTAGTTTAGTGCATTTATATAACTTTTTCTTACCTTAAAAAAATTAGGCATGAAATGAATTCTTGGGTTGTCATATTAATATATTTGATGCTCATGCAATGTTTAGACAAAGATGCTTAACGCCAATAGACTAAACCTTATGCTTGGACTACTCTATCCCTTTTGTTGTATATTAGGTGATGTAGTGAAATCAATTCTTATGGAATTTTATGAAGTGATGCATGATTCTGTTTGTGGTGCTGGAAGTTTCAGTTCATTGAAATTTTTCTTAATAAAGTTGTTCTTTGGAACTTAGTGCCAGGATTTCCTTGAGACAGAAGAAATACTATTTTTTTGTTTCACTAGGACTCGAGGAGAAGTGCGTATGTAAGTAGATGAGACTTTGTTGATGAATAGTTTGGATAGTTTATCACGTAAACTAAATGACGGCCAGATTTTTCTTCTCTTTTATATTTTCAGTTAGCAGTGAAAGTGGTTTGATTTAAGAATTTGGCTTTTTGTGTTCCAACTGAATCTTTTCTCATTCTTTGGTCTTTGACATTTTGCAATTTCTTCTTTATATACAACATTTGTATAACTTTCCTTTTTATATCGAACCAGTGGACTTGGAAATCAAAGATCTCACATCAATCCTTCAAATATATCTTAGGCTAGTAATAGTATAAGTTAGTTCGGGTGCTTTATTATCAAAGGATCACCTTTTAAAAACTGAGCATTGCTTAAACAAGATCAATTTCCTTTCTATCACATTATTTCCATATGGCTTCACTATCATATATGATGGTTCTTTGAAAATGATGAATGGTTTATCCAACATTCCCATATGACTAGCATATGCTTTGTAAATCATACTTTTTTTGACTGTTATGTGTTTCATAGTTTAATTTGGTGAAGTTTCACAATATATGTTTTAGAGAAGGTGAATTTAGCAAAAGAGCCACAACAAGATTCACAACGACAATTACAGCAACAACAACCAAATATATTACAACAAGACATGCTGCTAAGGCACCAAACATCAGACTCGTTCCAGAAACATCATGCAATCAAGCAGGAAAAGTAGTTATCGCAATCAGCAATTTCCTTTCCAGCAGAATCATCAAGTATGTTTCTGACTTTCGCTACACGCACGAACATATTTATCAAGTTGTACTGTCATCATTATAAGTCTATAAAATGTCTGTTCAATTGTAGCATTATTTATGAGCACCAATTATTATCTTGATCCGTGTGTCAATGTATACCCACCAGGAGGAGGTTCACGAAGCACATGCTTGTCTTCTTCAGGATATTTGATTTATATATTAATCTGGTAGTCAATAAAAAAGGTATTACGTTCTTCCATGTCCCTTGATTAGTAAGAAAATAACACAACATTGTTGTCTTTGTGTATTGATTTTGGCATTAAGTGCCTCTGGTGACCTATTTGCTTCATTTTTCTGACTTGCTATTATTTTTAAATATGTGCAGGAAGACTGCTTCTACGACCTGCCTTGCAATACTAGGTATTAAATTTCTGTGCTACGTTTACGGAAGATAAGGGGCAAAATTATGAAGTGTACTCTCTCTATATATGTAGATATACACTTTGATTGAAGAACTGTGGTAGTTTTAGATGATTAATTGTAAAGATAATGAATGATTATGTAGTGGATGATTTTATTAAGTTAATAATATTTTAGTTTTTTGTATTTTTGTCATTATTTGCTATGTGGACATTGAATTTGGCAACAATATAATTCGTTACCAAAGTAGTGAACAAGTTTTAATAATAGCAACACTTTTGTATACATTTAGCAATAAATTTTCGTTGCTAATGCATTAAAAATATAATATTTGGCAACGAAAAATTAACTTAATAACAACGGAGAGGATATTGTTGCTAATACTAAAATAAAAGGTAACATTTTTTATCGTTGCAAATCATATCAACTTTCGTTGCACATATAAAGAAATGGCAACATATAATGTCGTTGCTAATCGACGACTTTTGTTGCTATTAAAAAATAACCAGCAACAAATATTTTCGTTGCTAATTCAGCATAATATCGTTGCCAAATAATATAATCAGCAACGAAAATCGTTGCTAAAAAGTTTACATTCCGCAACGAAAGCAAGCTTAGGCAACAATTTTCATAATTTACCACAACGAAAAATGTCGTTGCAAAATGGTGTCAACTGCAACGAAAATACATGGTCGTTGCAAAAAAAAAGAGTTCATTTCGTTGCCAATTAGCAGGCTTTTGCAACGAAATGAGGTTTTTAGCAACAAAATTTTAATTATTCTGCAACAATACATTTTGTTGCTAAAGGATCGATGTCTCTGTACGAAAGCCAAATTTCGTTGCAAAATGTATTAGTTTTGGCAACGAAAAAAATATGTTCGTTGCGGAACAATTAGCAACGCTCATTGCGCAACGAAAGACGCAACGACAGTAAAGTCGTTGCCAAAACCCTTTAGCAACGAAATTTGACACCTTTAGCAACGAAAATTGGTTGTTGCTGAAGCCCCATTTTTTTGTAGTGTCCACTACCAAGACCGAAATCTGGCAGTCTTATTCCTAGGGCTTGTGCACGGGCTTATTTTGTGGACAATAGATATAAGGATCGACGTGAGAATCCTTATCACCATCTAGTTTTTTCGAGGTGAGATCAAACGAATGGTAGAAGGGAGGTTGTCAATTGGAGGCCTTATGATAAATTTAATGGGCATTTGGGACGAGTCTTTTTTGAGACAAGATTAGCTGGATCAGCTAGGGTTCCATTAGTTCATTTTGACATAGTATAATTCCAAATGCCTAATAGAGTCATGAGACAGTTTGGACTACTACAATCAATACCAAAACCGACTATGAATAAAATTATTCTGAGAATAATTTTATTAAATTAAAGATTTCAAATAATCATCTTTAATTTATTTTCAAAGGGGGCAAAAAGAATAATATTATATACGTGTGTGTTATGTATGTATGTATGTATGTATGTATGTATGTATGTATGTATGTATGTATGTATGTATGTATGTATGTATGCCGTGTTGTTGGGTATGACATGATTCCTTATTGGATTTAGATTTAGGTATTATCTAGTTCCTTATTGGATTTGGATTTAGATATTACCTAGAATCCGTTTTGGTTTAAGGAAAGTTATCTTTCCTAATTATACTCAATTTAATATTTCCTATCCCATTTGGTTATGAAATTTCCTATGGCCTATAAATATAGGTGCTAGGATTTTGGGGAAGAGACAATTCAGAGACATTCAGATTCATTCAGAAGTATTCTAATAATTCTCTCTCTATCTTGTATTCTTCAAATATTTATTTAGTGGATTTCTTCTGTCTTCTCTGTGGTTTTTTCCCGACTTGGGTTTCCACGTAAAACCTTGTGTTATTGTCTTTATCTTTCTGCGTTGATTTATTGTGTTTGGCATAGTTTGTCATAACAAACTGGTATCAAGAGCCTGGTTATTATCGATCCATACTATGGCATTGAGTTCGACTTCATCAACGAAATTTGATATTGATAAATTTGATGGGAATATTAGTTTCAGTCTTTGGCAGGTTCGGATGAAGGCTGTTCTTACTCAGCAAGGCTTGAAGAAAGCCATTGTAGGGAAGCCAGTGAAACCTGAAGATATGTCTGATACGGATTGGGAGACGAAAAAAGCTAGCGAGATGTCTGAGTCAGAATGGGAAACTATGGATGATAAAGCACTTTCGGTAATTCAGTTGTGCCTTTCGAATGATGTGTTGCAAGAGGTGTTAGCGGAAACTACAACTGTTGATTTGTGAAAGAAATTAGAATCTCTCTATTTGACGAAGTCCCTCACCAATAGATTGAGACTTAAACAACGTCTTTACACCTTGCATATGTCAGAAGGTACTCAAATCAAATCTCATATCACTGAATTTAATTCAATTGTAACTGAGTTGCAGAATATTGATGTTAAGATTGATGATGAAGATCAAGCCCTATTGTTGTTAGTCTCATTACCTCCTTCATATAAGCACTTTAGAGACACTATCTCAATTGAGGATGTTAAGACGAATCTTATGAGTAAACAAAAACTAGATTCCGAGATGACTTTTGGAAAAAGTGATGATCAAGGTGTTGGATTGTTTACCAGAGGGAGGTCAGTTGAGAGAAGTTCAAAAAGTGGCAGTACACACAGATCAAAATATAGGAATAACAATTTCAGTTGTAACTACTGTCATGCAAAGGGGCATATAAAACGTAATTGTCCGAAGTTGAAAAATAAAGAACAGAGAGGAGACAATCATGGTCAGATTAATAGTGGACAGAATGTGCAGAACCAGCAGAATCAGGGGGCAAGAAAGCCTGCTGAGGCTAGCGTTGCTGAGGATAGTGATGATCTTCTGTTAGTAGCTGATGACAGAGAAAGACTTAGCAGTGATTGGATTTTAGATTTTGGGTGTTCTTATCATATGTGTCCTACTCGTGATTGGTTCTCCACATATGAACCATTTGATGGTGGAATTGTTTTGATGGGAAATAATTCTAAATGTAAAGTAATTGGCATTGGCACAGTTAAAATTAAGATGCATGATGGCCTAACCTCTTTTACTCAAAGCATCCATGCCTTTTTCACTCATATGGCCTAACCTCATATGCCACAACCTGGTGGTGTCATCCGCAGTAACTGAAGAACAAATTATATCTGAATCTGTAGTTGTAGAACCCTCCAACTTATATAAAGTGCCGACCTTGATTCCTTTCATTAACACAAGAGAGCCTCTACTGATCTTCAGAACTCCACCTTCAGCTGTGTACTTACACCCATTTTCATCTAGTGTACCCAAAGATATGAGATTCTTCTTCAAACTTGGAACATGTCTAACATCTGACAATGTCCTGATTATGCCATCATGCATCTTAATTTTAACTGTGCCAATGCTAATTACTTTACATTTAGAATTATTTCCCATCGAAACAATTCCACTATCAAATGGTTCATATGTGGAGAACCAATTACGAGTAGGACACATATGATAAGAACACCCAGAATCCAAAATATGATGACATAATCAGGACATTGTCACATGTTAGACATGTTCCAGGTTTGAAGAAGAATCTCATATCTTTGGGTACACTAGATGAAAATGGGTGTAAGTACACAGCTGAAGGTGGAGTTCTGAAGATCAGTAGAGGCTCTCTTGTGTTGATGAAAGGAATCAAGGTCAACACTTTATATAACTTGGAGGGTTCTACAACTACGAATTCAGATATAATTTGTTCTTCAGTTACTGCGGATGACACCACCAGGTTGTGGCATATGAGGTTAGGCCATATGAGTGAAAGAGGCATGGATGCTTTGAGTAAAAGAGGTCTTTTATCTGGACAGAAAATAGGAAAGTTGGACTTCTGTGAGCATTGTGTCTTGGGAAAACAGAAACACGTTAGTTTCGAGACTGCGGTTGATAGAACAAAGGGAACTTTAGACTACATTCATTCAGACTTTTGGGGTCCTTCACGAGTTCCTTCCAAAGGTAGCGATGCACATTATCTGCTAACCTTCATTGATGATTACTCTAGGAAGGTTTGGGGTCTACTTCTTGAAACATAAGAATGACGTTTTTGTGACTTTCAAACAGTGGAAGACTTTGGTTGAGAAGTGGACATGAAAGCAGATTAAGAGGTTCAGATCCGATAATGGCCTTGAGTTTTGTGAGACTGAGTTCAATGAGTTCTGTAAGAATGAAGGAATTGTTAGACATCGTACAATTGTGAAGACACCGCAGCAGAATGGAGTTGCAGAACGGATGAACAGAAGCTTGATAGAGAAGGCCAGGTGTATGTTGTTAAATGCAGGTTTGGGTAAGGAATTTTGGGCAGAAGCAGTGAACACAACTTCTTTCTTGGTGAATTGTTCTCCTTGCACAGCTATAGAATGTAAGACCCTTGAAGAGGTTTGGTCAGGTAATCCTGCAGATTATTCATCTCTTAAGGTGTTTGGTTGTCCTACATATGCACATGTGAATGAGGGAAAACTCGAACCTAGAGTGAAAAAATGCATTTTTCTTGGTTATGGTTCTGGTGTGAAATAGACTTTGGTGTGCAGATCAGAAGTCAGCAAAGGTCATCATTAGCAGAGATGTTACTTTTGATGAGTCAGCTATGCTTCATAAGAGCAAGGAATACTCTGTTCCTTGTACTGATAGTTTTGATAGTGTTGGTCAGAAGGTGGAGCTTGAAGTAACTTCTCCTCAGGTTCATAAATCACAACAGAGTTCAGATCATGTGCCTACTACTACTGTTGCAGATGAAAATATAGTTCCAGAGGAGGAACAAGTGGACAATCAGTATAGTCTCACTAGAGACAGGGAAAAGAGGATAGTGTGACCACCACAGAGATATGGGTATTCAGATTATGTTGCTTATGCCGTTTCAGTCGCCGAGACAATTGAGTATAGTGATCTTGTGACTTATAAATATGTTGTTTCCTCGAATGATTCAGAAAAATGGTTGTTCGCTATGAATGAGGAGATGGAATCGCTTTAGAAAAATCAGACTTGGGAGCTTGTGAAACCACCTAAAGGTAAGAAAATTGTGGGCTGCAAATGGATATTTAAGAAAAAAGAAGGCATCCCAGGAGTTGAAGACGCTAGGTATAAGGCTCGGCTAGTAGCTAAGGGATTCAGTCAAGTCGAGGGAATTAACTTTAATGATGTGTTTTCACCTGTTGTGAAACACAGCTCTATTCGAGTATTACTTGGTTTAGTTGCTATGCATGATTTGGAGTTGGAACAACTCGATGTGAAAACAGCTTTCTTGCATGGTGAACTTGATGAAAAGATTTATATGTGTCAACCTCAGGGATTTCAGATTCAAGGAAAGGAAGACCACGTTTTCTTGTTGAAAAAGTCCTTATACGGTTTAAAGCAATCTCCCAGGCAGTGGTATAAATGATTTCACTCATTTATGGTTGGGATTGAATATAGCAGGAGTCAATATGATAGTTGTGTGTACTTCAGGAAACTTCAGGATGGCTCATTTATCTATTTGTTGCTTTATGTTGATGATATGTTTATTAGAACAAAAGATAATTCAGAGATTGGTAAACTGAAATCATAGTTGAGCACTGAGTTTGAGATGAAAGATTTAGGGGCTGCTAAAAAGATTCTTGGCATGGAGATTCAGCGAGATCGCAGAATTAAGAAATTGTACTTATCTCAGAAAGACTACATCACGAAGGTGTTAGATCATTTTGGTATGAAGGATGTTAAACTAGTAAGTACTCATCTTGCTGCTCACTTCAAATTATCAGCTGAATTATCTCCGTAGACAGATGAGGAGGTTAGGTATATGTCAAGTGTTCCCTACTCGAGTGCAGTTGGTAGCCTAATGTATGCTATGATTTGTACTCGTCCAGATATTTCACATGCCATTAGTGTGGTAAGTAGATACTTATCATGTCCAGGTAAAATTCATTGGGAAGATGTGAAATGGATTTTAAGATACTTGCGAGGTACCTCTGATGTTGGTTTAAAGTTTGGAAGAAATGGCAATACCCTTATAGGGTATGTTGATTCAGACTATGCTGGTGATCTTGATAGGAGGAGGTCGTTGACTGGTTATATATTTACCCTTGGAGGTTGTGCAATTAGTTGGAGAGCTACTTTACAGCATACAGTTGCTCTATCTACTACAGAGGCAGAATATATGGCTATTACAGAGGCTGTTAAGGAAGCTATTTGGTTGCGAGGCTTGTTTGGAGAGATTAGCATGGATCATGGAGTTACTGTTGTCCATTGTGATAGTCAAAGTGCTATACACTTGACTAAGGATCAAATATATCATGAGAGGACGAAGCATATTGATGTCAGGTATCATTTTGTTCAAGACATTGTTGAAGATGGTGACATTAAGGTCTTGAAGATTGGTACTGAAGACAATCCAGCTTACATGTTAACGAAGTCGTTACCACATACCAAGTTTAAACATTGTTTGGACCTGGTTAGTGTTCGATGCACTTGAGCTCTACATTTTGAGAAGAGGAGAAAGTTCACTGTTTGTGCTATATTTGGAGGATTCAAGTCAAGGTAGAGATTTATTGGGTATGACATGATTCCTTATTGGATTTTGATTTAGGTATTATCTAGTTCCTTATTGGATTTGGATTTAGGTATTACCTAGAATCCGTTTTGGTTTAAGGAAAGTTATCTTTCCTAATTATACTCAATTTAGTATTTCCTATCCTATTTGGTTATGGAATTTCCTATGGCCTATAAATATAGGTGCTAGGATTTGGGGGAAGAGACAATTCAGAGACATTCAGATTCATTCAGAAGTATTCTAATAATTCTCTCTCTATCTTGTATTCTTCAAATATTTATTTAGTGGATTTCTTCTTCTGTCTTCTCCGTGGTTTTTTCCCGATTTGGGTTTCCACGTAAAACCTTGTGTTATTGTCTTTATCTTTCTGTGTTGATTTATTGTGTTTGTCATAGTTTGTCATAACACGTGTATATATATATGGGTATGCCGTGTATATGTATACATGTGCATAATTTAAATGGGTGCCGTGTATTTGCGTTATGTATATGCAAATTCAAGTGAAAAGAATAAAGGCTAAAGCCTTTGCTCAAATTCCTGACAATAGCTACACATACTGGAAGTTTAAAACAAAAGAAAAATAACTTGGGCATGTGCTTAATGACTTAGCAGTTTATTTTTTTAAGGGGCTAAAAACTTGTGCTGACTCAAAAGTTGGCCACATTTATTTTGGGCTGAAATATGCCTTCGCACTTTTCTCAAATCTGTGTGATTCACTTTCATCTGGACCATTTAATTTTTTTTATCAAACAATCCGAGCCAATAAATTCAAAATGAATTTCTAAAATTACAAGTTTACCCATGGCTTAGAAAATTCTATAAATAGGAAAGTTTTTCTTCATTTCTAACTTACCAATTCATAAAACAAAGAAAAGCTCTATCTCATTGCCTACATTTTCTCTCTATAAAAAGGCTTACACTCTATCTTCTAATCAAAGCTCAAATCTTTTGAAGAAGAGAAAAATTGGTCAAAGTATTTGAGATAAGTTATTAAATTGTTGTATTTAAATTATCTCACATTTGCTTATAATTATAGATATCAAATATAAATTGTTGTACACATTTATATATCTATATTTCATCTATTCTTATCAATTAATAGATCAGTTTTAGATACCGACATTTGGAAGTATTCTTTAAGAATATCATTCGAACGGTGTTTGAAGTTCTAAGTGATCATTTATTTATATAACTTGTTTATATAAATATCGTAAAGTAGATCAGTTTTAGATACCGATATTTAGAGGTATTCTTTAAGAATATCATTCGAACGATGTTAGAAGTTATAAGTGATTTATCGAAAATATTTATATAAATATCAATTGTGAAACTTTAAATTCGGCCAGTTTTAGAGACTGATATTTGGAGGTATTTCTTCAACAAGAAAATCATTCGAACGGTATTTGAAGTTCTAAGTGACCTTATTTAATATTCACATAATAGATCAAATATATTATAATATATATTTGAGTGATGTGAAACAAATTGATCTATTATATCAAGTATTATTTAACTGATTGATCTACTATACTTGATATCTGTCATCACAAGTATTTTGTGCACAAACTTATTTACTCATAAAATACTTGTTACAATTATAAAAGTTATTTAAAATTTTATATCAAAAACTCAAAGTTATATCTGTTTAAACATAGAAACACATTCTTTATTTACCTAAAGAATAAGAAAATCTTTTCTAATCTGTTTAAACATAGAAACACATTCTTTATTTATAAAAAAAAGAAAATCTTTATAAAATTGCATTAATCTGTTTATCTGCTTACACATAAGCTTTATACACATATAAAAGTATTGATCTTTTATTTAAATATTTGATTCTTAAACTGTTTATCTGCTTATTTGAGAAGCATTAAATATAAAGTTAGTTAAACGTTTCTGCACTAAATTTTTATCTGCTTGTCTTAGAAACATATTTCTCTTAATCATTTGTAAAAAGGGAAAATGGTAGAGTTAGTTTATTTTATGTACCTATGAGAAAGACAAGCAATTCTTTAACTAAGACCAGAGTCTTATAGAGGTCAGCTGAGAGTTGGGTCTCTAGTGAACTTGTGAGGTAAGGAAGATCCTGTTGTTTTAAGACCAGATCATAGAATATAATTGAACTCAAAGAAAAGGTACAACTAAGCTTGAGGAAGGAAGGAGCTAGGAGCATGCTGTCCGAGATAGTTAGTTGTGGATAGTTGTAAGTTTATCTTTAAAACTTTGTAAATGTTTCTCCGCCTGTTGAAGGAGTATTTATTACTGGGAGTAATAGGATCTCAAGTCCTGGAGAGGAGCTTGAGACTGGACGTAGCAACATACCTGGGATGTATGTTGTGAACTAGATAAATCTCTGTGCACTATGTGATTGAATTTTTACTACTTGCATATTAATTTTTAACACTGCAAATTAATTTACTAAAAATTCAAAAAGGCCTAATTAAGATAAATTTTTAAACATTAATAATCTATTCAACCCCCCTCTAGATTATTATTGGACTTTCAATGGTGGCTCTAAGGGGGCAGGAGCAAAGAAATCTAACATATTAGATTATGAGATTTTAAGGGTGCCTTATAATGCTCCGTGAGATTGAAACAAGAAGATTTGCAAGCTTATGTAATTGAGGCACTTAAATTTATTTCTATCGAGTATTACATGAAGTGGTACAAGAAGATAACCCACCTGCGTATTCAGAGATCACAGTTGCAACGTAGTGAACGATATGCACCGTGAGCATAATCTCCACAAATGACACATGTTAATCTAGTAAGAGTTTTGTTTTTTATTACTTCATGAATTTTTATTTAATTTTACTAATTTATACTGATGGTATGAAACAACTAATTATATGTTATTCGTTTATGTATTAGGTTAAAAGTGTCGAGTCCATATTTAAGAAATTGTTTAGTATTGAGCAGCCACCTGAATTTAGAACCATGTATGGAACATGAAAAAGTGAAAAAGATAATTTTATGGTTGACTTCAAAGACATGTCGATTAACGACCTAGAACCTGTTAGCCAATGTATTTCTGTGTATAGTTGTAACGACTTCTGTGTATAGTTGTAATAGATAGTCTAGGACTCTGTTATAGTTTGAGCTGATAAGCTCTCAATTTGTAATCCTTTAGGACTCGGTCTCCCTGCTGAATAGAAGGAACCAGTTACTATTTGTAATTATTTATACGCCTTCCATTAATAAAATTTGTAAGCAATTCTCTCTCAAAGCTTCAGCTCTATCATGGTACTAAAGCAGTATCTGATCCTTCATTAAATTTTATTTTATTTATATTTTTTTATTTTTTATCTTTTCCTTCCAAACAACAAAATGTCAAACTCAATCCCGTCAAACACAGAAAACCAACTCATCACCATTAACACAGCTGCTCAAGCTCCTCTCAAACTGAATTCTTCCAACTATGCTTCCTGGAAAATTCAGTTTGAAACTGTCTTTGTCGGCTACGATCTCCTTGGTTACATCAATGGATCAAAGTCGTGCCCACCACCAACCCTCACAACTAACGACACCACTGCTTCTAATCTTGCCTATAGTTTCTTGGTTAAGTAAGGCAAACTCATCCTAAATGCTCTCATCAGCAGTATCTCTCCCCCACTTATTTCCTTTGAGGCGCGAACCACCTCTTCCCGTGAAGCATGGAATGTTCTCGCCACCACATATGCAAAACCTTCATGTGGCCGTATCAAACATGTAAAGAATCAGTTGAAGAATCTCACCAAAGGTACCCTGAGCATCACGGATTTTGTCTATTCAGTCAATGCAAGATCCGATGAACTCGCTGTCCTCGGTGCTCCCATGGACACCGAAGAGTTTACTGAAAGAATTTTGGATGGTTTAGATGATGACTATAAGGAGCTTGTCCGAGCCGTCCAAGCCCGAGATGCTGCTATCTCCTTCTATGAGCTTCATAAGAAGCTTTTCTCGTTTGAAGCATCGCTTCAAACCTAGTCGTGTTCCTCTATTCTTGGACCTGTTACCACTAATCCCATGACTCGGACCTCCAACAACAACTGACGACCCTCTAGAAACAACTGGCGACCCTCGTTCTCTCCTATGGGGAATAATTGTCGTCCATCATCTAACACCTACTTTCGGCCTGCCATGCCCAACACAAACCAGGCCAGGAACAGTCGACCGCCTGCACATCCCTACTGTGAATGGTAACCAAATCTATAGTATGTGGTAACTAAAATATAGTTAATTGGTAACTATAAATATGAAGCACATATTTATGCATTCAGCTTATAATCAAATCAATGCATATCATGACCCGAGGACCATTTAAATACTTAACAAGTAAACCTACGTAACCAAATACTTATATTACAGTAACCAAAATATATCTAATTGGTAACCATTCTTATGAAAGACATTGTTTGCATTCAGCTCATAATCAAATCCCTGTGTATCATGATCTAGTTACCAATTAAAGACTGAATAAGTGAACCTAGGTAACCAAACATTTATATGAAGGTAACCAATTTAAAAATGTGTAGTAACTACGGATGTAACTGAATTAAAATTAGAACGACCCATACCAAATTTCCAGACTACATTTATACTTTATATGGATCTGTAATCTATCAATAAACAACTAATAATCCTTCACTTATTTTTAAAACAGTGCACGACCTTTAATTCTAATCAAATTACTTTCGTAAAAAGCTTAATTGAAATGGGAATAATAACATTGAGATGAAGGTTTTATTTATTCACTCCATCGCTTTATGATTACTAATATTAGAGTATAAACGAAGTGATTATACCTTTTAGTTTTCTGAATGCAAGAAGTCAACAAGTCCAATTTAGAAGAAAAATTAAAAGGTTGATCCCAATCAGCTTCCCTACTATTAACAAATAAACAATAAAAATCAAACTTCAAGCCAGATTAATTTAAAAAAAAAGGAAAAACTGAAGTAGTATAAAAAATACACTACTGTAAATGGTAACCAAATCAATAGTATGTGGTAACTAAAATATAGCTAATTGGTAACCATAAATATGAAACACATAGTTTGCATTCAGCTTATAGTGGACAAAAATACACTACTATGAATGGTAACCAAATCTATAGTATGTGGTAACTAATATATAGCTAATTGGTAACCATAAATATGAAACACATATTTATGCATTCAGCTTATAATCAAATCAATGTGTATCATGACCTGGGGACCATTTAAATACTTAACAAGTAAACCTAAGTTACCAAATACTTATATTACAGTAACCAAAATATATCTAATTGGTAACCATTCTTATGAAAGACATTGTTTGCATTCAGCTCACAATCAAATCCCTGCATATCATGATCTGGTTACCAATTAAAGACTGAATAAGTAAATCTAGGTAACCAAACATTTATATGAAGGTATCTAATTTAGAAATGTGTAGTAACTGTTAATTTCTAGAGGCACAAAAGATATCTAGAAGGGGGATTGAATAGATTCTTTTAAAACTTTTCCTTATTTCAGCTTTCAAAAGAATGACTTAACAGTTTAGTTAATAACTAAGCACGGCGGAATATGATTTATAAAAACCCCTTTTAGAAATAGAACGATAGTAAAGGATATAATAAAGTAGTGATAAAACAGTTATGACAGTTAAGAAGTGCAAAGAGATAGAGATAAGGCATTAAGTGGTTCGGAGCACACAAGACTCCTACTCCACTGTTCTACTCCTCGAGTAGCAAATCCACTGAGGATATCGTTACAATTGAATCACAAAGATTCCTTCAAGACCCGCAGTCTTGGAACTCCAGTACACAACGTACTCTTCAAACCTAGTAGCCTTGGAACTTTGTAAACTAAGATCAGCAGCCTTAGAATCTTTTCTACCCTTTGGTACTCAGCAAGTCCAGCAGACTTAACTTAGGTTAGTCACCTGTTGACCCTTTCACTTGATAGAGAGTGATTGTTTTGTTGCTACTGAGTTACATAAAGCATATGGTTTGATAAACTTAGCAGCGAAGCAAGATGTTTCCCTTCGGATTGTAGAATGATGATGTTTCAGATATTATCTTCTTTTCATTGTACTTGCTTGATCTGAAACTTCAATCCGTCTGCCTTATGTAGATGCTTCTGAAAAATCTTTTCGTTGGAATGTGGCCGTTGCATCTAATCCTTTCGTTGAGATGTGTTGCTGAGCTTAGGAATAGTTTATTCCTTGTTGACTGCAGTAGTGGGGTGAGTCAGCTTCCATTAGCCTGTACCAAGATAGTGGTAGGGATAGTGCTCTGAATATCTGCAGACTAAGGTTGTTTGCTCCCCACTGATTTGTTTAATATTCAGCAACTGTTTTGGGCAGGTCATTCTATTGTTTAATCATTATGGGCAACTTAGAATATTCGTTCCAGATCTGAGTTGCTCGTCTGACGTGTTGACTCTACGATCTTGCTAGTCGTAGTGTCGCCAGTGTGTTTGTAGAGTTACAGCTCTACAGTCGTTTGATGCCTGCAGACGTTCACTGTGATCTTCATACTTTATTTTGATCATTCTGAAATAGCATCAATACTTTGCCTTTATGTTCTTTCTCAGAGGTGTTGATTTAGTCTGTGAGTACTGGCAGAGACTACTCTATGATTCTGAGAGTTTGTCTTGAGATGCAGAGATACCCTACGTTCTACCGAGAGAGAGCTCTACGTTCTGCCGAGAGAGCTCTACGTCCTGCCGAGGGAGCTCTACGTCCTGTCGAGGAAGCTCTATGACCTGTCGAGGAAGCTCTACGACCAGCCAAGGAAGCTCTACAACCTGCCAAGGAAGCTCTACGTCCTGCCGAGGAAGCTCTGCGTCCTACCAAGGAAGCTCTACGTCCGTATGGCAAAACTTGCGATGACATACTTTGACTCTGCGAAGTTGGCTGATTACTCTACGATCCTTTACTAGGATTATGACAGTACTCTACGATCAGCGCATAAGATCAACCTAATAAGTTTGATCTTTTCTATTCTAAGTCCTTTGTACATCACCTTCAGTAAAAGACTTTACAATATTTTTACAAATATGCTTAGATCTGATAGATATTCAATACAGCTTAAATCATCCTAACACATTTGATCTTCTCTATTCTAAGTCCTTGTGCAAATGTCTTTCATTAAGGACTTTACAATTAAGCTATTGATACACATATACATTAAGAGCACAACATCAAATTTAAACCATGATTCCTAATAGTAACTACGGATGTAACTGAATTAAAATTAGAACGACCCATACCAAATTTCCAGACTACATTTATACTTTATAAGGATCTATAATCCATCAATAAACAACTAATAATCCTTCACTTATTTTTAAAACAGTGCACGACCTTTAACTCTAATCAAATTACTTTCGTAAAAAGCTTAATTGAAATGGGAATAACAACATTGAGATGAGGGTTTTATTTATTCATTCCATCGCTTCATGATTACTAATATGAGAGTATAAACGAAGTGATTGTACCTTTTAGTTTTCTAAATGCAAGAAGTCAACAAGTCCAAATTAGAAAAAAAATTAAAAGGTTGATCCCAATCAGCTTCCCTACTATTAACAAATAAACAATGAAAATCAAACTTCAACCCAAATTAATTTTTCTTTAAAAAGAAAAAACTGAAGCAGTACAAAAAATACACTACTGTGAATGGTAACCAAATCAATAGTATGTGGTAACTAAAATATAGCTAATTGGTAACTATAAATATGAAACACATTGTTTGCATTTAGCTTATAGTGGACAAAAAATACACTAATGTGAATGGTAACCAAATCTATAGTATGTGGTAACTAAAATATAGCTAATTGGTAGCCATAAATATGAAACACATTGTTTGCATTTAACTTATAGTGGACAAAAAATATATTACTGTGAATGGTAACCAAATCTATAGTATGTGGTAATTAAAATATAGCTAATTGGTAACCATAAATATGAAACACATTGTTTGCATTCAGCTTATAGTGGACAAAAAATAAACTACTATAAATGGTAACCAAATCAATAGTATATGGTAACTAAAATATAGCTAATTGGTAACCATAAATCTGAAACACATATTTATGCATTCTCATATAATCAAATCAATGCGTATCATGACCTGGGGACCATTTAAATACTTAACAAGTAAACCTAAGTAACCAAATAATTATATTACAATAACCAAAATATATCTAATTGGTAACCACTCTTATGAAAGACATTGTTTACGTTCAGCTCATAATAAAATCCCTGTGTATCATTATCTAGTTACAAATTAAAGACTGAACAAGTAAACTTAGGTAACCAAACACTTATATGAAGATAACTAATTTAGAAATGTGTAGTGAGAGAAGTCCACTCAGTGGGACTAGTAGGCCGGTAGCTTACAAAATTGTGGCAACTGAAGTATTAAAAAATATACAATATTGGGAATCGTGTGCGAATTACCATCATACAGTATATAGTATCCAAAATATAGTAAGCAAATCAATAATATATAGTAACCAAAATATATCTAGTTGGTAACCATAAATATAAAACAAATTGTTTACACTTAGTTTATAATCAAATCTTTACGTATCATGACCTGGTGACCATTTAATCTTAATGCAGATATAGGCAACCAAGCAATGAAAATCAAACTTCTGCCTAAATTAAAATTAAAAAAAAAAGGAAAAAAGAAACATACGAATCCTTAATGCATAACTTCAATTGTCTACCTATTTCACCGGTGAGAATTGTAGAAGTTTCATTGGAGACACAATTAATTGTAGACAACTTGAGTCTTTTTTGGGTTAACAGAGCACGACAAATCGACCATCAAATCAACCGACGAATTCGTAAAGGGACCTTCCTTGCCTCTTGAGTTCATACACAACATCCATCGCCCTCATGGTCTTCCTTCGGGCGTGCTTAGTATAGGTGACGGCATCACATATGACATTCTCGAGGAACATGATGCTTATGGAGGGATTTGTTTATTTTGATCGATTTGTTTGAGTTTGTAAAGAATGATAACTGCCGTATCTAACAGTATCTCCTTTTTCAACGTTTTAATGATACGCGGTGGAATTAATTTCTCCTTGTTGCACTCTTTTTGTAATTATTTTGTTTGTGCGCTAGTCTTGTAATTTTTTACTAAGTGTTGTATATTACCATAAAGAACTCGTTAAAAAGCTTCCTAATAAATTTTGGGCTGAAACAGTATTTACGACTATATTTATCTTAAAGAGGGCTCCAATAAAAGTTGTGCCAAACAAAACTCCCTATGAAGCGTGGTACAAGAGGAAAACAAATATGAATTTCTTGAAGGTGTTCAGATGTATTGTATATGCTCACGTTCTAGCCCGAACTAGAAAATAAAATTTTGATGAAAAGGGAGAAAAATACATCGTCATCGGCTATAACGATGAATCCAAGGCTTACAGATTATTTGATCCTAATACTAACAAGCTTGTGATTTCAAGAGATGTTATTTTGATGAAATAGCATCATAGAAATGGGAAGATGATCAAATTAACATTCCAATCATAATTGAAGAAAAAAGTAATGGATCTATTTCATTTAATTAAGAATCTCCAAGTTTA
The DNA here is from genome assembly GCA_034770075.1 of Aralia elata. Taxonomy (NCBI): domain Eukaryota; kingdom Viridiplantae; phylum Streptophyta; class Magnoliopsida; order Apiales; family Araliaceae; genus Aralia; species Aralia elata. Next base: position 75,105,561 of record CM068388.1, on the reverse strand, counting down.
AGATCGAGAGAAATGTCAGACATAGATTCACAAGCAAGGAAGGTGTGTTCCTTGCAAGATATTAATGACTTATGTAATGTGGCATATTCTCTTATGAACCAGAGAAATTCAAAGAAGCAATAAAAGATGACGGTTGGAAGAAGGCCATGGACAAGGAGATTACTATAATCAAGAAAAATCAAGCATAGGAGCTGGTGAATCTTCCAAAAGAAAAAGAAGTGATTGGTTTTAAATGGGTCTACAAGACCAAATATATTGAAGATGGCACACAAAAGCTAAAAGGTCGACTGGTGGCAAATGGCTATTCACAATAACCAGGCATTGACTTCAATGAGACATTTTGACTTCAATGAGACATTTCTTCCAGTTGCTCGAATGAAGACAATTAGAACGGTATTAGCACTTGCGGCTCAACTCAAACAAAAGGTCTACCAGTTAGATGTCAAATCAACATTTTCTAAATGGAGAACTCGAAGAAAATACAAACTCAAGTTTAAAGGAGGATGTTAAAAAACTAAACTTGATTTTGGGCCTTAAGCTTTGGGACAACTTAAAAGTATATTTGGACTCTATGTAATTGATCAATATAATAGCCCAAGTTTCTTAGAGAGTAAAATATCTATAATGTTCTTGTGTTGGTAATAAGGTCTATCTTACTAGAATATTCTTGGAAAATATCCAAGTGATGTTACTAGAGTTTTGAGAAGATTCTAAAGAAATATTGAGAAATTTAAGAAGAAGTTGGAAGTTGGAGTATTTAATGAATAATATAGAAGTATCCATGACCTAGTATAAATAGAAGTCATGTACTCTCATTTTGTACAAGCCAAATTGAAATTCAAGATGATTATTTAAGTTCAAGATATCAGTGTTCATCTTCTCCTCTTCCTATAACGTTTTTACAAAACAAATTCCTCCTATCCAACAAGTTTGCTTTTTTACATTTCCAATAAAGAGAAAATTTGTTTAATAGCTTTTACTTGCATATTAAAATTATATATTTTTATGTTTTTAATTTATTACTAAGAAAAGAGAAAAAATTAAAATAAAATAGAATTAATAATTTGATCATGCGAGGTAGCAAAGGACACATGTTATATCAAGATAGAATTTTGCAGAGTTTACACTAAACGAATATCCCATTGCAGATCCATACACATGATTCATTGCACTTGATGTAAAAGTAGGTTTAGGGAATTTTCCACACCTAAACTTGTGTTCTAGGTGTCGTGAGGATTCCAACTCCGATGGTAACTTGGAACAGATCTTGTGGATATAGAAGTTACATCAACCGTAAATTGGATTAGTCAATATAGGTCTTACGCAACCATCACATAGTATTTGATCTTCATTTTGATTTATTATGCCAGCTGTATTGTTCCTTTGGAGTTCGTCAAATATAATTAGTGGATGATCTTTATGAGTCCAATGGTTGATATGATAGGTTGTTATGGTGGTATCATCTGTAATACTTACCGTCTTGGACCATTGTTGTAATAGAAGTGGGATCAAATTCACTAAGCAGCTATAATATTTGATAAATTATGAATAATAAGAGTTAATCTTAAAAACACACGAAATCATTCTTTAAAGGGTTAATTGCAAATTATACCCCAAAGTATATACCCTTTTACCATTCGTACCTCGATGTTTAAACGCTCACATCCCGCTACCCAAAGTACCGTTAAGTAAGCATAATTAACCCTTTTGTAATTTCCGGCCAAAAAAGTGGCCGGAACTACCATGTGTTCTAGTAGAGGGAGTATAAGTACGGTTTGACCGTATATTTTTATATTTGACCGTATAAAATCAACTTAAAAATAATTTTATATTAATCTTATTCAAAAATACGTACAAATCATCTTCAAATACTCAAAAATAATGTAATTTTTTTTCTCTTTTTCATCATCTTCCCCATCTATCATTAAACTCAAAATTTTCAAAATCCAAAATACCTAAATCATTCATGAAACTCAAATCTAAAACACAAATTGGGGAAGAAATCTAAATCTGAAGCATGTTCTGTCTCTAAAACATGAAACCCAAATCTAAAAACTATGTTCTATTAAAACTCCCAAAACCCAAATCATTCATGATACCCAAATCTGAAAAACAAATTGGGGAAGAATTCTAAATCTGAAGCATGTTCTCTCTCTAAAATATGAAGCCCAAATCATTCATGACACCCAGATTTGTAGATTTGTAGGCTTAGGGTTTGGGTCGATATATCTCCAAACTATGATTTACAAATTAGAGTTGAATGATACTAGTTTGGCGCAGAAATCACGAAGTGCCACAAATCAAAAGGTCACAGATCTGCTCTTTACAAACCGAATCTCACTCTCTCTTTCCTATTCACAAACTATTAAAATCTCTTTTCCAGGGAGAAGTCATCCTAAGAAGTATGGCCATTGCAAAGACGAAAATCGTGGGCGACAATGAAGTGCACTATGGCTCGGCGCAGGAATCTCACAACACTCGATGGCACGGATCTGGTCTATTACGGTGAAGCTTTCATCGATTCAGATGAGTTGAAGTTGTTTATAGTTATGGGATGAGCTAGAGTTTCAGTTTGATTGATTTTGAATTAGTATTGGGGTTGATTTTGGATGAGAGTTTTAATTCGTTAGTATTTCTTCCTCACCTTCTCTTTATAAAAATGTTTATAATTGTAATTGTGTGGTGATTGTATTTGAGTTGATAAATTTGATTATTTATTTTATTTTTGGATAATTAGTTTGCTAATAACTTTATTTGATTTAATTAGTTTAATTAAGTAATTTATTTGACATAATTTATTTTGTTAATTATTTTATTTAGATTAATTAGTATGTTAATTATTTTATTTTGTGTTAATTATTTGAGTTAATTACTTTACTTTGTTAGTTAAGAATTAATTATGTATAAATTTTTATACACCTTTAATATATTATCATTTCTTTCTTCTATGTATATGCACTATTTTAATAAGTCAAATACGTACTCATACGGTCAACTATATTTAAATATTAAATTATGACACGTGTCCATTTTTTGGCAAAAGAAATTGATCGGAAATTACAAAAGGGTCCATCGTGCTTACTTATGTGTACTTTGGGTAGCGGGATGTGAGCGTTTAAACATCGGGGTACGAATGATAAAAGGGTGTATACTTCGGAGTTCAATTTGCAATTAATCCAATATAATTAGAGGACTGTTAATGGAGAATGTGTGGACTGTTTTGGATCCATTTTGTGTTATGCTCCAAAACTGAATAATAAGTTCCGGGATAATGTGTGGTACTCCTATGAGTTACGAACACAACCCAATTGGAACGAGAGAAAAATCCGTTACAACGAAGTTATGACGGATTTTTTTAGTAAAAACATGTAAAAAGAACTTATTGAAAATATTTTTGGGGACTGATTTGGAGGCCTTTTGTGGTCATGTCCGAAGTCTGAAATTTAGTTCTGTAATGGTGGATTGTGCTCTTATGAGTTACGGAAATAACCCAATTGGAACGAAGCAAAAAGAAGCTAAAACGAATTTATGATGAACATTTTCGTAAAGAAGGTTAAAAACTGAAATTAGTGGGCTACTGACTCTAAGGACAATTTTGTGGCTAGTTTAAGTCTTTAAAAAATTTTGGTTTTCTTGGGAGTATATTACACTGAATAAGGAATCCATAGCCTCTGGAACTGACCCATTCTGAGTTCGGATGACCAAGTTATGACATGCCAAAGTAAGCGCGTCAAAATTATTCAATCTGAAAAACCAAATTCGGACCAGCCCATTGTATGAATTTTATGGACTTGTGTGTTCAGAGTTTAAAAATGGTTAAATATAGAAGTTGTAGCCTCGGACGTTACCTTTGCGTGGGAGCAAGAATCGCTCAAAAATATTTTGAAACAAATTAGTTATGACTATTTTAGCGAGAGGGGGTAAAACTGGACAGATTTTGTAATAATATAACCTTGGTTGTAAAAAGTGAAAATATATTTTGATTAAAGAAGGACCTAAAACCAAGGCCTAGATGAGATTAAAGTAGACTGTATAAGCTTTAATTTGACGCAAGAATGAACGAAAACGGATGAGTAACGAACGTGATATGATAAAAACAAAAGCAATGTTTTGTTAAAATAAAAGTGTGAAAACGAGTTTTATAACTCGGATTGAGATGAAATTTTGGGTTATGGTATATTTTGACATATAATTGCATATTTAACGTAAGAAAGTGATTGTCCAAGATTTTAAGAATTTTTAGACGTAACTTCGAATGTCGGAGATTTTTGAGAAAGTAAACGTGAATATTAAATTATAGTTACGAGAAATAATTAATGAAATTTAATGTTATGATGAGAAGATTAGTATGTTAATGAAAAATATTTTATGACGTTGTAGATGACTCAGAATGAAGTACGAGAGCAAGTATATTATATGTGAATGAGATAGATGATGAACTATGGACCGAGGTAAGTTTTTCAGTATTTGTTGCAATGTGTTATGTGAAATCTTTGTGATGTTTTTATGTGCACTATATGTTGCAAATGTGATGTTAAACTGTTAATATTTAGTTGACGATTTATGTTAATTGTTCTATGCGAACTTTATAACATGAGAAATGTGATGTATATATAAAATGCGAAGTATGTATAGAATGAGAAGTATAAGCATGTTTTAAATACGATGCATGAGAGAGATGAAATATGTACAAAATGTACTGTATGAGAAAGATGAAGCATGTATAAATGCACAGTATGAGAGTGATGAAACATGTATAAAAATGTGAATTATGAAAATTTTGATCCATGTTAAAATGTGAATTATGTATTATATGAAAACTTTTAAACTTGCTGGGCAACGTAAATGATCACCCTTGCTATAAATAATTATTTTCAGCTAAGCCAGAGCAGACTGAAGAATTCGGTAAAGTCGAAGGAAATGATTAGTTAATGATTGAAGATGGTTTGTATTAATTGTAATATTAATACAGATGTAATATTGTAATAAATATTAGATGATGTATTACCAAATATCTTCGTACCTAGGAGTAGAATGTAAGACTCTGTAGTAGTTTTCTAAGAATAATGTATTTATTTATACGTTATGATGAGATGACTTGAAGATGTATGGTATGGATAGTACAGTGACGTACCGGATTCGGGCTTGAAGGTAGACCCAGATTTGAGGGCGTTACAATTACCTTGTGAAGTTTTGCATGAAATTGCATAATTAATATATATCAATCCAATATCTTATGTGTTTTGTAATATGTAGGGTATATGATGACAAGTTAAGAGCAAATCAAGACGGTATCACAGATAAAGACAGTCAAGTTGTTTGTGATCGACATTTTGTAAAGTGGATCAAGGACAAAATAAGTCGTTTAACTCAAGCAATTTGTTTAACTTAAACAATTCGTTTAAGCAATTCGTTTAACTTATGCAAATATCGACCTAACTTGTGTAATAATCATTTACAATTATAGGCTCTTAATGACAATACAATTCCTTCAAACGAACAAACATTTGCCATGGGTCCAATTAGGGACCAAGTAAGTCGCAATGTTTATAAAGTAAATGGTTGTAACTTCCACAAGAAAGCGTATGTTGGGGGTAAAAGAACAACTAATACTGGTGTGTAGGTGAAAGGAGATTATTACAATGAAATTGGTCGTGACTTCTAGGGTGAATTGGAGGATATTATTAAGTTATCATATAATGGTTAGTACCTATGGAGGCCAGATTAATATATTCAAGAGCCAATCGTATAATGGTTGGTACCTATAGAGGTCAGATTAATATATTCAAGAGCCAATGGTTTAGCTCGAAAAAAGGGATACACGTCGATAGATATAGAACTGTCGATATTGATGTCCATAAATGGACGTATGTGAGTGACCCCTTTGTGTTGCCAACTCGAGCACTACAAGTATATTACCCACCTAGTGTCATCAAAGAGAGAGATATACCACCAGCGGATTGGCAAGTTATCATTCATAGGGTTGTGTATTTAAACCATTAAATCCGGCTTTTTCCCGATATCGAGTGAACCGTACCGACCGGTTCGATATATTTTATAACCGGATCGACACCAGGATTTTTTTCCAGTAAATACCAGTTTTACGGGATTGGGAATAGTGTAGTGTTTTCAAAGATTGATAAACACTATACCGTCCCAAAATACTGTTTTATGTTATTATTATACACATATTTTACATATAGATAAAATATCTTATTTTCTCTCTCTATATCCACTAACTTTGTGACTTAACTCCACTAACTTTCTCTCTCTATCCACTCACTCTCCTTTCTTTTCACATAAACACAATACTCCCTTTGTTCTGTCTTCACCCATCTCTCTCTTCTTACTCACAATAGATATAACTTGTATTTCTCATTCTCCTCATCTTTCACTCAATTCACTCACACACATATTACCCTCTATTATCTCTCAATCATACATAAACGCACAAAAAATAACACAAAAACATGTCTTTTTCACAAATCATTCCAAGATTCTAACACTTGAATGAGCGGCGGTAACATCTTCTTCTTCTTTAAAGTTTTAAGGTTTAAGTTGGAATTGTACCTGGGCTTTAGAGATGTAATTTTGGGTTGAATTTTTTATGATTTGGCATAATTTTTGTTGAAATATACAACGAGTATTTGTTTGTTTGGATGAATTAAGGATTCTGTGTTGATTATGTTTTGATTGCATGACTAATTAATTTGCATAGTTGATTTTACAAAAGTTGAAAAAAGAGGGAGAAAATTCTGGTACAAATTAGGTATATACCAAAACGGTGTCGGTACTGAACCAGTCATACCCGTACAGGATATCGGCAAATCGGTATTGATGTCGGTATTTATTTTTGAAGAAGATCGGGATCTGGTACGATACGGTACGCACCGGACCGGTACGATATGGTTTTTTACCGTTGAACACCCCTAGTCTTTCATACTCCCACAAGAAGTAGGTTTCAATTAGCAGATATATATATATATATCTACCTAGAGGAGACCTTACATAACCCTCCTTTAATAAATGTTGATGATGATAATCAATTAAATTAGTTAAAGTGTGGAGGTAATGACGATGAGCTAGATGCTAAGACCGTAGAGTAGTTAAATAGCCTCACTCAGTCTGACGAAGAAGAATTCTTGAGTGAAATTGAGTCTGAGGAAAAAGATGGGGCAAACAGAGATATTACCCCATTGTGATTGTCTACTTTTAAACATTAAACCATTAAACTTTAAAAATATTACTAATTGAACTTTATAAAATTACACATTCCGTCTGATTAGTTGAACGACAGCCTAATAATAATCTATGTGTCACTGCAAATGAAATAAAAAAAAACATTGCTTACTTGAAAAAAAATGCTTTAAGAAATTAAAATAAAAATAAAACAAGAACTTTACACTAACATGCGTATACATTCAAAAAGAAAAAAAATTGCGTAAAAGTTTCTTCTTCTTCTTCATATGCTTTCTTTCTTTTTCCACAAATAATTTGACATGTAAAATCATCCAAAGAAGGCCCAAATTGTGGCTGAAATAAAAAAATTTTGCTCCTCTTCCTCTTCTCATCTCTTTTTTATATATGTAGGAACTGTGACGCCCCCAAATTCGGGTTGGCTTAACCTCGAATTCGGTACATCACTGTGCAACTCATAAAGCATTCTATCAATAACTAATTGCGTAATAATAGAAATATTTACATTGATAAAACATAAATACTCTCGTCCCAAGTCTCGATACCAATACAAATACCGACATAACATAGTACACACTATAATTAAGTCTTAATACAATACATCTGAATACGTAATCTTAAATAAGTCTTAGTCCATGACAAAAATATAACATAGTAGGACAAAGCTAATCCGTAACTTTGCCTTTGCCTTTATCCTTTCTCGAGCTCTCGCCTCTTTCGGTAACAACTGAAATATTTTTAAAGAAAGCAAAGGTGAGCAACAAGTTTGCCCAGCAAGTATAACAACAATGATAATGAGAAGTAATGAATAAAGTTTCTCAAGTTTCAATTCAAATCTCTACTATTACTGGTAAGTCACTATGGACTGGATGAATATCAAATGAATTCAAGGAGTTCAAATTTTACAGTTGCAGGAATCACTATGTGACCACCACGGCACTTATCTTCCATTAGAATTAACAGTAACACTATTAACCCCAACGACAACAAATACAGGTACAATAGGCGATCAGCCTAAAATACCCGACGTTATGCATAACCCTCAAACATTCAACTTGCGCGCATGTCGGTTCCCCGACTAAAAATATAATTTTCCCTACGATGAGGGTTGTTCATCTCTTCCAAGAGTCCGCACCAAAGCAATTGGTTTGGATCACTTTCTAAATCATGGGTATTGGTCTAGCCGAATCAAATGGCATTGACACTCTTCGTAAATAGTTCATGCATAATTTGAACTTAAAAGCTTTAACAGTTTAAGTCAATAACATATCTCGAACACTTGTGCAAATATTAAAGATTCACATAAGTATGGAATTCACATAATCATATATGTATTGCGTAAGTATGAACTTTGTACATTAAATAGCATCCATAAGAATATAGTCGAATGAAGTTGGTAAGTTTGTCTAGCACGAGGACTAGCAAGGGTTAGGACACTTGCTCAAATTTAAATTGAGTAAGGTAGAAAACTTGCATTCAATATATAGAAGGAATGAAGTTAGGAAACTTTGCACAATATAACTTGAGTAGGGTAAGGAACTTGCCTTAAGCGCTTGCTAATAACTTGACGTTAATCGTCCTTCAAAAGTCCTACACATTTAAGTACATATCCACATACCAATTAGCCACATAATTTATGCCAAATATTGGTTTACATTACTCTATAATATTTCATTCTAATTAGAAACATAATATCAAATAAGGTTACACACGCTTGATACGATGTTACGGCGTTTGCACAATGCACGCTCGATTCGCCTCATTTGCATAAGTTTATCATGCTCATACACTTGTCTAGTTCATCATTAATTAATGATAAGGGTCATTATAAACCATAATGTACAATTTTTAGAACTTAAAACAATTACTTTTAGCGTTGGAAGCATTACACGTTACATACGTGCATGAACGACGCCCCATGTTTGCTTCCTAGTGCACAATTGTCCTAAAAATGGCCAATTTAGAAATTGATCAAGGCATTAAATTTTAGTTCTAAATAATGAAAGTTGTAGCTCTACTTCTTAGCTTTCCGAATCATTTTGAATCATCCAAAACCGAGTTCGTATGAGAAAGTTACGCCCATTTTACTAAAGGATGTCAGAGCTGTCAAGCCCATGCGCCCAGCGCGCGCCCACGCGCGCCCCACCTGCGCCCAGCTGCACCTAGCCACCCCCCAGCGCGCCCGCGCCATGCCCCAGCATGCCCGCGCCGTGCCCTGACCCCAACACTTAGTTTCCTACTCGATTTGGCAGTTTGACATACAAATTTCAAACCTTCATAACTTCTTCGTTATAAATCGGAATTAGGCTGTTCCGGAGGCTATGGAAAGCTTATAACATGTACTACATAACCCTCATGGATTCACAACCTTATAGACTCTTTACTAAATCGAAATAGTGGTTCCAAAGAGCCTAGTCTAATTTGTTTTCAACGAAACTCAAGGTTAAGCCAATTCATTCTTCCTCTTTGTGTGTTAGCTATTATGCAACAAGTCAATATGACTTAAAAGATGCTTCTATTGCTAAGCTAAGCAACATAACATCCTTTTATTAATTAGTCAACACCTAGTTCTCAAGTTCTTAGAAAAATTCTTCTCTTGGACATTAAATCAAACGGTTTGTGTGCATGGCTTAGAAACTCATATTGGAATAGAGTTTAAGTATGTTCTAGTCCAGATTTCTAAATGAAATCATTACCCACATCTTCAGAAGACCTAATGGTCATACACAACCAAACATACAACCAAACACACAACCAACAATAGACTACATTTTTATCAAAGTATAAGAATTGTCCAAATCAGTCCATAATTGTCCATAACAGTCCATTCTTGCTCCTTATGCAAAGGCTTTGATTATTATTCATTGTTCCACTTTCATTGATTAGTAACAAGGCTTTTACAGAGTTAACAACATTCATACATGTTCAAGAACCAACTAAGCAATTTCAGCAACATATACTCCCAGAGCAATCAATATCAAACTGAAACTTGAAGCAATAATGGAAGTGAGCTAGGCTCTATATTACTAACCTCTTGAAGCTCCTTCTATGATGCTAAGAGAATCAATGTAGCTGCTTCCACACTTCTTCTTCTTCCTCAAATCACCCGTGCACCAACTCTCACAACTCTCTCAATTTTCCAGCTTTCTTACTAAGTAATGAACAAAGGAATGGATGAATGCCAAGGGAGGAGTATTTATAAGTGGAATGGCTGAGCTCCTTGGGTGGGTGAAGAAGGAATTTGTTGAGCATGCTTGGTGTGATCAGCTCCCCATGTATGGGAAGCTGAAGTTGGCCTCCCCCATGTATGGGTAACTCCCCTCTCATTCTCCCCAATTGTTCTTCCTCCCTTTTCCTCTCCCAAATGCAAGAGTTGGCTTCTCCTATAAATTCTTATTCTCTTGGTTTCCTCTCCTCACCTCCTTCTCGTTCACATTCTCCTTCAATTTGCAGCTGCAGATTTTATAACCCATTTCCCATATGGGTCTTGGGTTGGGTCATGGGTCGGGTCATAGGTCATGGATCATGGGTTTGGATCATGGGTTTGGGCCACCCTTAAGCAATTTGGGGCTTCTAATTAAATCCCAATTTAGCTCAAATAAAATCTAACACTTAGATTAATAATCAATCGCATTAACACATTGACAAAAATTAGAAATAGTCAAAGTAACAAAAAGACATTTTTGGCGTGGGTAGTGTTTTAGCGATATTTACACTAAATCATTTTAAATAATTCCTACCAAATAACAACACTTAATAATATTGCAGACACATAGTCTAGGTTATTGCATAACATTTAAATACATACACAAAATTTATATTAATAAAAACTTATTCATTAAATAATATTCATAAGCTCAAATTACAAGGTTGTCCAAAATTCGCGGTCGTTACATCTTCCCCTCCTTATAAGAATTCTGCCCCCAGAATTACGATTAAGTAAAAAGATGGGGATAATTCTTCTTCATTTTATCCTCTAACTCCCACGTAACCTCCTTGATATCGTGGTTTCGCCAAACTACCTTCACCAAAGGTATGACTTTATTCCGTAATACTTGTTCCTTCCTATCAGCTATCTGAATAGGAATTTCCTTGTACGTCAGATCCTTCTCTATTTGGACGGGCTCATAGGATATAACGTGTTTGTAATCGGATTTATATGGTCGTAACACCGAGACATGGAACACATTATGGATATGCTCTAGCTCGGGAGGTAAAGCTACCTCGTACGCCACTTCGACTACCCTTCTCAAGACTTCAAACGGTCCTACGAACCTCGGACTCAACTTCTCTTTCTTGCCGAATCGAATCTTCCCCTTCCAAGGAGATACCTTCAAAAACACAAAACTACCACTTTCAAACTCTCGGCTTTGACGGTGCAAATCTGTGTATTTCTTCTGTCGATCTTGGGCTGCTACCAGTCTGGCTCTTATTGTTTTCACAATATCCACCGTCTGCTGGATTAATTCTGGTCCCAACAATTGTCGCTCTCCGACTTTGTGACACCCCCAAATTCAGGTACCAATACCTCGAATTTGGTGCTCACGATAAAATACAAACATACACCTCTAAACAACATAAATTAACTAATGCGGAAATAAATAAACATATGTTGTTCATTACAAAAGGTTTACTACGGTCCCAAGGTCTATAACCTTAAATAGAATACATAGCAGAATACAATAATATTACAAAACGATTCCACGATTACATATTAGGATAGTTTATATAACTATTCCTTAAGCTTTCCCATGCCTTTGTCCGCTTTGGAACTCCCCGGCTTAACTGCAATAGGTTCATGATATAGCAAGGGTGAGCAACTACTTTGCTCAGCAAGCTTAAAAGCAAGAATGAAGATATATCATGAATGAATAAGAATAATAGCTGCATAGATCAACAATTTATGAACATTGATGAAATAGCTGAAATGACATAATCAAGGTTCAAATGAAACAATGAATAATGACTATTTACTGCTGAGTGGTCCAACCGACCATTAACTTTTGGCCAAAGAGTCAATCATGCGACTAACTCTTTTAAAACCTGGCCCCATCAGTTGTACTCGAGGGGATCAGCCTCTCGTACACCATGTATATGCATAACATTTAACTCTGACTTCATCAAATAATCGACACATTATAATCCCCTAATAAAGGTTGCTCTCTCAGTCCAAGAATCCGTACCAACCGCTGGTTTGGATAGCTTTTAAAATAATAACATGTACATGTCTAGCCGAAACGAATGGCGTAGACTATCAACTTGAACAGTTCATGAATGAAGAACTTAAACGTTTCACAATCCCACAACAGATAATGAATTCAAATGCATAAGCTGCGAATACCAATAATTATCTTGGAGGTGGAGTAATTGACAATAATTAATCCACTAATATGATTCAAAAATAATAACTCCATTTGAATTATGAAACTTGCAACAATATACAACACCTGTATAAAATATGAAACTTGCTCAAAAATATAATTCGAGTAAGGTAAGAAAAAACTTTCCCAACACAAGGGTTTGACAAGCGTTACGAAACTTGCATTCAATATGTAGAAAGAATGAAGTTAGGGAACTTGCCCAACACAAGGGTTAGACAAGCGTTAGGGAAACTTGCCCGGTGCGCCTGCTACAATATTACAACACACGCTCCTTAATGTCATACACAATTAAGTACATATTCACATAACAATTACTCACATATTGGATACTAAATAATGGTTTATACTACTCTATAATGTTTCATTCTTATAAGAAACAAAATATTAAATAAGATTATACATACAAGTTACAGCGTTATGACGCTTGCGCGTCCGCACGCCAACCTTGCCTATTCGAATGCCCAAGCGACACGTAATTGCGTACGTCTAGCACGCCCATTCGATTTATCTAATACTCATTTCTTAATGCTAAGTATCATTATAATTCATAACATTCATGTTTTAGAACTTAGAACAATGTCGTTATTGTCGGAAGCATTACACGTTGCACACGCGCTTGACCGACCCCTTCTGTTTACACAATAGCCCTAAAAACGGTCAATAGCAAAATTAGTCCAGGTAGTAAATTTCAATTCTAATTAATGGAAGTTATAGGTCTATCTCTAAGCTTTCCGGATCATCTTGAATCATCCAATTTGGAGTTTACATGAGAAAGTTAGGTCCGTTTTACTAAAAGAGGTTTGCATCGCATAACGAGCTCGCCCCGGAGTGCTTCTGCTCGCCCTAAAGTGCTTCTGCTCGCCCCAGAGGGCTTGTGCTCGCCCTAGAGGGTGTGTGCTCGCCCCGGATGAGCTTCCTCTCCTCGCCCTCCTCTTGATGAGCCCGCCCACCTCTCCGATGAGCTCGCCCATGAGCTCGCCCACCTTTTTGATGAGCTCGCCCACTCTCTGATGAGCACGCCCTCCTTTATGATGAGCACACCCACTTTATGATGAGCTCGCCCACTTTATGATGAGCTCTCCACCTTTATGATGAGCTCACCCACTTTATGATGAGCTCGCCCTAAGCCAAATGAGCTCGCCTCCTCTCTGTCGAGCTCGCCTAGACCAAATGAGCTCGCCTCCTCTCTGTCGAGCTCTCCTAGACCAAATGAGCTCGCCCCTGAAGGGCTGAGCTCGCCCTTAGGCCAAATGAGCTCTCCCCCGAAGGGCTGAGCTCGCCCCTAGGCCAATGAGCTCGCCCCCGAAGGGCTCCTCTTTGTCGAGCTCGCCAACAAGCCCTGTTTTGGCACACAAACTTCAAACTTTCGTAACTTCTTCGTTACAACTCGGAATTAGGCCATTTTAGAGGGTATGGAAAGCTTACAACATGAACCATAAGGCTCCTATAGATTCATACACATATAGCATTAACCAAAATTATAAAACATGAAAATATCTACAATGGTCCTCTAAATTCGCCCAACAGTCCATGTTCTTGTTCAACAGTTCATTGTTCTTGCTCCATTAAGCCAAGGTAAGGATTTCTTTCATTTTTGTTCCACTTTGATGTTGTTAATAGCTTACATAGTCTCTTAACATCATTTACAAACATCCAAAATAAATAATAACAACGAGAATCGTAGCAATAACTCAAACCCATCAACAGAAGCTTAAAAGCTCCAAAAACCATAAAAACTTAGAAACTCTCAACCAAATTAGTTGGGATGGGTTTAGGTTGATGGTTTACCTCTTGTAATCCCTGCAAGATGCTAGAGAACTTGCTAGGCTTGGCTTGAGACTCTTTTTCTTCCTTCCTTGCTGCACCTGAGCCTCTCCTCCTCTCCTTTTTCCTTCACTCGCTGCTCCTTCCTCTCGAGCTTCTTCTTTCTTCTTCCCTTGCTGCAAACGAGCCTCTTGCCCCCCCCCCCACTAGCTCTCTCTCTCTCTGTGTGCTTGATAATGGGTTGAAGTTTGAATTAGGTAGAGAAGAGGGGAACCAATGGGGCTTAGTCCTTCTTCTTTTGCACTCTCTCTCTACTTGCAGCAACAAGGGAAAGGATGATGGATATGATCAGATGTGCAAGGAGGAGGAGGTGAAGGACTTGGTGGGTGACTTCGGGAGATGGGGGAAATGGTTGCACGGCTCGAGCTCCGTTGGAATAATTCTCAAGAAGGAATGTTTGGCATTAGGGATTATCCATGCATTGTGCTTGGCATAATGCCACCATCAGCCGACACTCCCTCCATTCTCTCCTTTGATTGGTCCAAAGAGTTAGATGGTTCCCCATATCAGAAACACACAAACTAATACACCCATTTGGTCTCTCCCATGCCCGAATACTCCCTCATTTGTACCCAATTTGCTCAATAACTCTACCCATAATTAAAACGGGTACTCCCATAAATTATTGGGACGCATAAAAATAATTATTATGGGATTTGTCCATTTATTCGGAACACCCATATAATACATTTCGGATACGGATAGAATCACGTATCAGCTCAAATAAGATTTTCGACGCTTGGAAAAATTATTCGTACGTATACACATATTTATGAAATTTATTAAAATCGAAAAAGACACAAAAATAATATGGCGTGAATAGTGCCTCGGGAAACGTGCCCCGTGAATACTGATTTAGCGACGCTACGCGAAATCAATTATTCACTTAAACAAAACTACAACACGAAAATTTCATACATTCACTTCACCCAGGTTGTCACACAACTTTTAAACATGCAACAAAAATAATATTAATAAAATATAATAAATTCGGTAATATTCAAAAATTAGAAATACAAGACAAATTTCAGAATTCCCGGTCGTTATATCCTCCCCTCCTTATAAGAATTTTGTCCCCAGAATTTCAACCTAGGTACGGAAAACTTAACATGGGTTCACTAAAAAAGATGCGGATAATTCTTCCTCATCTTCTCTTCTAGCTCCCACGTAGCTTCTTCAGCTGCATGGTTCCTCCAAAGTACTTTGACCGAATGAATAATCTTATTTCTTAACGTCTGCTCTTTCCTATCTAATATCTGGACAGGAATCTCTTCATATGACAAATCTCGTTCAACTTGAATCGGTTCATAGGATATCACATGTTTGTAGTCGGGTTTATATGGCCGCAACACAGAAACGTGAAACACATTATGAATATGCACCAGTTCAGGAGGTAAAGCTACCTCATACGCCACCTCACCTACCCTCTTCAAAACTTCAAAAGGTCCTACGAACCTAGGACTTAATTTCCCCTTCTTTCCAAATCTAATCTTCCCCTTCCAGGGAGATACCTTCAAAAATACAAAGCTGCCAACTTCAAAGTCTCGCTTCTGACGATGCAAATCGGCGTATTTCTTCTGCCTATCCTGAGCTGCTACCAATCGAGCTCTTATCACTTTGACAACATCCACGGTCTGCTGCACCAATTCGGGTCCCAACAGTCTCCGTTCACCGACTTCGTCCCAACACAGAGGTGTTCGACACTTCCTTCCGTATAATGCTTCGTACGACGGCATGCCAATACTCGCATGATAACTGTTATTATAGGCAAACTCCACCAATGGTAGGTGATCATCCCAGCTGCCTTTCAAATCCATCACACATGCTCTAAGCATGTCCTCCAGCGTCTGAATCGTTCGTTCGCTTTGCCCATCCGTTTGAGGATGATACGCTGTGCTCAACCTCAACTGAGTTCCCAACCTTTCTTGTAAGCTCTTCCAAAAATTCGACGTGAAACGCGGATCTCTGTCAGACACAATAGATACCGGCACCCCATGTCGCGACACAATCTCTTTCACATATAATCTTGCTAGCTGCTCCAGATTGTATCTTATCTTGATCGGTATAAAATGTGCGGATTTAGTTAAACGGTCCACGATCACCCAGATCGCGTCGTAACCCTTCTGAGTTGGTGGAAGCCCCGTCACGAAATCCATCGTGATATGCTCCCACTTCCACTCCGGAATATCCAGTGGTTGTAGCAGTCCACCCGGTTTCTGATGTTCCGCTTTTACCCTCTGACATGTCAAGCATCGCCCAACACATTCTGCAACCTCCCTCTTCATGTTCGGCCACTAGAAATGTTGGCGCAAATCCTGATACATCTTGGTACTACCAGGGTGTATCGAATACTTTATAGAATGAGCTTCCTGTAGAATCTCTTCTCTTAACTCCGAAACCATCGGTATCCAGATCCTTCCTTCAAACCTTAGCAGCCCTGTGCTATCAATTTTGTACTTTAATTCCTCTCCTTCTGAGATTCGCTCCCTTATGGAAACATATTCATCATCCTTTCCTTGAGCCTCCTTTATCCTGTCCAATAAAGTCGGACTCGCCTCCACTGCGAACAGTTTCTCCTTTGTAGTTATCGGATACTTGATTTCCAATTCCAGTCTTTCCATATCCTTTATCAGTTCTTCTTGAGCTGTCAGCATCATCAATTTATCTCTGCCCTTCCTACTTAGAGCATCAGCTACTACATTAGCCTTACCGGGATGGTATAAAATCTCACAATCATAGTCCTTGATTAACTCCAACCATCGCCTCTGCCTCATGTTTAGTTCCTTTTGAGTGAAAATATACTTCAGACTTTTGTGGTCTGTGTATATCTCACACTTCTCCCCATACAGGTAGTGCCTCCAAATCTTCAGAGCAAACACTACTGCCGCTAGTTCTAGGTCATGAGTCGGATATCCCTTCTCATAGTCTTTCAGTTGTCGTGATGCGTACGCAATGACCTTCCCATGCTGCATCAGTACGCACCCAAGGCCTTTGTGTGACGCATCACTGTACACCACAAATCCCCCTGTATTATCTGGCATTGATAACACAAGTGCTTCACTAAGTTTCTTCTTTAACTCCAAGAAACTCTCTTCGCACTTATCCGTCCATACAAACTTTACAGTCTTCCTTGTCAAATTTGTCAATGGTGTCGCTATCTTTGAAAAGTTCTGAATAAACCTCCGATAGTAACCCGCCAATCCCAAGAAACTTCGAACTTCTGTCGACGTCCTTGGCTGCTCCCAGTTTATTACTGCCTCTACCTTCGCAGGATCCACCGATACTCCATCCTTGTCAATTACGTGCAAAACTGCACCCTTTGTAGCCAAAATTCACACTTGGAAAACTTTGCATATAACTTCTCCCTTCTCAGTGTTTCTAGGGCTATCCTTAAATGCTCGACGTGTTCCTCCTCCATCTTCGAGTAGACTAAAATGTCATCTATGAAAACGACAACAAATTTATCTAGGTATTGCTTGAACACTCTGTTCATCATGTCCATAAATGCTGCTGGCGCGTTCGTCAGCCCAAACGACATCACCAAAAACTCAAAGTGTCCATATCGAGTTCTGAATGCTGTCTTTGGAATATCCTCCTGCCTCACCTTCAGTTGGTGATACCCTGTCCTCAAGTCAATCTTTGAAAAGTATTTCGCTCACTTCAGTTGATCGAACAAATCATCAATTCTGGGCAACGGGTACTTGTTCTTAATTGTGACTTTGTTCAACTCCCGATAGTCAATACAAAGCCTAAGCGATCCGTCTTTCTTCTTTACGAACAGTACTGGCGCTCCCCATGGAGATACACTTGGACGAATATACCCTTTATCTAGCAACTCCTGCAATTGAACCATCAGTTCTTTCATTTCCACTGGTGCCATTCTGTACGGTGCCTTTGAGATCGGTGCGGTTCCCGGTACTAAGTCGATCACAAATTCCACTTCTCTATCCGGCGGTAAACCCAGTATCTCATATGGGAAAACATCTGGAAATTCCCTTACTACAGGTATCTGACCTAACTCACCTCTACTCTTCGAGTATCAACCACGTGAGCCAAATAACCTATACAACCTTTCCTTAGCAATCTCCTAGCTTGCATCATCGTCAGACAACAAGATTGTCTAGGCGATTTACTACCGTAGAATACGACCTTCGACTTATTCGCAGTCTTTAGGTGTATACTTTTCTTCCGACAATCAATCATAGCCCCGTGACTAGACAACCAATCCATCCCAAGAATTACATCAAATTCTCCTAGTCGTATTGGAACTAAATCTACGCTCAGTTTATACCCGTTTATCTCAGCACAACAATTTCTATGGATGTATTCCACGGGAATAACTTCTTTACTAGCTACTTCCACATTCATTGGATTCTCTAATTTCTCACGAGGTAAGTTTAGCCGTTTAGCAAATTCATCCGACACAAATGAACAGGTAGCTCCCGAATCAAATAATACATATGCATTACTATTGTTGATCGAAATAATACCTGACACCACATCCTTTGATTCCATCGCATCCTGCACTGTCATGTTGAAGGTGCGTGCTACTGGTCTGTTCTGCTGTGTTGGTCCTCCGATAGTCAGCTTACTGTTGTTCCCTTGGTTAGCACTGCCTGCATCACTCTTCCTCTTTGGGCAATCCTTCTTCTGATGATCTGAAGCGCCACAAGAAAAACAACTTCTTGCCTTCGCCTTTGGGCATTGTGGGGCAAAGTGCCCTGGTTGACCACAGTTGACACAAACTCCTTTTCCTTTCATGCATTCTCCAAAATGATTCTTTCCACATTTCTCGCATTTATTACCCTTCTTTGCATCCCCTCCGGATTTGCTTCCTGTCATCTGACTGTCGTTCCATCTTCTCTTATTTGGGTTACTTCCCCCACTGCTACCTTCCTTGTGACCATCATAACTCTTCTTCTTTTTCTGATCTTGGTTGTGCCTTGCCAAAGCTTCGCTTCCTCCCTCGGCAATGATTGCTTTCTCAAGTAACGTAGAAAATGTGTTGATCTGCAAAACTGCAACCTTACTATACACCCAAGGTTTCAGTCCTTGTTCAAATCTCTTTGCCCGCCTAGCTTCGGTGTCCACCTGATGTGGAGCAAACCTAGCTAACTCGTTAAATTTTGCGGCATACTCAGCAACTGACATGCTTCCTTGCTTTAGTTCCAGGAACTTTATCTCCATGCTTGCTTGCATGCTCGCTGGAAAGTAATTTTCGAAAAACAGCTCCTTGAAACGAGCCCATGCAATCGTGCCTTCCCCCGCTCGACCTTTGTTCGCCTTCCACCAGTAATTTGCCTCACCTTTCATCATGAAAGTGGCAAACGACGTCATCTGTTCTTCGGCCACCCTTGCGACCTCAAAATTTCTCCATTTCTTCTACCCATGTCTGGGCTTCAATCGGATCCGTAGTCCCACAAAATTCCGGTGGTCCTACTAATTTGAAGTCCTTAAAATTCGCCATGTGACTTCCTGGCTGATCAACTGCAGCAGCTTGTCTGCCCTGCATTGCTTCTGCTAATAAGTTAACAAAAGCCCTCATAGGGTCTGCCTGACCCTCCTCGTTATTCACCGACTCCTCAACCCTTTGGTTACGTGGTCGTCCTCTTGGCGCCATGATCTGCTAAAAGAAAAACCGTCGGCTATTACTAATAGATCTAGGCCTCATGCAATAAGTCATTTAAGTCAACAATCTAAGGTAAAAGCATCTATCAAACACATTTGATTTTACTAAAGCAACTGCATTTATAACCATATGTCATTGTTTTAATACAACCAGACTCAACATGTGCATACTTCTATAAACGCTAAATGACATAGCCTGTCAATGATTAGCTATCCCCTAACAACAAAAGTGGGGAATAATAACCTTCCACCCCTCTATTAGGAACAAAATTGGGGTTCAACTACTATCCCATACACGCTACAAGCATAGGGATCTACAACATAAGTAAGCCCCTATTATAACAAAAGTGGGACCTACTTCAAATATACTGCTAAAATAACACATCACCGCCTACTGCGGCGAATTGCAACCCTGAGCTCCCGTCGAGCCAGCCTGTCGACCACTCAGCGCCTAATCACGCGCCTGCTACTCCCTTCATCCCTGGGGTACCTCCTCACCCTGTCCCTTAGCCTGCCAATGGAAGTCATCAAGCCTGACCTGAGGGAATCAATCTCTGCAGTCAGGGCTGTCAAGTGCTCCATAGCCTCATCTCGCTCTAGACGAGTAGTCTCCAGCTGATCCTCTACCCGCTCTATCTATCCTACCAGCATCACATTCCTCTCTAGGAGGTCATAAACCATGACACCAAACTGAACAGAAACCCCTCGGCGACCGTGAACCTCTGCCTCTAATTTGGCAATCCTCTGGTCCTTTTCCTGCAACTTCTGGGTCAACTCAGTCTTTTCCCCCAAAGTCTGATATGCCAATGACCTGTACTGCTCCTCTCGGTCCTGGTGATCCTGGTTCTGCTCCTCTAAGTGAGTTACTCGATTCTCGAGCTCCTCGTTCCTATTTGTCAGCTCTTCGATAATATCACTAGCAGTAGTGCCCATGCCATCTGCATACTTAGGTGGCTCATCATCCTCCGTCAATGGATCCTCCTCCGGGTCCTCATCCTCCCCCTCGTCGCTTAACAGCCTTAGCACTCTTCCGGTAACTGGCTCCTCCTCAGAACCATACTCGGCCTCGGACTCATCCCTAGTGTCCATCATCTCTGGCTCACTCGACTGCACCTCCACTAACTGCCCAGCGTCCACATGAATGTCTGTGAACTCTACCTCTCTAGCAGGACTGTACTCTCCCATCTCAGACATCCTACAGCCACAGACAAAAACAAATAGACAACAAGATGTCAGTGCCACAATAAAATATATTCATTGATAAAATGAAAGGATATTTTATCATGCACAACTCGGCTCGATGGATTTCCACAATCCACCTCCAGACATGACCATCAAATGAATCTCCTTGATCCATCACCTAGCGTACTCAATACGAGTTTAATACTAAGGTTATAACCTAGGTTTTGCAAATCCTAAAGTTTATAACCTAAAGCTCTGATACCAACCTGTGACACCCCCAAATTCAGGTACCAATACCTCGAATTTGGTGCTCACGATAAAATACAAACATACACCTATAAACAACATAAATTAACTAATGTGAAAATAAATAAACATATGTTGTTCATTACAAAAGGTTTACTACGGTCCCAAGGTCTATAACCTTAAATAGAATACATCGCAGAATACAATAATATTACAAAACGATTCCACGATTATATATTAGGATAGTTTATATAACTATTCCTTAAGCTTTCCATTGCCTTTGTCCGCTTTGGAACTCCCCGACTTAACTGCAATAGGTTCATGATATAGCAAGGGTGAGCAACTACTTTGCTCAGCAAGCTTAAAAGCAAGAATGAAGATATATCATGAATGAATAAGAATAATAGCTGCATAGATCAACAATTTATGAACATTGATGAAATAGCTGAAATGAGATAATCAAGGTTCAAATGAAACAATGAATAATGACTATTTACTGCTGAGTGGTCCAACCGACCATGAACTTTTGGCCAAAGAGTCAATCATGCGACTAACTCTTTTAAAACCTGGCCCCGTCAGTTGTACTCGAGGGGATCAGCCTCTCGTACACCATGTATGTGCATAACATTTAACTCTGACTGCATCGAATAACCGACACATTATAATCCCCTAATAAGGGTTGCTCTCTCAGTCCAAGAATCCGTACCAACCGCTGGTTTGGATAGCTTTTAAAATAATAACATGTACATGTCTAGTCGAAACGAATGGCGTAGACTATCAACTTGAACAGTTCATGAATGAAGAACTTAAACGTTTCACAATCCCACAACAGATAATGAATTCAAATGCATAAGCTGCGAATACCAATAATTATATTGGAGGTGGAGTAATTGACAATAATTAATCCACTAATATGATTCAAAAATAATAACTCCATTTGAATTATGAAACTTGCAACAATATACAACACCTGTATAAAATATGAAACTTGCTCAAAAATATAATTCGAGTAAGGTTAGGAAAAACTTTCCCAACACAAGGGTTTGACAAGCGTTACGAAACTTGCATTCAATATGTAGAAAGAATGAAGTTAGGGAACTTGCCCAACACAAGGGTTAGACAAGCGTTAGGGAAACTTGCCTGGTGCGCCTGCTACAATATTACAACACACGCTCCTTAATGTCCTACACAATTAAGTACATATTCACATAACAATTAGTCACATACTGGATACTAAATAATGGTTTATACTACTCTATAATGTTTCATTCTTATAAGAAACAAAATATTAAATAAGATTATACATACAAGTTACAGCGTTATGACGCTTGCGCGTCCGCACGCCAACCTTGCCTATTCGAATGCCCAAGCGACACGTAATTGCGTACGTCTAGCACGCCCATTCGATTTATCTAATACTCATTGCTTAATGCTAAGTATCATTATAATTCATAACATTCATGTTTTAGGACTTAGAACAATGTCGTTATTGTCGGAAGCATTACACGTTGCACACGCGCTTGACCGACCCCTTCTGTTTACACAATAGCCCTAAAAACGGTCAATATCAAAATTATTCCAGGTAGTAAATTTCAATTCTAATTAATGGAAGTTATAGGTCTATCTCTAAGCTTTCCGGATCATCTTGAATCATCCAATTTGGAGTTTACATGAGAAAGTTAGGTCCGTTTTACTAAAGGAGGTCTGCATCGCATAACGAGCTCGCCCCGGAGTGCTTCTGCTCGCCCCAAAGTGCTTCTGCTCGCCCTAGAGGGTGTGTGCTTGCCCCAGATGAGCTTCCTCTCCTCGCCCTCCTCTTGATGAGCCCACCCACCTCTCCGATGAGCTCGCCCATGAGCTCGCCCACCTTTTTGATGAGCTCGCCCAGTCTCTGATGAGCACGCCCTCCTTTCTAATGAGCACGCCCTCCTTTATGATGAGCACGCCCACTTTATGATGAGCTCGCCCACTTTATGATGAGCTCGCCACCTTTATGATGAGCTCACCCACTTTATGATGAGCTCGCCCTAAGCCAAATGAGCTCGCCTCCTCTCTGTCGAGCTCGCCTAGACCAAATGAGCTCGCCTCCTCTCTGTCGAGCTCTCCTAGACCAAATGAGCTCGCCCTTGAAGGGCTGAGCTCTCCCCCGAAGGGCTGAGCTCGCCCCCGAAGGGCTCCTCTTTGTCGAGCTCGCCAACAAGCCCTGCTTTGGCACACAAACTTCAAACTTTCGTAACTTCTTCGTTACAACTCGGAATTAGGCCATTTTAGAGGCTATGGAAAGCTTACAACATGAATCATAAGACTCCTATAGATCCATACACATATAGCATTAACCAAAATTATAAAACATGAAAATATCTACAATGGTCCTCTAAATTTGCCCAACAGTCCATGTTCTTGTTCAACAGTTCATTGTTCTTGCTCCATTAAGCCAAGGTAAAGATTTCTTTCATTTTTGTTCCACTTTGATGTTGTTAATAGCTTACATAGTCTCTTAACAACATTTACAAACATCCAAAATAAATAATAACAACGAGAATCGCAGCAATAACTCAAACCCATCAACAGAAGCTTAAAAGCTCCAAAAACCATAAAAACTTAGAAACTCTCAACCAAATTAGTTGGGATGGGTTTAGGTTGATGGTTTACCTCTTGTAATCCCTGCAAGATGCTAGAGAACTTGCTAGGCTTGGCTTGAGACTCTTTTTCTTCCTTCCTTGCTGCACCCGAGCCTCTCCTCCTCTCCTTTTTCCTTCACCCGCTGCTCCTTCCTCTCGAGCTTCTTATTTAATCTTCCCTTACTGCACCCGAGCCTCTTGCCCCCCCCCACTAGCTCTCTCTCTCTCTCTGTGTGTGCTTGATAATGGGTTGAAGTTTGAATTAGGTAGAGAAGAGGGGAACCAATGGGGCTTAGTCCTTCTTCTTTTGCACTCTCTCTCTACTTGCAGCAACAAGGGAAAGGATGATGGATATGATCAGATGTGCAAGGAGGAGGAGGTGAAGGACTTGGTGGGTGACTTCGGGAGATGGGGGAAATGGTTGCACGACCCGAGCTCCGTTGGAATAATTCTCAAGAAGGAATGTTTGGCATTAGGGATTATCCATGCATTGTGCTTGGCACAATGCCACCATCAGCCGACACTCCCTCCATTCTCTCCTTTGATTGGTCCAAAGAGTTAGATGGTTCCCCATATCAGAAACACACAAACTAATACACTCATTTGGTCTCTCCCATGCCCGAATACTCCCTCATTTGTACCCAATTTGCTCAATAACTCTACCCATAATTAAAACGGGTACTCCCATAAATTATTGAGACGCATAAAAATAATTATTATGGGATTTGTCCATTTATTCGGAACACCCATATAATACATTTCGGATACGGATAGAATCACGTATCAGCTCAAATAAGATTTTCGACGCTTGGAAAAATTATTCGTACGTATACACATATTTATGAAATTTATTAAAATCGAAAAAGACTCAAAAATTATATGGCGTGAATAGTGCCTCGGGAAACGTGCCCCGTGAATACTGATTTAGCGTACCCGTGAATACTGATTTAGCGACGCTACGCGAAATCAATTATTCACTTAAACAAAACTACAACACGTAA
Source organism: Aralia elata (assembly GCA_034770075.1). Lineage (NCBI taxonomy): Eukaryota > Viridiplantae > Streptophyta > Magnoliopsida > Apiales > Araliaceae > Aralia > Aralia elata. The sequence goes on along the minus strand of CM068388.1, from coordinate 75,080,481 downwards.
AATTTCATACATTCACTTCACCCAGGTTGTCACACAACTTTTAAACATGCAACAAAAATAATATTAATAAAATATAATAAATTCGGTAATATTCAAAAATTAGAAATACAAGGCAAATTTCAGAATTCCCGGTCGTTACAGACTTCATCCCAACATAACGGCGTTCTGCACTTTCTTCCGTAGAGGGCTTCATACGGCGGCATACCGATACTTGCATGATAGCTATTGTTATAAGCGAATTCCATGAGTGGTAAGTGGTCATCCCAATTCCCTTTGAAATCCATCACACAAGCTCTAAGCATGTCTTCTAGTGTTTGTATTGTCCGTTCGCTTTGTCCGTCAGTTTGAGGATGATAAGTAGTACTTAGCCTTAATCGCGTTCCCATTCTCTCTTGCAAGCTCTTCCAAAAATTTGATGTGAAGCGCGGATCTCGATCAGAAACAATTGACACGGGCACTCCATGTCGCGAAATAATTTCCTTTATATACAGCTTCGTTAACTGATTTAAGTTGAATCAAATCCTTATTGGTAGAAAATGCGCTGACTTCGTCAATCGGTCCACAATGACCCAAATTGCATCGTAACCCTTCTGTGTGCTTGGGAGTCCCACTACAAAATCCATCGTAATGTGCTCCCATTTCCATTCTGGTATCTTCAGTGGTTGTAGTAGTCCACTCGGTCTCTGATGTTCTGCTTTGACACGCTTCAAATTTGGCCACCAAAAGTGCTGACGAAGATCCCTATACATTTTTGTGCTTCCTGGGTGAACAGAATAGGGTGAATTATGTACCTCATGCAAGATTTCTTCTCTTAGCTCGATCACAGCTGGCACCCACAAACGCTCCTCGAATCTCAAGATACCCTCTTTATCCAACCTGAACTTTTCTCCATCGTTTTCTGCTACTCTTTTCTTTATCCTTTCACATTCCTCATAACTTCCTTGAGCCTCCTTCACTTTGTCTAGCAACGTCGGACGAGCTTCCATTATGAATAACCGCTCTCCTACCACTTCTGGACTCTTCGTTTCTATCTCTAGTCGGGCCATTTCCTTTACTAGCTCATCCTGTGTTGTTAATCTTAACAAGCTCTCCCTTCCTTTTCTACTCAAAGCGTCTGCTACTACGTTTACCTTCCCCGGGTGATAGAGAATCTCGCAGTCGTAGTCTTTGATTAATTCCAACCATCTCCTTTGTCGCATATTGAGCTCCTTCTATGTGAAGATATACTTCAGACTTTTGTGGTCCGTATATATCTCATATCTCTCCCCATAAAGATAGTACCTCCAAATCTTTAAGGCAAAAACTACCGCGCCTAATTCCAAGTCGTGGGTCGGGTATCGTTTTTCGTAGTCCTTCAATTGACGTGACGCATACGCAATGACTTTGCTGTGCTGTATTAGAACACAACCAAGACCTTGGTGCGACGCATCACTATAGACTACAAAACCTCCGGTATCATCCGATAGGGATAATACGGGTGCCTCGCTCAATCTCTTCTTCAACTCCGTAAAGCTTTCTTCGCACTTCTCCGTCCACACAAACTTCACAGTCTTCCTCGTCAGATTAGTCAATGGGGTCGCTATCTTAAAAAAATCTTGGATAAATCGTCGATAGTACCCGACTAACCCTAGGAAACTTCTCACTTGTGTCGGCGTCCTCGGTTGTTCCCAATTACTCACTGCTTCCACTTTCGCAAGATCCACTGAGATCCCATCTTTGTCTATTACATGCCCTAGAAATTGTACCCTTTCCATCCAAAATTCGCATTTAGAAAATTTTGCATACAACTTCTCTCTTCTCAGTGTTTCTAGTATCACCTTCAGGTGGTCGGCATGCTCCTCTTCGGTCTTTGAATAAATTAGGATGTCATCGATGAAAACTATTACATACTTGTCTAAGTAAAGTTTGAGAATTCGGTTCATAAAATCCATAAATGCTGTTGGTATGTTCGTCAGGCCGAAAGACATCACCAAAAATTCATAGTTCCCATACCTCGTTCGAAATGCAGTCTTTGGCACATCCTCCTTCCTTACCTTTAGCTGGTGATATCCTGTCCTCAAATCAATCTTCGAGAAATGTCTTGCTCCCTACAATTGATCGAAAAGATCATCGATTCTTGGCAATGGATACTTGTTCTTGATCGTTGCCTTGTTCAACTCTCGGTAGTCAATACAAAACCTCATCATTCCGTCCTTCTTCTTGATAAACAAAACTGGTGCTCCCCATGGAGACACACTTGGCTGGATATACCCATTGTCCAACAATTCCTGAAGTTGTATCAACAATTCCTTCATTTCCACTAGCGTCATGCGATACGGGGCTTTTGAAATTGGTGTCGTCCCTGGCGCTAGATCTATTGCAAACTCAATTTCCCTGTATGGCGGTAGACTGGGTAAATCGCTTGGAAACACGTCTGGAAAATCCTTCACTATAGGTATATCTGTTATTTCTACCCTTCCTTTCTTTGTGTCAACAACATAAGCTAAATAGCCTACACACCTTTTTCTTAGTAACTTCTTGGCCTGCATCATCGTAAGACAACACGATCGTCTAAGCGATGTTCTACCATTAAATACTACCCTCGACCGGTTCGAGGTCCGAAGGTTCACACTTTTCTTCTAACAGTCAATTATTGTTGCATGGTTATTCAACCAATCCATTCCCAGTATTACATCAAACTCTCCTAATTTAATCGGGATCAAATCTATCTTTAGGTTATGACCCCTAATTATAGCCCAACAATTACGGTATATGAACTCTACAGGAATCACCTCCTCATTAGCAATTTCTACACTCAAAGGATTTTCTAGTTGCTCTTGGGGTAAATTTAATCGACTAGTAAATTCCTCAGATACAAACGAATAGGTAGCACCCGAATCGAATAATACATAAGCATTTATATCATTGATCGGGATAATACCTGACACCACGTCCCTCGAAGCTATGGCATCCCGGGCAGTCATGTTAAATGTCCTGGCAGTTGGTCGACTAGGCTGAGAAGGTCCACCAGTCACTGGCTTGTTGTTTCCTCCTTTGTAGCCGCTTCCCCCGCTGTTTCCTTTTTAGGGACAGTCCTTGATCCGATGCTCGGCCGATCCACAAGCAAAACATCCACGGATCTTCTTCGGATTTGGGCATTTTGGTGCTATATGTCCCTCCTGGCCACAGTTATAGCAAACGCTACGTCCCTTTCAGCATTCTCCCAGGTGATTTTTCCCATATTTCGAAAATGCCTTGATCCTCTTTTTGAATCCTCCTTAGTTACTTCTGGTCGGATTTTTGGTGGTACTATTGTTGTTGCTGCTTTCCCACTTCCTCTTTCCTAAGTTGCTTCCTCCGCTACTACTTCCTCCACGATGGTCGCCTCCACTTTTCTTATTCTTCTTTTCTCTATTATATTGACTCAAGGCCTCACTTCCACCCTCAGCTATGATGGCCTTCTCTAGGAGTGTATTAAAGGTCTCGATTTGGAGCACTGACACCTTACTGTACACCCATGGCTTCAGCCCTTGTTCGAACCGTTGTGCCTTCCGCTCTTCCGTATCAACTTGATGTGGCGCAAAGCGTGCAAGTTCGTTGAATTGGGCGGCGTACTGTGCCACCGTCATATCCCCTTGCTTCAGTTCTAGGAATTTCACTTCCATCCGACTCTTCATGCTCTTCAGGAAGTAATTCTCGAAGAACAGTTCCTTGAATCTTTCCCATGGTACTACCCCTTCTCTGGCCCGTTGTTGATTGGCCTCCCACTAATAGTTCGCCTCCCCCTTCATCATATAGGTGGCGAATGCCGTCTTCTGGTCTTCTCCCACGCGTGCGATGGTAAAAGCCTTCTCTGTTTCTTTTACCCAAGACTGGGCCTCTATCAGGTCGGTCGTTCCTTTGAACTCTGGGGGTCCCACACTTTTGAAGTCCTTAAAATTTGCTATGGGGATAGTTGGGTGAATCGGGTTTCCAGGCCCCATATTCCTGCCCTGAAATACTCCCTCAAGTAGGTCTGCTAGCCGTTGCATTGGGTCTGCCTGGCCTCCTTCATTATTCACTGACCCTTGAGGGGTTCGTTGAACTCTTATTCTACGCGACGGCATCTTCTGTTTAATGGAATAAACTTACTGTTACTATCTCACTATATCATGTAAATATCTACTAGGCAATATAACAATTAAACAACACATTTAATAAGAACATTTTCATTGATATGTTAATAGCCAGTACATCATACGTGATCGCCCTATAGCACACTGCTATGAACGTCATCATTTATCCCTTAATACACAAAAGATGGGGATTTACTAACATAGTACCTTCTATCAAGCATAAAGACTTGGGGTATACAAAACTTATCCCACACATAATACAAACGGTCAGGATTTACATATACAAAATCATGTACTGCTAGACACATAACTAACTAGTCTATCCAAGCATACCACGCTCCACGGTGCTGTTATACTCTAAATGTCCCATATGGACCATCAGATCTCGACTCAGAGTGTGGCGAGTCTGCCCCTCCTCGGCCGGATAATGCCAGACACCATCTATCCATCTACCGATAGCCGTGCTAAAAGCATAGCCCATCCGATTCATCTTCCTCCTCTTCCTTCTCACTTCACCTTCTAGGTCATCAGCTCGCTCTAAGGCATCATCCCGTTGTTCCTCAATTTGGATGCGGTCAGTTACTTCTACCTCTAGCTGGGCTCGCCAGGCCTCCTTCTCCACCTGTAGGCTTCCTGCCCGCTGTTCGGACTGCTCGAGATTTCCTACCAGTTCTACATTCCTAGCCATGAGACGGTAGACCATAGCCCCTAACTGCACAGAGACCTCATGTCGTCCCTGAGCTTCCTGCTCCAGCTCCTGGACTGTATCCTCTAGCTCGATGATGCAATCAGCATACTCCCCTAACAGATCGTCTTCATATGTGGTACCATCGTGGGGCACCTCTCCTGGTTCATCTAAGGAATCACTGCCTATGGAGGCTTCCTCGAAGTCTTCCTCCGGGTCTTCCTCCAGATCAGACTCCATCACATTTTCCTCTTCGGCTAGGGATACTGCCGTAATAGGTTCAACTATAAGGGGTGACTCAGACACCACATGGATGTCTCGTGGCTCTTCGTCCATAATTCTGCTTAGCTCGCCCATCTCTGGCATACTACAATCACAAGACAAAGCAAACAAAACCTATCAATATCTCTTAACAAAATATAAATCCATTGCATGGAATGAAAATACATTTCACGACACTACTAACTTTCTAATCGAAGTCTATATCACGTAAAACTCTACATGAGCTTCACTTCTTTCTATTTCTCTACAATCTCTAAGGTTATAGCCTAAGGACTCTCTTTTTCCTAAGGTTTATAACCTATAGCTCTGATACCAACCTGTGACGCCCCTAAATTCGGGTTGCCTTAACCTCAAATTCGGTACATCACTGTGCAACTCATAAAGCATTCTATCAATAACTAATTGCGGAATAATAGAAATATTTACATCGGTTCCCCGACTAAAAATATAATTTTCCCTACTATGAGAGTTGTTCATCTCTTCCAAGAGTCCGCACCAAAGCAATTGGTTTGAATCGCTTTCTAAATCATGGGTATTGGTCTAGCCGAATCAAATGGCATTGACACTCTTCGTAAACAGTTCATGCATAATTTGAACTTAAAAGCTTTAACAGTTTATGTCAATAACATATCTCGAACACTTGTGCAAATATTAAAGATTCACATAAGTATGGAATTCACACATATATGTATTGCGTAAGTATGAACTTTGTACATTAAATAGCATCCGTAAGACTATAGTCGAATGAAGTTGGTAAGCTTGTCTAGCACGAGGACTAGCAAGGGTTAGGACACTTGCTCAAATTTAAATTGAGTAAGGTAGAAAACTTGCATTTAATATATAGAAGGAATGAAGTTAGGAAACTTTGCACAATATAACTTGAGTATGGTAAGGAACTTGCCTTAAGCGCTTGCTAATAACTTGACGTTAATCGTCCTTCAAAAGTCCTACACATTTAAGTACATATCCACATACCAATTAGCCACATAATTTATGCCAAATATTGGTTTACATTACTCTATAATATTTCATTTTAATTAGAAACATAATATCAAATAAGGTTACACACACTTGATACGATGTTTCAGCGTTTGTACAATGCACGCCCGATTCGCCTCATTTGCATAAGTTTAGCATGCTCATACACTTGTCTAGTTCATAATTAATTAATGATAAGGGTCATTATAAACCATAATGTACAAGTTTTATAACTTAAAACAATAACTTTTAGCGTCGGAAGCATTACACGTTACATACGTGCATGAACGACGCCCCATGTTTGCTTCATAATGCACAATTGTCCTAAAAATGGCCAATTTAGAAGTTGATCAAGGCATTAAATTTCAGTTCTAAATAATGGAAGTTGTAGCTCTACTTCTTAACTTTCCGAATCATTTTGAATCATCCAAAACGGAGTTCGTATGAGAAAGTTACGCCCATTTTACTAAAGGATGTCAGAGCTGTCAAGCCCATGGGCCCAGCGCGCGCCCGCGCACACCCCAGCTGCGCCCAGCCGCCCCCCAGCCCACCCGCGCCATACCCCAGCGCGCCCGTGCCCCGACCCCAACACTTGGTTTCCTACTCGATTTGGCAGTTTGACATACAAACTTCAAACCTTCATAACTTCTTCGTTATAAATCGGAATTAGGCCGTTCCGAAGGCTATGGAAAGCTTATAACATGTACTACATAACCCTCATGGATTCACAACCTTATAAACTCTTTAATAAATCGAAATAGTGGTTCCAAAGAGCCTAGTCTAATTAGTTTTCAACGAAACTCAAGGTTAAGCCAATTCATTCTTCCTCTTTGTGTCTTAGCTATTATGCAACAAGTCAATATGACTTAAAAAATGCTTCTATTGCTAAGCTAAGCAACATAACATCCTTTCATTAATTAGTCAACACCTAGTTCTCAAGTTCTTAGAGAAATTCTTCTCTTGGACATTAAATCAAACGGTTTGTGGGCATGGCTTAGAAACTCATATTGGAATAGAGTTTAAGTATGTTCTAGTCCAGATTTCTAAATGAAATCATTACCCACATATTCAGAATACCTAATGATCATACATAACCAAACATACAACCAACAATAGACTACATTTTTATCAAAGTATAAGAATTGTCCAAATCAGTCCATAAATGTCCATAACAGTCCATTCTTGCTCCTTATGCAAAAGCTTTGATTATCATTCATTGTTCCACTTTCATTGATTAGTAACAAGGCTTTTACAAAGTTAACAACATTCATACATGTTCAAGAACCAACTAAGCAATTTCAGCAACATATACTCCCACAAAGCAATCAATATCAAACTGAAACTTAAAGCAATAATGGAAGTGAGCTAGGCACTATATTACTAACCTCTTGAAGCTCCTTCTATGATGCTAAGAGAATCAATGTAGCTGCTTCCACACTTCTTCTTCTTCCTCAAATCACCCGTGCACCAACTCTCACAACTCTCTCAATTTTCCAGATTTCTTACTAAGTAATGAACAAAGGAATGGATGAATGCCAAGGGAGGAGTATTTATAAATGGAATGGCTGAGCTCCTTGGGTGGGTGAAGAAGGAATATGTTGAGCATGCTTGGTGTGATCAGCTCCCCATGTATGGGAAGCTGAAGTTGGCCTCCCCCATGTATGGGTAACTCCCCTCTCATTCTCCCCAATTGTTCTTCCTCCCTTTTCCTCTCCCAAATGCAAGAGTTGGCTTCTCCTATAAATTCTTATTCTCTTGGTTTTCTCTCCTCACCTCCTTCCCATTCACATTCTCCTTCAATTTGCAGCTGCAGATTTTGTAACCCATTTCCCATATGGGTCTTGGGTTGGGTCATGGGTCGGGTCATAGGTCATGGATCACGGGTTTGGATCATGGGTTTGGGCCACCCTTAAGAAATTTGGGGCTTCTAATTAAATCCCAATTTAGCTCAAATAAAATCTAACACTTAGATTAATAATCAATCACATTAACACATTGACAAAAATTAGAAATAGTCAAAGTAACAAAAAGACGTTTTTGGCGTGGGTAGTGTTTTAGCGATATTTACACTAAATCATTTTAAATAATTTCTACCAAATAACAACACTTAATAATATTGCAAACACATAGTCTAGGTTATTGTATAACTTTTAAAGACATACACAAAATTTATATTAATAAAAACTTATTCATTAACTAATATTCATAAGCTTAAATTACAAGGTTATCCAAAATTTGCGGTCGTTACAGGAACAGTACATACACTTATATATATATATATATATATAAAGGATCTTAGACATACCCCCTTATTTAACATACCAAGCATACCCCCTTTAGCGACGGACCGAGCGACGGTTTGGTCTGTCGCCATAGGTTCAGTCCGTCACTACATGTTTGTCCGTCACTATATGTTGTCCGTCGCTAAAAGTTTTAGCGACGGATCGAACCTATGGTGACGGACCAAACCGTCGCCCGGTCTGTCGCTAAAGGGGGTATGTTTAGTATATCAAATAAGGGGGTATGTCTAAGATCCAGACTATATATATATATATATAGGGAGAGGCTCTCCAACGAACCGGTTCGCTGACGAACCGGCTTTAGCGACGGTTTTTACCGTCGCTAAAGGCTAAACCGTCGTCTTAGCCTTTAGCGACGGTAACAAACCGTCGCTAAAGCCCGGTTCGTCAGCGAACCGGTTCGCTTTAGAGCCTCTCCATATATATATATATATATATATATATATATATATATCAAGGAGTGTTCAACGGTAAGATATGGATCAGTAATTAGAATTCTAGTAGAAACTCTAATTTCACCAAAGATGGAGGAATCAAACGTGGTGCTGTAGAATTGGGGTTATGTAGTAAATTTTAGGGTTTTCAATTTCGAGCAGAAACATCACAATCCGTAGTAATTACGAAGTTGATTAGATGTAGCCAAAGCACAGTTTGTTTGTAAAGTCAAAGAGATTCATTACCCCAACAAAAGCCCTAAATTTTTTAGACAAATCATGGTTCAATCACTCTAGTTTCGGTATGAATTCAAAACCTTAACCTCTGCCTCTGATATTAGCTGCTACAACTTCATATAGTGGCCGCTACAACTGGTGGTTTATATGTAGATGCAATTACTCAGTAAAACTCCTAATTTTTCGCAGCTAATTGATCCCAATTTCTATAAGTTTAAACCCTAATTCTTCATCTATTCTTGTCGCTGCAAATGTACGCTGAGATATAAAGACGATGGCTTTCTTTTGTTCGATCCACATCTGGTGCAACTACAAGGCCTCATCACTATTTACGTGGCTTTAGCCTTTTTTTCTTAATCTACGTCTGGATTTTCCACCTTACATTTGACGTCCGTCCAATTAAATTGACAGAATGGTTTAATTAATAGTTTTTAAGAATTTCGGTTGGTTAATTGTATATTTTTAAAGTTTAGTAGTGTAATGTTTAAAATTCAACAATCATAGTGGGGTAATACCCCTTTTTGCCTAGTGAAAACTGTGAAGAAAATAGTTATTAATTAAAGAAAAGAAATAGAAAATCAAAGCTCTTTGAATATTTTCAGTTTTCCCGTCCTTCTACCGCAGAATCATACAAAGTATAAATAACTACAGAACTCACTCCGTGTAGGACCCTAATTAGCAATCCTAAAGTTTATACAACCCTAGCCTCACTACACAATCTCTTTCGAAAATAATCGTGATGTGACCAACTATAACAACCGTGTGGATGATGAATATCTACTGACCATCAGACTTTGCTTTATCCTTAATACTCCCCCGCAAGTTGGTGGGTGGTGCAGGCAACACACCAAGCTTGGATCGGAACGAACAAAACTAAGTAGACAAGGCTTTAGTAAAGATGTCAACTACTTGGGTAGTAGAAGGAACAAACTGTATATCATCTAAACCAGAATTGTCAGGATACTACCCAGGTTCATGTTTTTTGCAATCTGATATCCAAATGATAGTGTAAAGATGGTATCATGATTTGGCTAGAATGGAATGCATATGGAGAGATTGAGTTACTTTTTCATCATTATATATATTGGATAGCAGGCTTTTAAATTTGGAAAATGTTAGTCTCCTGAATTATGGAACAGAGTATTATCAGTGAGGTTTCAGATTTGTCACAGAAGATATCAGGAGCAATTTTGCATAGTACCTAAGTTAATTAGTTGATATCTCTACATCAAGAGTTTTTGATACTAGTATAATTTGAAGATGGAGGAGTAAGCTCATGGTAAGATGGCAGCGAAGTCACAATTTCTACATCGTGCCAGCTTTAGTAATAGTCCAGTTAATATCATCAATTTGGATAGGAGCACATATATCACACATCTAAAAGAAACATAACTGTGGTATATAAGAAACAAGAATTTTTTAAGGTCACTTTTTCATAAAATAATTTTACACTTTATTTTGGAGATACACAAAAAAAAGAAAAAAAAGAAAGAAAGGTGTATTTTAAAATGAATAGGAGCTTTTCATTAGACTGGTAATAAACTGAATGAGGAAATTGTCAATAACGTAACTTTGTCATAAAAGTACATTGCATTCTTTATTTTTATGTGGATCCATGACTGCAATATCTGCTGGTAACTTCTGGAAATCATATTTTCTTACATGCCATGTTTAGGGCACGGGGTGGTTCTGAAAATTCGCCTGTAGTTATCTTCTTGAAAACGATTTGATCAGCTGCTTCTGAGAAAGCAATTCCGTCCCAACTTATTCGTTCAGATGGATCTTCACATGGTCCCACAACTATTTGGGTTCCATTTATGGTAGTTGTTTGTCCACAAAATCCAGTTTCTGCCCAATTATATTTTCCTCCTAAACCGCAACAAGCTAGAAGAGGGAACTTGAATCCTGCATATTGTATAAATTTCATTAAAAAAAATTATCATACAAATGTAAAGATTGAGTATTATTGACATTAATGAACTTCTATAACTTTCTAACATGCTGATGATTATTATATTAAGGCATAACAATTATTATTTTATTTGAATGTGTTTGAGTGAAATAAATTATTCTATATACATATGATTAAGATACATTCTTGTGGTATTAATTACTCAAATTGGATTCGAGTAAGATGGAGCATGACATACCATATTTTTTTGGTTCCTTGTAGAGATCGTACTTTGGAGTATAAACATCTACATATGTGAACGCAGCCAGGGGAAGGTCTTTTCGAAGTTGATCAACGACATCTTTCAACTTGGAATTGAAATATTGAGCTAAATCATTATGAGGTATTGCACAACCGGCACTATCTGTTTGGTCTTCTGGAACTGGTAACAATGTCAAAATATAAGGAAGGCAACCAAAGGGTCCAGTGTTTTGGATCCAAAAGAATCTAGCTCCCAAATCGTATAGTTTTCTGCAAGAATTAATATTCAGTACAAGGAATTAGTATTCGTTAAGCGAATTTATGAGTTAATTACATATTACGCCAGAATATATACAAATAGATTAAACAAGGCTTATATACCTTCACATTCAGTGCGAGGCTGTTGACAGTAGCTGGTATAATTGCTTGAATTTCGTCGTATGTCATGTTAGTGAACAATCCTTGGGTGAGGTCGTTTTGGCCAATATCAATAGTATACAATGCTTTGGAAAAATATTCCTTCTTGGGCAGCAAATTCTTGAACACACCTCCTAAAATAACAACCAAAAACTTTTACATTTATAAAAGTACAAGATAAAAAGTTATATGAGCAAGAATACAAATTAATTCACATTTAATTAAAACAAAATATACCTTTTTCCCTGACCGCCTGTGATCTATTAACGAATTGTCTGAATTGTTCAATTTGAATGTCAAGGAAAAAAGGACTAAATGCACGTGGTTGTTGGGCCACCGGAAGAATTAACTTAGGTGGTGCGATTGTAGCCAATAAGTTGGCAAAATTAACACCATAAGAGAAGTTGGCACCCAAGGAATCAAGATAAGGGTGGAGGAATGGTTTACCTAAACTTGAAGCTGCAACATTAAAATTTAGTCATTAGGTTTGTAAGTAATGTAGTAAAAAGAAAGCGAGTGAATTTTGTAGGATTTTAATTCCAGAACCGTTAAAATTGGACAGTTTGTTGCTTAGTTTGGACAGTCCTATAATAATAAATTGCATTTATATATATATAGAGATAAGAGTTGCAAATATATAATACTTATATAACAAAAGTCATCTATAATGCAAGTATGTGCCATATAAATGCAACTCGTTTCTATATATAGACTGTCTAAATAAATTGCTCATTTCAAATTGTCTCAAATTAGAATCCCAAAATATTAACCTATAAAGTCGATCAAGATACGCCCATCAGAGGCTCTTCCTGCTGGCCTTTTAAAGTAGGTTTGTCCATAAAATGGAGGTGTCCCTGCAGTGAAGGCAGCACTAAATCCACCGGTGTCCGAATTCCCGTCACCAAAGGTGAAGATAGCTGGAAAATCACAAGTGTGCAATGCCAAAACAGGAGAGAGAAAAAGAATGCAAAACAAGGAGAGAGGAAATGCAGTTCGGCTCATGCTTAGGGACTTCATGTTAATTTCTATTTTTGCTAGGAAGAAGATATAATGTGTTGTGTTGTTTTGATATTGAAACCAAGGCAGGGGAGTCTCATTTATATATGAAAATATTTTTAAGGGCAAAATACGTTTTTGTTACACCAAGTTTTACCGTCCTCACAATTCGACCCATAAATTAATTGAATTTACACATCCGTTATATCAACTACCTAATTTCACACAATATCCCCTCCAAATTCAATTCTCGACTGAAATTGGCCTGGAAACCCGACCCAAATTGCAACCCAGTTGGAGCCTAATGGTTTTATACAGTTTGATCGTATTTAAATATGATTGAATTATTTTTTTAAAAAAACTAAATATCATATAATGTTTAACAAAAAATAACAAATTAAAAAATAAAAACTATACCAAATAATGTTTAACAAAAAATAAAAAAATAAAAATGCTAATTAATACCGTATATGTATCAAAATAAGTATCACATTTAAATTTTAAACTTTTATAAATTAAAAATAATATATAACAAAGGGAGTATTTATTTAAATTATAATTTAGAAAACAGAGAAAAAAATAATATAACTTTAAAATACAGAATAATTAACTCATACGCAAAACTGAAATAAATTTATTTTCAAATGCAAAATAAATTTATTATTATTAATTATTTTTTAATACTTTCATTAATTCTAATTATTGACTATTTCATTTTTATTTAAACACGACATGAAGAAGTTGTAATTAGTCAAGGACGTTAACACTTCATGTTAAGTAAGATCTGTAATTTATTGTCCACGTTTATCTCTGAGATATTCCACCTTTATGCATGTATCTTTAGAACTAGTCTCATAGATTTCATGCTAAAAGTTATTGCAAATTAAAAAAAAAAAATAGAAAAAATAATGATTAGACATTTCGGTGTTTATATACATAACTACAAGAAACGTAGCTAATTTCTGTGAACCTAAGTCTGCAAGCTGACTTAGTCAGATGATCTAGTAAATTTCAAATTGTTGACCAAAAAAAAAAAAAAAAGGTCATGTAAACAAATATTTATTGACATCGTATAACAAATAAAATGGAAATCAATTTTTTACATGGGGCAATTTGATCATTTACTCGTCCGTCAAACAGTTTGTATCTGTCCTACAAAGTGTTGTGCTTTTACAATTTTTACAAATAAAGTGGAAATCAATTGTGAGGTTGCTGATGTGCTTGAAAAGAGAAAAAAAAACACACTTATGTTGCCCATCGAAGTATAAGATCAATATTAAAAAAAATTAAATGAATTTATATTAATTTAAAATTTAAAAATCTTTTAAATTGTCTTTTTAAAAATTAATATTGTCTTATATTTTGAAACGCATGGAATAAGTTTCTTTGAACTCTCTTCCATACCTAGTCGTAATTCAAAATATTGCGTCTCCATATAAGAAAAAGTCATTTCTTGTCTTTGGAAGAAAATAAACAAATCATGGGTGATGGCATCATCTTTTAGGACCACCGCAAAATGAATAATAGCTATAATTGTAAGCTGAAAGTCCGTGGCAAAAAATAATTACTTTACAATGTCAATTGTCAAATTAACATATAATTCTCATAAAACTTTTTTCAGGATCTGAGAAGGGGTTTCGCAAACTGAGTCCACACATTACAATGTCAGCCGAATGATTTAATAATTGGAGCCTTGCTAAAATAAATTTATGTAGATAGTAAACATTGACGTATAGAATACGAAAGAATTAAGAAGAGATCCACACATTATTATCGACATATTTATCATTTAAAATTTTACATTAATGACAATTCAACTTTATCATGAAATTTATCGACATATGTATCATTTTTCCTTTTGATTCCCTTAAGGTGATTTAGAACTTTTAGGCAGATTTAAAAGCTTGTGTTGCAAGGTTAGGTGTTGATCCAAATTAAAGAAAAGTGGAACCAAGTTTAAGTAATTGACGGTTTCATTACATTGAAAAAAACGGCATGAATAAGTTATGGTCAAGTATATTAACTCTGTATGTTATGTACGATTTTCTACTATTCATTCCTTGTGTTCCATGAAAATGGTCAATTAATTTTATTAGTATACCATCACTACTAATTTAACAACTTAATAAAATCAAAATAAAATAATAATTAAAAAAAAAACACAAAAGAGCGTGGTCCATTTTTTGAGGAGTCATTTTATTCACTATGAGCTATAATATCGACAATTTAGTTAATTATGTACTATAATTGTTTTATTATAAATTAGAGTAAAATATAGTGACATCTCCTCTAGATAATGATAATGACACTCAACTTCTCTCTAATTTTTGAAATAACAGTTAGTATCCTTGCAAGTTTTTAGAGTTGACTAAATAAATAAAGTTATATATATTTATCCTTCTATGTTATCAAATTTAATTCAAGAATAATATATATATTTTTAATGACAAAATTATCCTACTTTAATACAATACATTTTAATTATAGTTTTATTTGTAATTAATATCATCTCATTCAAACTATTGGTAACTTATAAAAAAACTAATTTAGTTTAATTAACACATTTATGGATAAATGATACAAATATTAAGAATTTTAAATTAAATTATTGATGGAGTTGCTCTAATTAGAGTGAATTAATTGGGTATGTTGATAGTTTAGTTTTTTGTGTTTAATAACAAAAATTATTATTTGAATTTTTAGATTCATATTATGATTTTCATATGTTAAATTTTCTTGACCATATGTCAAAATATGAGATGTTTATGATTTGGATTAAATTTTTTAGTATATAGTTGGTGTTGTTTTGTGGCAATGTTGAATAAAAGAAAATTTAATAATTTTTATTACTACTTTTATCTTGTAAAAAAAAATTCTTTTAATATATTTTTTCTTTTTTTGAGTAACAACATTTGTCATTTTTACCGTAAATAATTATGCCTAAGTGTGACTTATGTTTAGTTTAATATTTGAGAAAAATAATTAACATAATTTTTAATACTTTTTATATGAATTATAAGATTCGTTCTGTAGCAAGTTTTGTCTAAATTTGTTTTATGTAAATTTTAATATTTGGAAAAAATAATTATACATTTTTTTGTGTTAATTTGCACTTTTTATGGGTATTAAAATTTTACTTTTTAATTAGAAAAAAATATGTTTGAATGTATATTACGTAAATTTTAATATTTGAGGAATTTAATTAGCAAAAAGTGTATGAATTTATTTTCTTGATAAAATGAATATTTGTTATTTTTTGACATTTATGTTATTTATTGCACAAGTTCATAATTTAATTAATTAGATTAAGTTAAGTGAAAATGATAATATATATATATATATATATATATATATATATATATATTTAGTGGATATACTAAGTATTATAATTGAAGGATGTATTGGACAATATATTAAAAATATTTGTGGATATACGTTGGTCAACCATACTAAAAGTAGTGAATGTTACATATTATATACTAGAGGGGTACTGACTGTTACTTTAATTAAAAAGTGGAGGGATGGTGAGCGTTATTTTAATTATTTGTAAGGGGTGTGAGTGTATTTTATTTTATAAATTATGTGATTTGTGCATTTACATTTCAAAAAGCATAAGTAGTGGGGAGTATAAAATAAGCTAAAGAAAATTCAAATCCTTCCGGCGTGAAGTTTCCAGGAAACTATTGCAATTTGTTTAATTATTCTTGCAATTATATTTCATTATGAGGGTTTGATTAGAGAGTTAGATACAACAAAAATCTTTTCATGGGAGTACCATTTGTTTAATATTCCAATAAGTTCATAAATTAATTTAAAAGTACATTTACTATTTTATCAGACACTTTCATATATATATATATATATATATATATATATATATATATATATATATATATATAGACACACACACACTCCTTCCGTCCTTAAAAAGAATGATTAAATGTATAAATATTTTTGTCTCTAAAAAGATGATATAAAGTATATAAAATGAAAAGTAATTAAGTCATTTAGTGGGATCTATTTGTATTAAAAAAAGTATTCATCACTTTATATGATTATGTGGGATCATTAAAGATAAATTTAGAATTATTTTACTCTCTTTCTTTCCCTTTTATTTTTCTAAATATATGTACAAATTTTATTTTGTTCATTCTTTTAAAAACTGAGAGAATATATATATATATATATATATATATGAAAATATTTATATATTTAGAAATATATATTTGAAACTATATAATAACATGAAACATAGAATATATATATATATATATATATATATATATATATATATATATATAAACCTAACTGTTGAACCAAACTTGTAAATGCAGAAATTGTATGTCAAGGCTAATACTCGGTACTATGTCCTTAAGACAATTATGCCCTCCTTACGGTGCTCACAGTTAATAGCACTTGTCTCTCCAGATATAATGACAACGTATACTATAGTAGCACTCCAAACAGTATACATAACGATCCAAAATTTATGCTCTTATCTCTCTCAAATAAAATTATGCATAACTTATGTTATCATGAAGACTAGAATGCAAAAATACTTGAAAAATTAAAAAAATTGAATGATAGCCCTCACCATCAATTTATAGGTGAATTAAGTGACCCTTCAGATTGGTCACAATCTTTTGAAAGGTTTGGATGCCATTGAAAAGGCATGGGATGCGTCCGTTCAGGTTTAAAACGACGCAACCGTTCGGCTTGAAACGACATAATCGTTTGGACTTGAAACGACATAATCATTCGGGCTTGAAACGACGTAACCGTTCGGACTTGAAACGACGTAACCATTCAGACTTGAAACGATATAACTGTTCGGTCTTAAACCCGTGAACACAAAATTCTTTGAGAGTTAATTTCTCATTCATTACTTTATGGATTTGAGCACCCATTTAAAAATTGCTCAAATTCTAACAATCCCCCACATGAATGAAATTGACTGTCAGCCTTATGCAAATGTTATGCAGACTCTGAGAGAGACAAAATTAAAAATTATCTGTATAAAGAGAAGTAGTTTTTGGCTTTGAACCTTCCTTGTGAAAGACTATCGAGTCTACTGGTTGTCTAGTGAACATGATGTCTTCAATAGTCCAACCGTTTGTGTAAAGCGAGACAATAGAAATTCACACAGAATCTTTCCAGAAATTATTTGGTTCTCATGATTTTGTTCATTTTGGCCCTAAACAATCTCGAATTTATAAGTGCTCTAGAGAAGTATAACCTTTATCATTCTCATAGAATTGGCCTAGTTCACACTCACATAGGTGATCCTTATTAAGAGTATTCAGTCATACTCCACTTACTCATTAAGATATAAGAATCATTAAAAACATAGCTTATCCTAAAACCGCTGCAGGTATCACTATCTCGTATCATAGGAATGAGAAAAAGAAATTAATTTCTTCATAGTGATTTGGTTGAATCATTTACAATTTAGTTGTCCCTTTGAACCTAGATCTTGGGATCTTCAGTCAACTTAGGTTAGGTATCCACCATGACGATCTTTATTTATAGGCTTTTAAACCCATTCCATTCGATGTTATTTTTACTTGCTCTCTAGTCAAACCTTTAGTTAACGGATCCGCTATATTTTTCTTTCGACTCTATGTACTTAATAGACATAATGTCATTAGAGAGTAATTGTTTTATAGTATTGTGTTTATGACGAATGTGTCTAGACTTACCATTATATATTTGACTCTGTGCCCTTCCAATTGTTGATTGACTATCACAATGGACACAAATAGCAGGCACATATTTTGGCCACATAGGAATATCTTCTAAGAAATGGCGAAGTCACTCGGCTTCTTCTCCAGCCTTATCCAATTATGCAATAAACTCAGATTCCATCGTTGATCGAGCAATGCATGTTTGTTTCCTAGTGTAAACACAAAACCACTTCTAGATTTAGAGTCTTTTGTATCTGATATCTAGTCTGTATCACAATATCCTTCAAGTACTGCTGGATATCTTGAATAGTGCAATCTAAAGTTTTGAGTTCATTTTAAATACATTAAAACTATTATGATCGCTTTCACCCCCCACACTTTTAAGTGTTTATAAGACAGTTTTCGTCTTTTTCATAATTCATAGGGTAATGCATTAGACTTCTTTTGAGGTATTCGGTTAAGAATCTAATTTATTGAAAGTATTTCTTCCCCAACAATTATTAGGTAGCCTAGAACTTCTTTTTAAAGTTCTATTCTTTCTTTTAACAACACCATTTTGTTAGCAGATTACAACAAAAAGTTACTCATATTCCCCACCTTTTATCAAGTTGATTTTCAATCTCATTCTTGTAATGTATAAACATTTCCAACACTTCATTCTTTACTTCTCAACAAGCAAACATAAAAATATTTCCAAAGCTTTGCCTCAACGCAAACTTCACATTTATAATTTGAGTTAATCTGATATCTTGGCAAGCATTTCATATTAATTAATCTACGTATATTATTATAATTAACATGTCCAAATCTACCATGCTATAAATTATATGACTCAATCATATAAGCAGAAATAAGTAATTTCATTAAGAAATTATTCCATGTATATGATATGCATTTCAAGTGTCACCATATTTTTGACAAATAAACACACTTATCACAAAATATTAGTTAATACACTAATAATTTACATGACACAAAATAGTAACATACTTTTAACATATTATTCTCACGTCCGTTCGGGTTTGAAACGACGCAACTGTTTGATTTTAAACGACATAACTGTTTGGACTTGAAACGACGTAACCGTTCGGGCTTGAAACGGTGTAACTGTTTAGACTTGAAACGACGTAACCATTCAGATTTGAAACGACGTAATCGTTCGGTCTTGAACCCGTGAACACATAATTCTTTAAGAGTTAATTTTTTATTCATTACTTCATGGATTTGAGCACCCATTTAAAAATTACTCAAATTCTAACACACACACACACACACACACACACATATATATATATATATATATATATATATATATATATATATATATTCCGCCTGCCGTGTAAACTACCAAACATAGTAAATGAGTCATCTTCCTAAGCTAGGCCTCGCATGTTAACCTTCCATGCCAACTAATTCATGAGGGGAATGTGGTGTGTTAGGTGAGACCATAATCTACATTCCTGTAGAAAACAACTTTTTATTCATCGCAATCATATGTTGCTGCAATCTAAGTAAATTAAGGCAGTTATAGAAGAATCTGGCTAGGATGAATAAAGGTGTTGGAATAGCATATTTGCTCCTAAATGAAAATAATATAAAAATAAAAAAATCTACAATTTGGTTATCTAGGTAGAATATCTTTTCCTTATCTACTATTCTTATATATTACATAC
This sequence comes from Aralia elata, assembly GCA_034770075.1. Lineage (NCBI taxonomy): Eukaryota > Viridiplantae > Streptophyta > Magnoliopsida > Apiales > Araliaceae > Aralia > Aralia elata. The sequence goes on along the minus strand of CM068388.1, from coordinate 75,060,549 downwards.
TCCGTCACAAGCAAGTTGGAACAAATAAAGCTTATGTTCTTATGATTTACAAACTTCATTTCTATGTTAAGTGCGAAACTGTTCATGGTTCAAGCACTGAATACCTCATGTTAAATATGTTATTAATTAGCTCTAATCATTTGCTTTTTATTCTCCAATTAAAGTAAAATGAGAGACTTTGAGTTGTTGCTTTCAGCTTTTTCATCCTCAATAACTTTCAAGGCTAGAACAACCTAACACATATTTATATTTTGTCGAATGGATGGCTCATTCAATGCTAGAATGCATGTCCGTTATGGTCACTGGGCTGCTCTTTTAATAGTAGTAGATTTTGTTTTAATGTTTCATTTCGAATTAGTTTCCTCCAGCCAACTAAAATTTGCATTGCATGCTTATAGTGTTAAAACGTCAAAGTCTGTTTCATCAAGGAATTAAATAAGACCTGTATTTGTTTTTCTTTTAATAAAGGAAGTATTTACCCTAAAAAGATTGTTCCTCCCATGAATTGAACAAGCACCACTTTGTACACATCTTAACGACAATGTTATATGTTGTAATGAAATAGCCGCCCATGTTATAAAAAATATACTACTATTGAAAGAGCGGCCCATGTTATATATATTGTAATGGTTTAGCTTTGTTGAATAGTTTTTCTGTTAAATCTAAGATGAGAGGGAAGGGTATGGTACTATGTTGTATCTGTTGGGAGGTGGGAAAAATATATTTTCCGTTTTTTAAATTAATGTTCTCCTTTCAGCGTGTTTTGTATTTGAAAATGTGGTTTATGTTGTTCCATACTTGGTGCGTCATTTGGACAGGCTATGCTCCCTTCACTGTTCTTTCTTAATTCTACCAAAATTGTCCATTTCTGGTTGTTACTGATCGAGTAACCATGGCTACGTAAAACAACCATGCTGCCCACATTTGGGATAGTTATATTGTTATTTTTTTGGTAATGCTAATTTTTGAAGTTTTGGTTAGATTTTTTTTTATTTTTTTATATTTTGTTTGAGGCTTAACTGTGTTATGAAAAATTTAGTTCAGTGAACAATTGTTAATTTAATTTGTTTGGAAATTATATTTTCCCTACAATATTGATAATTGTAAATTGTGTTGTTTAACCTAGGATGAATGTGCTTTTAATTGATTGTATTTGAGTTGTTTGACTTAGGATGAATGTGCTTCCTCACAAATGAACTTATTCAACATTTAGACTCTTAACCTTAAAATAAGGATGATGAATTTGTAACAATTTCTTTCTAGTTATCTGGTGCTAATGTGTGGTATGCAGGTTCCAATTGGAGGGTGTTACCGACTAATTGATGTACCCATAAGTAATTGCATTAACAGTGGCATAAGAAAGATTTTCATCCTAATAATTTGTTGAGTGATGTACCCATGAGTAATTACACATTAAATTATAGCTATATAATAATTTGTTGAGTGATGTAAAATATTTGAATATCTTGCTCACTTTCCATACTAGAGATGAAATTTCCTTGCATTCTAGCTATTTGCAATAATTTCCTGGGATTCATTTCTTAGCATCATCTTCTGTTATTTAATCTATTAATGGTGAGAGTGAGGTTTCTTAGTATCTGGTTGCACCACCATTTTTCTCGAGTTTGTTGATTGATTTATGGGAGTGACATACCCCAGTTGTGGGATGATATATTATTTTCCTTAGGCTCTAATTGGTTTGCATATCTGAAAATCCTAAGGAGTGTTTGTTTACCTCTTAAATACATGATAAGACTTGGGTAGTATGGATGTGTTGTGGCTTTGTTGGTTTTACTATTTATTGCTGGTTGTCTTCTAAGTAGAGCTGCTTATTTTATTCTCTTTTGAAGTTGTAAATGCAGATGCCATCACAAGAGGTTTCGTAAACAGTTCCCGTGGCTACATATGCTTGTTGGCTTGTTGATGATATTACCATCACTATTCTAAGTTGTTGGGTGCTTTCGTGGACTGTTGGCCCAAATTATGACATTCAAATAACAATGCATTAACTTTGGAAATGTTGTTAGCTTTGGGGATGGCTTTGTTGAGGTAAGATAAATTTTGTGACTAGGAGTTGTTACACTGTAATCGATATTCTTGCATTACTAGTAGAAGTGACTTACAGTATTACTTCATTTTGAGATTCTTGAAAAATAGTCTAATTCTATCAAAATGTATATTGAGAACTACATTACTAATCAAATAATTTATTTTATTTCGAAAGCTTGTACTTTTTCATTTACAGTTTTAGTTAAACTTCCTGACACCTAAAGCTGAAATTATATGGGAAACAGGTTCTGGTTGCAATACAAACTTCTGGAGAAACAGGAAAGAAGTATTTGAGGTATGTACTAGAATACTTTCTTGGCATTTTAAGAGCTTGTAGAAAAAAGACTAACTATGGTATAAAATGATTTTATCGTAGGATGTCAAGTACAAGAATGTTGAGCACATATTGTTTCTGTCTGGTGACCATCTGTACCGAATGAACTATATGGATTTTGTTTAGGTAAAAATATAGATGGAATATTATCTCCTATTTTCTTACATGTTTTGGTGAAGCTAAGAAGTTTAAATAATCATTGAAAATCTACTTGCAGAAGCATATCAACACAAATGTTGATATTATTGTTTTGTGTATACCCATGGATGATAGGTATGTCAACAGCTTCTGTCTAAAATGTTATGGTGATATACCCACGCAATTTTGGTAATCCCTCCACCTTATGCACTCATGCTCTGAATGATGTGAAAGCGAGTAGTAGTTATGCTTGTGTGTACTGGATTGAACAGTTTTTTCCCAAGTTAAGTAGTAATCTGGTATTTCATGGGCAGTTTTGTAATGATCAGGAATTGTGGATTTACCTTGTAATTCGAATTTTTGAATATTAACGGATATATTATATTTTATTAATATTATTTTTGTGTTGCATGTTTAAAGGTTGTGTGACAAGTTGGGTTATGTGAATGCATGAAATTTTACGTGTTATAGTTTTGTTTAAGTAAATAATTGATTTCGCGTAGCGTCGCTAAATCACTATTCCCGGGGCACGTTTCCCGAGGCACTATTAGCGCCATAATATTTTGTGTTTTTTTTTATTTCTAATAAATATCATTATTATGTGTGAACGAAGTGATAATTTTTCCAAGCGTCGAAAATTTTATTTGAGCTGATACGTGATTTTATTCATATCCGAAATGTATAATATGGGTGTTCCGAATAATTGGACAAATCCCATAATAATTATTTTTATGCATCCCAATAATTTATGGGAGTACCCATTTTAATTTTTGGTAGAGTTATTTACCAATTTTGGTACAAAAGTGGGAGTTTTCGGATATATTTTTGGTGTATTTGGGTATTTATTTTGGCTTGTTACTCCAAGAGGGAACCAACCCCCAATTTGTAGACCAATTAAATGAGAGCATGAAGGGAGTTTGCCGGCAAGCTTTGAATTTTTTGGACAACATTGAGCAACTAACCCATTTTCTCCTAAAATTACTCCTCCACTTCATCTAACCCATTCCTTCTCTCCCCATTCCACCAGCTCCTCATTCCCTCCCATTCCACATTTCCTTTCATCCTTGTTTCAGCAGATGGAGAGAGAGAGCTGCAAAGAGGAAGAAGAAAGGAGGAGGAAGTCATTGGAAAAAGAGAAGGAAGTCGTCGGAAAAGGGAAGAGTCGCTGGAAAAAGAAAGGAGGAAGAAGAAGAAGGCACGAGTAGAGGAAGAAGAAAATCCAAGCAAGAAGAACTCAAGCCAAGCAAGCCTAGCAATCTTCTTAATCATCTAGGAAGGATTTACAGAGGTAAACACCAATCAAATCCTTTCCATTCGATTTCTTGTTAAGTTTTTCAAGTTTTTCTTAGTTTTGAACTATTAAGCTTGTGGGTCGGATTTATGGCGATTCTTGGTGTTTTTGTTTGTTGTGATTGTTTGTAAATGTTTTTAAGAGACTATATAAGCCATTAATATCATCAAAGTGGAACAAAAACGAAAGAAATCCTTACATTGGCTTAATGGAGCAAGAACAATGGACAAAACATGGACATTGGATATTCGGACCATTTTAGAGGACTTAGGCTTGGCGCTGCAGTGCTAGTGCCGTGTCCGGCCTGGGTCCGGTCGGTCAGATCGGATCGGGTCGGATCGGACCTAATGAATCCTTTTTAGCGGGTCCAACACTTATATTGTTTCCTACATAATTAAACAAGTTAGTTATTTATGCCTTGTTAAACCTTAACCTTAATTACTTAATTGTTTATTAAGTGTCAACCAAATTGGTATTGTCTTAAGGCGTAAATTGAATAACCTGGTTGCATATTTCGTTTGGCTTCCAAGGGGCGCTGCCCCCTTAGACCCCCGCCAGCTCATCGGCGAGCTGGGTAGCCGCTCGCTCATCGGTGAGCGAGACCCCCGACTAGGTAGTCGTAGGGCAATCAATGTGTTTTAATGATGCAGCGTCCGTTTTGAACCTAGACTTTATGTGACTAATTGTTATACGAATATGTATTTATATGTGTAGGATATTAAGGAGCGTGTGTTGTAATATTGTAGCAGCACATTAGGCAAATTTCTTTACTCCATTCTTTCTATATATTGAATGCAAGTTCTTTCTTTAACCCTTGTCTAACCCTTGTGTTGGGCAAGTTTCTAAACCTTATGCACTATTCTTTTTTATTTCATGCAAACAGGTGTATGTTATGCAAGTTTTCTTACTTTAACTCAATTTATTTATTGAGTCAGTTTCCTCAACTGTACAACTTTTGTTTATTGTGCGAGTTGTTTATTAATTGAGCAATCATTCTATATTATTGCAAGTTCCTTACTCAACTATTTTCATTTGAGCAAGTTTCCTATTTTATTCAAATGTTGTATATTGTTGCAAGTTTTATGACTCAAATCGAGTTATTTCTTTCAAGTTATATTAGTGGTTTAATTATTGTTAATTATTCCACATCAAGGATAAATTATTGATATTCGTAACTTATGCATTTGAATTCATTTATCTGTTATTGGATTGTGAAACGTTAAGTTCTTCATTCATGAACTGTTTAACGAAATAGTCTATGCCATTTATTTCGGCTAGACATGTACAGGTTATTATTTTAAAAGCTATCCAAACTGGTTGTTAGTATGGATTCTTGGACTGAGAGAGCAACCCTTATTTAGGGGATTTTAATGTGTCGGTTATTCGATGCAGTCAGAGCTAAATGTTATACATATACATAGGGTACGAGAGGCTGATCCCCTCAAGTACTACGAACAAGTCATGCGTTTAAAAGGGTTAGTTGAATAACTGATCCTTTGGCCAAAAAGTTCATGGTCTATTTGACCACTCAGCAATAAATAATCAATATTTATTATTTCATTTGAACTTTGATTATATTGTCAGCTATTTCTTCAGTGTTCTTAAATTGTTGAAACTGTGTGATTATTATTTTCATTCATTCATGATATATCCTATTTATTCATTTTAAACTTGCTGAGCAAAGTAGTTGCTCACCCTTGCTATATTATGAACCTATTGTAGTTAAGCCGGGGAGTCCCAAAGCGGACAAATGCAAAGGAAAGCTTAAGGAATAGTTATATGTACTATCTCATTATGTAATCGTGGAATCGTTTTGTATTATTATTGTATTCTGCGATGTATTTTATTTAAGGTTATAGACATTAGGACTGTAGTAAACCTTTTGTAATGAACAACATATGTTTATTAATTCCGCATTAGTTGATTTATGTTGTTTAGAGGTGTATGGATGTATTTTATCGTGAGCACTAGATTCGAGGTATTGATACCTGAATTTGGGGGTGTCACAAGTTTGTTGAAAGCACCAACTTTGTACATGTACTCCAATAAATCATTTAGATAGTTGATTATAAAGATGATGAATGATCATGTACCAGATGATTTTAATTAATTAATAATATCTGAGTTTTTTGTACTTTTGCTATAATTTGTTATAGGATCATTGAGCCACCATTTATTTTGTTAGTAAAATAATTTCGACATTCGTTATATAATAAACAAAAGGCAATATTTATATCGTTGCAAATCATAACAACTTTCGTTGCACATAAAAAGCAAATGGCAACGTATAGTGTCATTGCTAATTTACAATAACTTTCGTTGCTCTTGAAAAACAATTAACTTCGAATAGTTTTGTTGCTAATTGATCATAATTATCTATAACAAAACCAACGGCAACGAAATTTTTTGTTACAAATTAAAATATGACCGATTTATTTTGTACATTTAGCGACGACTATCGTTGCCAAAAAGTATACAATCAGTAAAGAAAATCAATTAAGACAATAATTTTCATACTCTTCAGCAACGATAAATATCGTTGACAAATGTGTATCAAATGCAACAAATTTCATCTTCGTTGGCAAAAAAAAAAGATTCTTTTCGTTACCAATTAAGCGGATTTTGCAACGAAAATTGCGTTTTAGTAACAATTTTTTTAATAAATTTACTACGAAATATTTTGTTGCTAAATGATCTAATATTTTTCACGAAAACAAACTTTCGTTGCAAAATGTCTCATTTTCTGCAACGAAAAAAACAAATTCGTTGCTAGATAATTAGCAACGCTCATTGTGTAACAAATAGTCCAACGACTGAAAAATCGTTGCAAATGACCTTTGGTAACGAAATTTCGCACATTTAGCAACGAAAACGGTTTGTTGCAAAATCACCATTTTTTTTGTAGTGTTGGTGCCTCTTTTCATAAGAAATAATTTTGTGTGAGTGAGGACCATCAAACCTAATACTTAAACTTCACTGCATATGTAGTTAAATTTATTCTAAAGTAATACAGGAAAATAAAAGAATAATTCAAAGCACACAGTTAAATTAATTACCTGGATTATACATCTGTAGAAAAATTTAAATTTGAGATAGTTTGTTGAATCACGTACATACTCCCTACTCATCATTCCTTCTATAACAACCCGAATTTTTCAAAAAGGATAATTATAATAAGAATTTAATAAATAAAATCTTATTATAAGGCGTAGAGGGTTGAATGTAAAATATATGTGTTATATATATATATATTTATGTGATTTATGTGATAAAGATAATAAATATATGTGTATTATATATTTATTATTTATTATCGATTAAGCGATGAGATGAGATCTAATAGTTAGCCAAAGCTAATTAATTTAATTAGTATGGACTAACTGACGAAGTGTATAATTGTATAGAAAGAAGCCAAAAAATACTTGAATTTATGTTCAGAGTGGGCTGTAAGGATGATGAAGAAGAAATGAGGAAGAATATAACGATTGCGAATCGAGAGCACCCTTGTAATTTGGGTTTATCAATATTATGGAATATATTAAGATATTATGTTTATGTGATATGCTTTAAGGATATTTTATAATCTGGATGATGTGAATGTATAAATTTTTATGCGTCGTTGAACCGTAGGAGTGAATAATTGATTTTGCAAAAAATCGCAAAATCACTATTCACGGGGCACATTTCCTGAGGCACTATTCACGGGCACTATTCACGCCCGAATATTTTTATGTATTTTTCGATTTTTATTAATTTTGTTAAGGCGCGTACACGATGGAAGTTATTTGAGCCCAATCGGGATTTAATTAGTACCCCAAATGTATTATATAGGTGTTCCGAATAAATGGACAAATCCCATAATAATTATTTTTACGCATCCCAATATTTTATGGGAGTACCCATTTTAATTTTCGGTAGAGTTATTGTGCAAATTTGGTGCAAATGAGGAAGTATTCGGGTATAGAAAAGGAGTATTCAGATATATGTTTAATTGTGTGTTGTGCAAATTGGAGACCAACCAATCACCATGCAGCAATAGGAATTTAGCAGGGAGGGAGTGGTCGGGCATGAGTGGCCAATTGGTGAACACCAAGCCTTGAAACTCTAATGCTTAACATTCTCCTTGAGAACCCATCTGAGGTGCTCGGTTCTTACCACACAATCCCTTCACCCGAAGCCATTCCATCCTTCTATTCCATTGTTCCCTAACAAGTTCTGTTCATTGAGAAAGAGAGGGTAAGAGAGTCACCAAGCAAAAGAGTACGGGAACATCCAAACCCATATTCATCTGAAGTTTTTTCCATTCCTTGCAAGCTTCCAAGTTCAGTTCATAGCAAGAGATGAGAGTGAGAAGAGATAATCTGCAGAAAAAAAGAAAAAAGAAGTTGCAGAACAGAGAGAGAAGTAAGAAAAGAGTAGAGAGAAGCTAGAGAGAGAAAGAAGTGAGTGAAGAAGAAGAAGAAAAATGGGTGTACGGGGATAGCAAGGGAGAATAAAGGAGAAGCCATCAAGCCTAGACAAGATTTATAACACTCATGGAAGAGAATTCAAGAGGTAAACAACAACCATAACCCTTTTTTTCACTATTTCAAGCTTTCTTGATTTTTAAAGCTCTTAAGCTTGTGGGTTAGTTTTGGTTAGCTCTTGATTTTTCTTTTCCCAATAGATGAATATGAATGAATTAGTCTCTGGTTTGTTCCGCCATCCCGATCAATGAATCCGTTTTGTTGCAATTCTTGTTGTTGTTGTTTGTTATGAACAATTGATAATGTTGTTAAGAGGATCTGTAAGCCACTAATACCATCAAAGTGGAACAAAAACGAAGAAAATATGTGCCTTTGCTTAATGGAGGAAAACTTTGGACATTTTCAGACAAAAAGGACATTTAGACGAATTTTAAAGGATTTGGAACTTAGATTCTGTGTTGGTTTAATTGGTTTGATGTTATGGTATTGTAGTTCCATGCGTTATGAAGTTAACCCAGCTGGAATGGAGTAAAAAGATGTAAAAATAAAGTTTTGATGATGATTTTGGTGAAGAACACCAAGAACACAAAAATAGAGCATGACTTGATACTTTGGCCTACGATTTGGGCATGTAAATGTTATTGGGTAGCTCTGAATTTTTGATATGTTGTAGCCCCATGTCTTAGGAGTCCATAGAGTCCGAAATGGACTATTTTGAACGTGTATAGAAGGAGTTATGGAGATCGAAGTGAGAAGAGGTCGGAGGAATTGTGAAATGCAAAAAATTTGCATATTATGGGCTGCATGAATGGACACGTGTCAAGCTCTGACATATCCGGAATGATTATTTTGGCATCGTTTAATAAAATGGCCATACCTTTCTCATACGAACTCGGATTGAGGTGATTTAAGATGATTTAGAATGAGAAAGAGTAGACCTACAACTTTCATTCTTTAAGTTTTTGGATTTGAGGTCTGTAACATGGTCTAAATTGGCCATTTTTAGGACTGGTGTGTAATTGGAGGCAATCGGAGGGTGTCAGGCATGCGCGTAAGCACGTGTAATGCTCCCAACAATATAAAATGATGTTCTAAGTTATAAAACATGAGAATTATGGATTATAATGATGATTAACATTAATCAAGGATGAAGTATAGATATATGTATGAGCATGCTAAGCATATGTGCGATGGAGGCAAATTAGATGTGTGACGTGTAAACGTCGAAATGCCACGTAAATTGTTAATACACTTAATTACTGTTTCAATTCAAATGAATCGAATATCATAAGATATGGAATAGGGTTAATATAAACCAATATGTATGGATGATGATAAGGGTCGTAACGTTTCCGAACGACGCGACACCGAGAGATGTTGGACTTAATCGCGGTTATTAATTTATAAAACGCGGATAACTTGTAATGACAGTTATAATTATTATTATGTAAACCAATATGAAGTCTATATTTAGCTAATTCGTATATTTTTATAAATGATATTGTGTAGGCTATTTGAAGAGCATTATAGCGTAAGTTGTAAGCAACGCATAAGACAAGTTTCCTAACTTACTCAATATTTACATTTGAGTAAGTTCTCTAACTTCATATGAAAATTTTCTTATGAAGGCTATATTGATGTAAAGTTCAAGTTAAGCAATGCCTATATATATTGTGTGAATGCTAAACGTGTGCAATTGCTTTAATAATTGTACTAGATGTTCAAGTTATGCTAAATTGCAAATGTATGTATATTCTGATGTTAGAATTTCATTAGTTACATGAAATTCACAAGACAATATGAGTAATAATTCTTGATGTAAATATGAATTGTAATAATTCTTGAATTGTGTTAAAATGATGATGCCTTATCAAATATTTGGGCAATTGATGGTATAAATTGCACTCCGTGCAATAATGTGTTGTTATAAGTAAATGTGGTCATCATTTGCACCCCGTGCAATGATGTGATGGCGATTATAAATATTTAACGTGCTAGACCAATATTCACACTTAGGTGCAATTCAAAGAAATGTTCTTTAATTGAACTGTTTAATATGCTAAGTCCATGAAATCAAAAACTATGATGAGAAGCAGGTTGAACTTAATTGTTTTCAAATATGGTGATAGTGACGATGATGTTAGCATGGTAGATGATAAGGAATTTAATTATTCTTGTTTATTTGCATAACTTCACAATTATCGTTCAATTGTTGAAGATTCCAGTCAGATGTTATTTTATTCTTATGGTGTTATTTATTCAACCACTTATACTTGTTGGGCAATTAAATGTGCGCTCTTGCAAAATTCTAATTTTACAGCTAGAACCAAAGGACCAGATATAAGAAGAAGATAAGAGTTAGTAACTGTTAAGTTGAAGGACTAAAGCTTATGTTGTATTATTTGATTATAATAATGTTGCATTGAATATTAGATGACGTATTAGTAAAAATCTTCGTACCTGGAATTAGATGAAGATATGTTGTAATAATTTTGTATTACATTCATGTAGTGAGACTATATTGTATGGGTAGTACCGTGACGCGCCGGAATCGGGTTAAAGGGCAAGACCCGGATTTCGGGGTCGTTACACCTTCTAGGTGTGCACATACAAAATTTCAATATGTTGCGTTCAAGTTTGAATGACATGAGTCACACAACAAAATTAGAATCTCCTCCATTATACCTATCATTCGGATTTTTTCAATACACATTCAGCAATACAAATATTATTTTTTGCGACACTTTTAACGACACAATTGATAGCGAAATTTTTTATTATGTCACTAATTGTTTGCAACGAAATTTATTTTGTCGAATTTAATATTAGTGTCACTAAATACATATTGGGAAAAATTGAAGAATATGTGTAATGACAGGGATCCTAATCCTGCACGATTGTTTCATATGGTTAGAAATATTTAATTACTAAAAAAATTGAAATATCTTTTGAAAAATATTTATTATTTCACGTGGTCCCTAGTTAAAATATTCAACAATATCCTAGTCCTAATCTCGACATAATATTGTGAACAATTCGACGTTTGATGGATGGTAGGAATGCGGGTGAGATTAATTAGTTGAGTTTTGAATGTGGTTCGAGTTTAAATTACAATTGACTTCAATTTTTTAAAAGAGCTTAAATTTATTTAAATAAATTTGACTTAGTATTATCGAGTATCTTAGAGAGTTTACATGTAATTGAATTGAAACAAGTAGTTCAAGAGTTGATTTTCGAATCGAAAATTTTGAGTCCAATTCAATTATGTAAAAAGGGCTTGATCTAATTGCTTATTTTCAAATCAGAACGTTCGTGGTCTGGCTAATGACTTTAAGAATTAATCTTCAATTTTTGTTTATTCTTTTTTGGGTGAGAAGACTCAAAAGATAAGAGGAAGAAGAAAATTATTTATGCTCCTCTCAGCATATTCTCTGGTCATATCCGTCGGCAAAATTTTCAAATATAACAAATTTTCAATTTAGAATTTGGATAAAATTTGAGTAAGTAGCCAGCAACGAATATATTAGTCTATAACTTGCCTTGAAAATGTCTGGTAATATTACTTGACATTATAATTTAAAAAAATAAATGATTAGTCTTTCTATTCTGGATCTTATTTTATTTTAAGGTTTTACTTTTTGAGATCGATTGGTTTATATTACTGGATTGAATTTTTATTGTTATTTCCTCTTCCTTCAGCAGCTTATTTAGAAATTAGAACGTTGCTAGATCGAGTAATACGTCTGGCTAATGATCGAGTAATAGTCTAAAAAAGTAACTTATTTCTCATGGACTTTATGCCGAGAAATTACATTTTTTTTTTGGATAAGTCATGAATTTTACCAGTTCAAGTCTCTCATATTACTCCTTCCTACTACAAAAAAAACCTCTTTTTTATTTTTTTTTGAATTTTTCGTTCTAACAAAATAGTCATTATTCTATTAATAGTAGTATAAAATGATTAGGCCTAGTAAATTATGATTATGGTTTGATTTTGATTTACATAATATGGTTATGGTTCCATTAAGAACTAAAATCACATAATTTGTTTTTAATATGGGTTGTATCTATTGGAATCAAATAATTATGAGTCTAATATAGTCAACTCATTTTTTAAATTTTAAACTTACTATTACTATGGTCCAATGAAATAAATTATTTATTACTCCCTCCGTCCCAAATTAATTGCTTTTTTATAACTTTTTTAAATCAAATTGACTGTTTTTAAAATTAATAATTAAGCATATATAAATATATTTCTAAAATTATAAAAATTGAAATTAGTAATAAATTGTATATACTTTCCTTTGGTTATAATATCTTCACTTATATGTTAGCAAAAGTAGTAAAAAGATTAGTTTTAAAAATAATCAATTTGACTTTAAAAGGTCCTAAAAAGACAATTAATTTGGGACGGAGGGAGTATATTTAATTTCTATCTTCTTTTAACTTCTATCTCTATTTTTTTTATACACTTTCTCTCTCTAACGAATATCGACATGGGTGATAATTAAATATTTATTCATTATGTTCCAAATTATAATGTGTTTGACTTTCTATTTTTGTCACTTGCTCTATCCCTTTGGAAAAGTAAGAGTTCCTATAATTTTTTTATTTTTTATATTTTTTGGAAGTTAGTTGATATTTTTTTATTAAAATTAATATTGATTTATTTAGTTTTAATTAATATTATTAAATATTATAAATTACGTAAGAGTAAGATTTATTCGTGCATGATGGAAAAATCCTCATAATACTTGGCAGATATGCAACACAGCTATACAGCTGTACACGGTGAACACAACGCAGGAGGAGACCCCAAAAGGAAGTTACCTGGACTTCATGCAGAGAATTTTTTTTTTTTTTGGAGAAGTCATGAATTTTATCATTTCAAGTTTCTCATTTTACTCCTTCCTACTACAAAAAACAAAATCTCATTTTATTTTTGAATTTTTTGTTCTAACAAAATAGTAATTATTCTATTAATACTAGTATAAAATAATAATCATATTTTTAAATTTGTCATAATAATTCATTATCATATAACCACTACTAATACAATAACTTCTTACTTTTAAAAATAAATATGAAACAAATATATTTACAATTTTGTAAAGATGGTTCATATTTTCAGAGCAAAAACAATATTGCAAGAGCAATAGTCCTAAAACTCTCTCTCTCTCACTCTCTCTCTCTCTCTCTCTCTCTCTCTCTCTCTCTCTCTATATATATATATATATATATATATATATATATATATATATATATATGGGACATGATTTATATAGCCACCGCTGACTATAGCTCATGTCTCAACCAACCTATCGTACGTCGTCCATTACAATCGTGAACAACCCAGATTAGAAATTTTCAATTACTATCCGCAAGAAGTTCTTGCAGAGAGTAATTACTATCTGCAAGAACTTCCTACAGATAGTAATGGAAGGCTGAAATTTCTCATTTGTCCCTCATTCAAACGAGTTTTAAATTATTTTAACTCATATTCGCAAAAATTTCTTACGGACAGTATGTACAGAGTTTTCTGTTAACTATCCTCAAGAAGTTCCTGCGGATAGTGTAACGACCGTGGATCGTGGGTAGCGTTGTAACACGAGCCAATGAATTTTATTGAATAAATTGAACTTTTATTAATATTATTCCGTGTTATGTGTTTGAATATTTTATTACTACATATGACGTGTATGTGATAATTTTTGAGTGTTGTTATTTCTTGGTATTGATTAAATCATTTAGAGAAATAGCGCTAAAGCGCTATTTATGCAAAGACGCCTTTTTCGATTTTATGACTTTTCATAATTTGGCTAAAGCGTTAATGAGAGAGGTTAATAATCCAAGTGTGGGATTTTATAGGAGCCCAATTGAATTTTTATTAGAAGCCCAATTGCATTGGTGATTTGAAGCCCAATATATTATTAATGGAGGCCCAAAATGGGAGCCCAAGACCCATGGGTCAAACCCATGACCCGAACCCGCAACCCATGACCCAAGAGGGAAATGGGTCATCAAAAATCTGCAGCAATTTAGAAAGAGAGACACGTACGGTCAGGAGAAAGGAGGTGGAAGGGAGGGGAATCACCGAACAAGCATGGGTTGAAACAATTCAACACTTGGGCAAGGAAAAAGGAGGGACAAGGATGTGGGAGAAGGGGAGGGGAGGAACCCGGGCAAACATTCACCTGGGAGAGCCAAAGCTCTCCCGTCCAAGGCATGAGGAGCTGGTGATAGCTCACACACTCAACTGAGCTTCTTCCTTCCATTAATAGCATCCCATGCATAGCCTTTCATTTCTTTTCCCTCACAATCACAAAGCAAGAACAAAGAATATACACAGAAGTTAGAGAGAGAAAATAGAGAGAGAGTAGAGAGAGAGAGACGGGTGAGAGGAGAAGAAGAAGAAGAAGAAGAGGGAGAAGAAGAAGAAGAAGATGGAAGATAGCAGCTGTAAATATCACCCAACCACTAAGAAGAAAGCTACAAGAGGTGAGTAATGGAACCTAGTTCATCTCTTTCATTTTCAAGCTTCCTAGCTAAGTTTCCCTTCGTTAATGGTAGATATTGTTATGGTTGTTGTGTTTGTTGTTGGTTGTTAATGAACGAATATATATGTTCTTAGTACCTTAAAACATCTGTTAATAGCATCCAAGAGTGGAACAAAAGAAAGAAAACCATACCTGTGCATAAAGGAGAAAGAAACGGACTGTACGAACTGGTTTGGACAAGTACTGCATTAATCATAGTTGTTAAATGTTGTGTTTATGTGTGTTGTGTTATACTCTTATGAATTAAGAGTATCACCCCATTGGAACGGAGTAAAAAGCTCTTAAAACGAATCTGTAGCGAAAGAATTAGTAAACTAGGCTTGATAATGAAAACTGGTATGAACAGTCCTTTGTTTAAATTCTGGTATTGTTGTGTTATGTGTTTAATTCTAAGCTTTTGGGGTAGTATAGTACCCTGAGTTAGTAAGTCGTAGGCTTTCGAACGAACGCATTTCGACCTCGGATGAGGGAGTTATGGCGTTTGGGAGAAAAGGTGTCAAATCTGTCCAAATTAGTAAAAACTTAGCCTTGGAGGGACTTTCATGCCAATTTTATGGCCAGTAGATGAATTTCTAAATTGGCCATTTTTAGGACTATTGTGCATTAGGAAGTAAAAGGAGGGCGTCATACATGCATGTATGTAACGTGTAATGTTTCCTGCGCTAAAAATTATTGTTTTAAGTTCTAAAACTTGTACATTATGGTTTATAATGACTCTTAGTATTAATCAATGATGAATTAGACAAGTGTTTGAGCATGCTAAACTTATGCATATGAGACGAATCGGGCGTGCGTTGTGCGAACGTCGAAACGTCATATCAAGTGTGTGTAACCTTGTTTGATATTATGTTTCTAATTAGAATAAAAGATTATAGTGTAATGTAAACCAATATTTGGCATCAATTATGTGGCTAATTGGTATGTGGATACGTACTTAAATGTGTAGGACTTTTGAAAGACGATTAACATCAAGTAGTAGCAAGCGCTTAAGGCAAGTTTTCTAACGCTTGTCTAACCCTTGTGTTGGGCAAGTTTATTTGATTCATTTGATTATATTCTCATGACTCTCATGCGATGTTTAAAGTTCCAATTTACGCAATACATATATGGTTGTGTGAATTCCTTACTTGTGTAAATTTTTCAGTATTTGCACAAGTATTCGAGCTATGTTATGACATAAATTGTTAAAGCTTTCAAGTTCACATATATATGAAATGTTATAGAGAACGTCGATGCCACTTGTTTCGGCTAGACAGATAGTGAAATGTTTTATTGATTTGATAATAAATCCTTGAAATGTTATTGATGATTAAGTAGATCTATGCAACCGAATTGCTTTGGTTAGGATTCCGAGACATGAATGAGATGAACAACCCTAATATTAGGGGAAGTTTTTAATCAGTTATTCTGGCAAGGCATCGAACGCCTAAACAAACGCATATAGTCATTTCCAGCTAGAGTGTTGATCAACATAGAAGACAATAGGCTGATCACCTAGAAGTGCTCGTAAGCAAGACGATTTGCAGTTATATTGCTGTGTACCTTTTCAAGAAAGCAAAAGAAAGTTCAAGGTCTTATGAGCACTCAATGCCGTTTCAAAAATATATTTTTAAAACGAAAGCAAAGTATTATTCCTGTTTATTCAGAATATTTCACAACTATTGTTCGGTTGTCGAATAGAAATGATATGATTGTTGATATTGTTGTTATTCAACTGTTATACTTGCTGGACAATTGAATGCTCATTCTTGCTTTATATTAAATATTGCAGCTAAGGCCGAGCAGGTCGAAAATTCCGGTAAGGACAAGGGAAAGGGCAAGATGAACGTCTAGATGGCGTCGTAGTTTATTTGTATTAGAAATGATGTAATATTAAGACTTATTATGTATTTGGAATTATGTTATGGTAATAGAACCTGGGATTGAGAGTAAGACTTGTTGTATTCATGTCTAGTATATTGTATGGAATGGGATGTACCGTGGAGCACCTGATTCGGGTTTAAGGTACCCAGATTTTGGGGCGCCACAGGTTGGTATCAGAGCTGATAGGTTTTAAACCTTAGGTTGGGGAAAACCTTAGGAATATGACCGTAGAGAGAATAGAAGAGTTAGTAAATGAACTTAAATAGAGTTGTTAAGGGGTGGATTGAGCAAATTCATCCAAAGAACTAAAATTATACCTAAAATAAACTATATTTGTTATGTGTTATAATATTATATGTTATTGATATGTACTAATCGAGTTAGTAACTTGGATTGTAGATGTCAGGAGGAGGACCCGAGTATAGAGATATCCATGTAGTAAGCGAGGAGTTGATCGCTCCACCTGAGCCAACACCCGAGCCAGTAGTAGAGGCTGAGGCTCAGATAGAAAGTGACCCGGAGGAAGATCCGGAGGAGGAACTGGAGATGGACCTTTCACTTGATGAGGATCTGTCCGAGCATGAGGAGGAAGCAGATGATATATTATCGGATGGTGTGCCTTCTGAAGAGGAGGAAGTGACACCGGTAGACATGAATAATCTGTTTACGATGGTACTTGACAGGAATGTAGCACCAAGAGGTAGAGTTCAAGCCTTAGAGGTGAGGGTATAAGAACTCTTGCAAGAGAGACATGAGTTAGAGGCTTACTGGGAGGCAGAGATCGATGATAGGAGCAGGGCCGAAGATCGGGCCGATGACCTGGAAGAAGAGGCAAGGATCAAGAGGGTGAGGACTGATAGGTCTAACTATGAGTTCAGGTTGTCACATGGGCGATTTCAGCGTAAAGTGACCCATTACCCAGTAGAGGAGGGCCAGACCAGGCACACCATTAGTAGGGATCTGGTGATGGCCATAACAGATGATGAGTATGCAGACGCCATTAGGCGTGGTCTAGTTCAGTGATTAGACGAGGTCTAGATGTGTACCTTATAAGGATGTAAATCCTAAATTTTGTATATGTAATGGATTATCTGGTGTAAATCCCATCTTTTTAGTAATAGAGGGATATATTGTATGCGAATAGCAGAAGCTATGTGTTACAAGATGTATGAAGTAAGAAGCATGTTAATATAAGTATGTTTATTTTAATGTGCTTTGTGATGAGTATGTTTATTCTAATGTGCCTTGCGATTAGTATGTGTACGTGTTAGTATTTACTATAGTGCGCAAGGATAAATAGTAGATTAATAGTGGCATAATTTGTTTAACAGAAAAATGCAGCCGAAATGGAGAGGAAGGGGAAGACAGGGAATGCAGAGGAATGAGAATAGAGAATCTGATAATGAAAGTGAGACTAGGGAAACAGAAAACCCTATGCAGCAATTCGTAGAGTTACTAGTAGGGGCTTTGAATAGAGTTCCAACCGTACCACCTGTCGTTCCTCCAGTTGCGCGTGTTGCCAATTTTACGGACTTTAAGAGTGTGGGACCGCCCGAATTTAAGGGGACCACCGAGCCTATAGAGGCTCCATCATGGGTTAAGGAGGTGGAAAAAGCATTCATCATTGTTGGAGTTGGAGAGGAGAAAATGACCACTTTTGCTACCTACCTACTGAAAGGGGAAGTTAATTTTTGGTGGGAAGCAAACTAGAATAGGGTTGAAGAAGGAGTGATTGCTTGGGAACGGTTCAAGGAGTTGTATTTCGAGAACTACTTTCCTAAGAGCATGCAGAGTCGTATGAAGATGCGATTCTTAGAACTAAAGTAAGATAACCTGACAGTACCCCAATATGCTGCCAAGTTCAATGAGCTGGCTCGGTTTGCTCCACACCAAGTGGACACCGAGGAAAGGAAGACGAGGAGGTTTGAACAGGGCCTGAAACCCTGGCTCTATAACAAGGTGAGTGTGTTATAGATTGACTCTTTTGGATCAATCTTAGAAAAGGCTATTATAGCCGAAGGGGGGAGTGAGGCACTGAGCCTCTACAATAGGGAGAAAAAGAATAAGGGTAGGAACGACGGAGGAAATAAAACTGATGTAGCCAGTGGAAGTAACCAAAAGAGGAAATACAACAATTAGAGGAATACCGAGAATAAACAAAGAGACCCAAAGAAGAGGGTAGAGCCGTGTAAGACCTGCGGAAAGAATCACCTGGGGGTCTGCTTGAAGGGAAGGACGGTATGCTACACTGTGGGCAGGAGGGACACATCTCTCCTAACTGCCCTAACCCGAAGAAGATCGGTGGATGTTTCGTTTGCGGAGCACCAGACCACATGACAAGGAATTGCCCAAATAAGGGGACAGACGGGGGAGGTAATGGGAATAGCAGTGGCAAGCTGACTATGACTGGTCCAGCTCCACCGGGTAGACCAGCAACCCGGACCTTCAATATGACGGTCCAAGATGCAGTGACATCAGGAGACGTAGTCTCAGGTATCATTCCGATTAATAATAATAATGCATATGTGTTGTTTGATTCGGGTGCGACCTGTTCTTTTGTATCATGGGAATTTGCTCAACGGTTAAGCTTACCTCTAGAGAAACTAGAGTCTCCCTTGAACATAGAAGTTGTGAATATGGACGTAATCCCTATTGAACATGTTCATAGGAATTGTTGCATCGAAATTAGAGGGAGTAAGTTATCGGTAGATTTAATTCCGATTAAATTGGGAAATTTGACGTGATACTGGGGATGGATTGGTTGTTTAACCATGGGCAGTAATCGATTGCCAGAAGAAAAGTGTAAACCTTCAGACTTCGAAGCAGTCTAAGGTGGTGTTCTATAGTAGTAAATCTCCTAGACGTTCGAGTTTGCTATCGACGATGCAAGCCAGGAAGCTGTTAAGAAAATGGTGTGTAGGTTATCTATGCCATATTGTTGATACCCAACGAGAGGGAGCCGAAATGGGGCAGATACCTATCGTGAATGAATTTGCTGACATATTTCCAGATGAATTGTCAGGACTTCCACCAGATAGGGAGATCGAGTTTGTAATAGACGTAGTGCCTGGAACGACACCAGTTTCAAGGGCACCATAGAGAATGGAGCCAGTAGAGATGAAAGAGTTGATGGTTCAACTGCAAGAATTGTTAGATAAAAAGTATATCCAACCAAGTATGTCTCCATGGGGAGCACCAGTGTTATTCGTGAAGAAGAAAAATGGATCGCTAAGGCTTTGTATCGACTATCGGGAGTTGAACAAAGTAACGATCAAGAACAAGTATCCGTTTCCCAGGATCGACGATTTGTTTGATCAGTTGAAAGGGGCAAAATACTTTTCTAAAATAGATTTGAGAACGGGGTATCACCAGTTAAAGTTGAGAGGAGAGGACGTACCTAAGACAACATTTAGGACTCGTTACAGCTATTATGAGTTTCTAGTGATGTCATTCGGGTTAACGAATGCACCAACCGCATTTATGGATTTAATAAATAGAGTGCTCAAGCAGCATCTAGACAAATTTGTAGTAGTGTTCATAGATGATATCTAGTCTACTCAATGACACAGGAAGATCATGTTGAACACCTAAGAATAGTGATGGAAACCTTGAGGAGGGAGAAATTATATGCGAAATTCTCGAAATGCGAATTTTGGCTAGAGAGAGTCCACTTTTTGGGGCACGTGATCGACAAAGACGGTATATCCGTAGATCCAGCGAAGGTGGAGACAGTTATTAACTGGGAACAACTGAAGATGCCGACAGAAATGCGTAGTTTCTTAGGGTTAGCGGGCTACTATCGAAGATTTATTCAAGATTTTTCGAAGATAGCAACCCCATTAACCCAATTGACAAGGAAGGCGGTAAAGTATGTTCAGACGGAGAAGTGCGAGGAGTGCTTCCGAGAGCTCAAGAAAAGGTTGAGCGAGGCGCCAGTATTATCCTTACCGGATGATACAAGTGATTTTGTAGTTTATAGTGACGCATCACACAAGGGACTTGGATGCATGCTTATTCAGTACAGTAAAGTCATTGCCTATGCGTCACGACAGTTGAAAGATTATGAGAGGGGATACGCTACTCATGACCTCGAATTGGCAGCAGTTGTGTTTGCCCTGAAGATTTGGAGGCATTACTTATACGGCGAGAAATGTGAGATATAGACGGACCACAAAAATTTAAAGTATATCTTCATATAAAAGGAGTTGAATATGAGGCAGAGGAGGTGGTTAGAATTGATCAAAGACTATGATTGTGAGATTCTAATCACCCGGGGAAGGCGAATGTAGTGGCCGACGCCTTAAGTAGGAAGGGTCGGGGGAAGTTGTCAATGTTAACGGCTCAAGATGAGCTAATAACAGAGATGGATAAACTGGAGATAGAAGTGAGGTTCCCGACAGAATCAGGGGAGACGTTGTTCACCATAGAGACTCGTTCAATCTTATTGGACCGAGTAAAAGAAGCACAACTTAGCGATGAGGAGTGCGAGGGAATAAGGAAGAAAATTTCCCAAGGAGAGGAAATTAAGTATAAACTCGATAATGATGGAGTGATGAGATTTGAAGGAAGAATTTGGGTACCACTAGTACCCGAGTTACGAGAGGAGATTTTGCAAGAGGCCCATAGTTTGAGGTACTCGATCCATCTGGAAAGTATAAAGATGTATCAAGACCTCCAACTACATTTTTGGTGGCCGAACATGAAGAGAGAAGTCGCAGAGTGCGTTAGTAGGTGCCTGACTTGTCAAAAAGTCAAGGCCAAGCATCAGAGACCAAGTGGGTTGCTTCAACCCTTAGGGATTCCATAGTGGAAGTGGGAGCATATCACGAGAAGGGATACAACGCTATATGGGTCATAGTGGATCGTTTGACGAAATCGACGCATTTCTTACCAATCAGAATTAGGTTCAAATTAGACCAGCTAGCTAAACTCTTTGTTCAGGAAATTGTTTCTAGACATGGAGTGCCAATTTCGATTGTGTCGGATCGGGATCCACGTTTCACCTCGAATTTTTGGAAGAGCCTGCAAGAGCAATTGGGAACACAACTTAGGTTGAACACGGCGTATCATCTTCAAACAAACGGGCAGAGCGAGCGGACGATACATACTTTAGAAGATATGCTACGGGCATGTGTGATGGACTTTAAAGGGAATTGGGACGACCACCTACCTTTAGTTGAGTTCGCTTATAATAATAGTTACCACACAAGTATAGGTATGCCGCCTTACGAAGCGTTGTATAGAAGGAAATGCATAACGCCATTTGTGCTGGGATGAGGTATGGGAACGCAAATTGTTGGGACCGAAATTGGTACAGCAAACTGCGGAGATCGTCAAAGTGATAAGGGCAAGACTAATTGCAACCCAAGATCGACAGAAGAAGTATGCAGATAAGCATCGCCAGAAGAGACACTTCGACGTCGGTAGTTATGTATTTTTGAAGGTGTCTCCCTGGTAGAGGAAGATACGTTTCGGGAAGAAAGGGAAGTTGAGTCCGAGGTTTATAGGACCGTTTGAAGTATTGAGAAGGTAAGAGAAGTGGCTTATAAGGTAGCCTTACCCTCTCCTGAGTTAGAACACATCCATAACATGTTTCACGTGTCGGTACTAAGACCCTATAAGCAAGACTATAAGCATGTGATAGAGTATGAACCTATTCAGGTTGAGAAAGACTTAACATATGAAGAAATTCCTATTCAGATAATTGATAAGAAAGAGCAAGTCTTACGAAGTAAGACCATATATTCTATGAAGGTAGTATGGAGGAACCACGATGCCGAAGAAGCGACGTGGGAACTCGAAGATAAGATGAAGAAAAATTATCTCCATCTTTTTATTTAAACCTTATGTCGTAATTCTGGGGACATAATTCTTATAAGGGGGGAGGATGTAACGACCGTGGATCGTGGGTAGCGTTGTAACACGAGCCAATGAATTTTATTGAATAAATTGAACTTTTATTAATATTATTCCGTGTTATGTGTTTGAATATTTTATTACTATATATGACGTGTATGTGATAATTTTTGAGTGTTGTTATATCTTGGTATTGATTAAATCATTTAGAGAAATAGCGCTAAAGCGCTATTTATGCAAAGACGCCTTTTTCGATTTTATGACTTTTCATAATTTTGCTAAAGCGTTAATGAGAGGGGCTAATAATCTAAGTGTGGGATTTTATAGGAGCCCAATTGAATTTTTATTAGAAGCCCAATTACATTGGTGATTTGAAGCCCAATATATTATTAATGGAGGCCCAAAATGGGAGCCCAAGACCCACAGGTCAAACCCATGACCCGAACCCGTAACCCATGACCCAAGAGGGAAATGGGTCATCAAAAATCTGCAACAATTTAGAAAGAGAGACACGTACGGTCGGGAGAAAGGAGATGGAAGGGAGGGGAATCACCGATCAAGCATGGGTTGAAACAATTCAACACTTGGGTAAGGAGAAAGGAGGGACAAAGATGTGGGAGAAGGGGAGGGGAGGAACCCGGGTAAACATTCGTCTGGGAGAGCCAAAGCTCTCCCGTCCAAGAAATAGGGAGCTGGTGATGGCTCACATACTCAACTGAGCTTCTTCCTTCCATTAATAGCATCCCATGCATAGCCTTTCATTTCTTTTCCCTCACAATCACAAAGCAAGAACAAAGAATATACACAGAAGTTAGAGAGAGAAAATAAAGAGAGAGTAGAGAGAAACGGGTGAGAGGAGAAGAAGAAGGAGAAGAAAAAGAAGAGAGAAGATAGCAGCTGTAACAATCACCCAACCACTAAGAAGAAAGCTACAAGAGGTGAGTAATGGAACCTAATTCATCTCCTTTATTTTCAAGTTTCCTAGCTAAGTTTCCCTTCGTTAATGGTAGATATTGTTATGGTTGTTGTGTTTGTTGTTGGTTGTTAATGAACGAATATATATGTTCTTAGTACCTTAAAACATCTGTTAATAGCATCCAAGAGTGGAACAAAAGAAAGAAAACCATACCTGTGCATAAAGGAGAAAGAAACGGACTGTACGAACTGGTTTGGACAAGTACTGCATTAATCATAGTTGTTAAATGTTGTGTTTATGTGTGTTGTGTTATACTCTTATGAATTAAGAGTATCACCCCATTGGAACGGAGTAAAAAGCTCTTAAAACGAATCTGTAGCGAAAGAATTAGTAAACTAGGCTTGATAATGAAAACTGGTATGAACAGTCCTTTGTTTAAATTCTGGTATTGTTGTGTTATGTGTTTAATTCTAAGCTTTTGGGGTAGTATAGTACCCTGAGTTAGTAAGTCGTAGGCTTTCGAACGAACGCATTTCGACCTCGGATGAGGGAGTTATGGCGTTTGGGAGAAAAGGTGTCAAATCTGTCCAAATTAGTAAAAACTTAGCCTTGGAGGGACTTTCATGCCAATTTTATGGCCAGTAGATGAATCTATAAAATTATGAATCCATGAGGGTTTTGTAGTTCATATTACAAGCTTTCTATAGCCTCCGGAACGGCCTAATTCTGACTTATAACGAAGACGTTATGAAGGTTTGAAGTTTGTATGTTAAACTACCAAAACGAGTAGGAAACCAAGCCTTGGGGCCAGGCATGCTAGGTGTGGTGGGCGCAGGCGGGCGCCCACGCTGAGCGCATGAGATTGACAGCTCTGACCTCCTTTACTAAAATGGTCATAAGTTTCTCATACGAACTCCGTTTTGGATGATTCAAAATGATTCGGAAAGCTAAGAAGTAGAACTACAACCTCCAATATTTAGAACTATAATTTAATGACTTGATCAATTTCTAAATTGGCCATTTTAGGACTATTGTGCATTAGGAAGCAAAAGGAGGGCGTCGTACATACATGTATGTATCGTGTAATGTTTCTAAAAATTATTGTTTTAAGTTCTAAAACTTGTACATTATGGTTTATAATGACTCTTAGCATTAATAAATGATGAATTAGACAAGTGTTTGAGCATGCTAAACTTATTCATATGAGACGAATCGGGCGTGCGTTGTGCGAACGTCGAAACGTCGTATCAAGTCTGTGTAACCTTGTTTGATATTATGTTTCTAATTAGACTAAAACATTATAATGTAATGTAAACCAATATTTGGTCATCAGTTATGTGGCTAATTGGTATGTGGATACGTACTTAAATGTGTAGGACTTTTGAAGGACGATTAACGTCAAGTAGTAGCAAGCGCTTAAGACAAGTTTTCTAACGCTTGTCTAACCCTTGTGTTGGGCAAGTTTATTTGATTCATTTGATTACATTCTCATGACTCTCATGCGATGTTTAAAGTTTCAATTTACGCAATACATATATGGTTGTGTGAATTCCTTACTTGTGTACATTTTTCAGTATTTGCACAAGTATTCGAGCTATATTATGACATAAATTGTTGAAGCTTTCCAGTTCACATATATATGAAATGTTATAGAGAACGTCGATGCCACTTGTTTTGGCTAGACAAATATTGAAATGTTTTATTGATTTGTTAATAAATCCTTGAAATGTTATTGATGATTAAGTAGAGCTATCCAACCGAATTGCTTTGGTTAGTATTCCGAGACATGAATGAGATGAACAACCCTAATATTAGGGGGCAGTTTTTAGTCAGTTATTCTGACAAGGTATCGAGCGCCTAAACAAACGCATATAGTCATTTCCAGCTAGAGTGTTGATCAACATAGAGGACAATAGGCTGATCACCTAGAAGTGCTCGTAAGTAAGACGGTTTGCAGTTATATTGCTGTGTACATTTTCAAGAAAGCAAAAGAAAGTTCAAGGTCTTATGAGCACTCAATGTCGTTTCAAAAATATATTTTTAAAACGAAAGCAAAGTATTATTCATGTTTATTCAGAATATTTCACAACTATTGTTCAGTTGTCAAATAGAAATGATATGATTGTTGATATTGTTGTTATTCTACTGTTATACTTGATGGGCAATTGAATGCTCATTCTTGCTTTATATTAAACATTGCAGCTAAGGCCGAGTGGGTCGAAGGTTCCGGTAAGGACAAAGGAAAGGGTAAGATGAACGTCTAGATGGCGTCATAGTTTATTTTTATTAGAAATGATGTAATATTAAGACTTATTATGTATTTGGAATGATGTTATGGTAATAGAACCTGGGATTGAGAGTAAGACGTGTTGTAATAATATAGTAATTACATTCATGTGTAGTATGTTGTATAGAATGGGATGTACCGGGGAGCATCGGATTCGGGTTTGAGGTACCCGAATTTGGAGGCGCCACAGATAGGAAGTCTCCCCATATAAAAACCTATAAATCTCATTCGCCTGCATAACAGTTAAACCATTAAAATCAAACGTAGCAACTGCACTAGCTTAGGCGATTTTGGCCATCTCATCCAATTCTTAAAGATAATATAAAGTTTTGGAGGTGAACAACATATATATAAGTTAGTTTTGCATTAATGTTCAAAATTTTACAATTTATAAGGTAGTTTGGTCGTATTTGTAATTTATTGTGCTTAATTCTATGTGAATATTGGTTAGTTTGACAATAATTAATCTTCAAATATGTACATTGTATGGCCTAGTTTGGTCATTCTTATATTTGTTTTTGTTAATTGTAGGTTAATATGGGTTAGTTTTGCAATAATCTTCAAATTTTAACAATGTATAAGCCAGTTTGGTTATTTTTTTCATTTTTTTTATGAACGGAGCATAATATGGATTAGTTTTACATTAATTTTCAAATATGTACATTGTATAACCTAGTTTGGTCATTTGTTTTATGAATGGAGCATAATATGGATTAGTTTTACATTAATTTTCAAATATGTACATTGTATAACCTAGTTTGGTCATTTTTTTAATTTTTTTTTATTAATTATAGGTTGATATATATTTTAATCCTGACCTAGTAGATCCTAGTGTTCTTTATGATCAACCTAACCAAGTTTCTAAAGATGTTTGGAATAATAAGGTTAGAATGTGTTTTATTTTTCACTCGCAATTTTAAAATTAAGTGATTAAATAATGTTGATGATAAATAATACAAATTGTGATATTATTTTGTATTTGTTGTGTTTTTATTTAATGATTATAAGAAAGGAATGTACTATCTACTCATGAAAGTGAGAGTAAATTAGTAGATTGAAATTTAAAAGAGGAGCAAATAGAAATATTAGAAGAACTAACGTTTTTCATGTATTCTCAAATCCATTTGTTGCCTTAAAAGTGATGTATGTTTGGTATCTGTCCTAGTTGAACGGTGGAGGAATGAAACTAATTCGTTTCACTTTCAATTACAGTGAACTGATTATCACTTTAAAAGATGTAGGTTTGATTATGGGTCTTCCTGTTATTAGAAAGCCTATAACTTGTGGACTTGTAACCCACCTAAAATCCTTATTCCTAAAATACTTTGGCACACATGGCAGTAATGAAGACGGATCCTATGCCCCTCATGGATCGGAGGAATTAGTTTAAGATGACTAAGAGATAGATTTGGTCAATTACCTGAGGATTATACGTATGATTAACTCATGTTACATATATACGAAAGCCTATGATTTATAATTGTGTGGAGCAGTGTTGTTTTCCGATTCAAATAAGAACATTGTTCACTCTAAATAGTTGATGTTATTAGAGAAAATTGAGAATATTCAATCGTATGTCTAGGGGCAGGCGCGTGTTGGCATATTTTTATAGAGCATTGCACAAGATAACTAAGAAGGGCATTAAGTCCATATACGCATACATGACACTTTTGCAAGTATGGGCTTATGAGAGGATTAGGGTCCGGTCGTCCACTAACAAAATCGAGATCTGGCAGTCTTATTCCTAGGGCTCGTGCATGCACTACTACAAAACAGTAAATAGATAATGCGTAAAAAAAACGTTGTGGTTTCTATCAGAAAAAAAAACGTCGTGGTTAAGGGTGTCATCTATTTGACACCCTTATACAATGTTTTAAAACGTTGTAGTTAGACACATTATACAACGTTTTTTAAGAAAAAAAACGTTGTAGATTTGTTTTCCATAAATTAGTAGATGCTTAAAAACGTTGTAGTTTAATATATTAGACAACGTTTAGACACATTTACACAACGTTTAGAATGTGTCATCGACAATAGAAAGCAACAATAGACGCCGTTTTTAAAATGTTGTAGATTTACTTGCAAATGTTGTAATCATGTAACAATGTTGTAGTTGTGCTGCATACACAACATTTTTAAAAAGAAAAAAAAACGTTGTGGTTCATTTATATATCCTAGTGCACCTACAATCTGCTAATGCCATGATATATAACTAAAAAAGGTCTAAATTCTCATTTAAATTTAAAGCCAAAATGTATCAACCATTCAAAATATATCCCAATAATACCATTCGTTTACAGTTTCAAATTACTACATCCACAAAAAATATACCAAACTATCCATATATGCATCTCAAATTCACTTTTCAATATAAATTACTACTATATTGAATTGTGAATATGATTACATGCATCCACAAAATAAACCAAACTATCTATAAAATTAAGCTACGACCTAAGCATGTGCAAAAAAGCCTAGGTTCTCTCAAAACCTCACGAACAGATGCTTCTAGTGCTGCACGGCGAATACTTCTCTCTTCCAATGCAGTTTCTGAAAATAGTTGAAGGGAGAAAATAAAGCCAAACAAAATATGTATCCAAGTAATAGTGAAGCAGTAACAAATATATGCAACAACGCACAATTACTAGAAACTCTACATACCTCCAGGATCTACAACTACTTTCGAATGATGAGACTTGCCAGAATGTGCTTTAGGGTGCTGCGCAACATTTAAATTTATATACCACTGTTCCCAGTGCAGGCGTTCAACTTTATTAGTGAACCATGTCGCTGGTTTGTTTTTCATTTCATAGAAAGATAAACATATCTGCATCACTAAGAAGTCCAATAGTGAATATGTTACTCCCTCTGTTCCACAAAAAAGATTTACAAACGTGAAGGAATTCCATGTTTTCATTAAATTCCATTATCCATTATGATTGTAAAACATTTACTACGAAGATCTGGTCTTAAACTTCATGCTTTGTACCAAATAAAAATAAATACATAAGTCAGACGGATCAATTCTAATAGTAAACATAATAAACGCCGAATAGCTCTAGAATTGCATAATCAAAGAAATTTATGACCTAAATTGAATCAAAATTTAACAAGTCTATTGAGATATAGAAACAAGCTCAAGGCTAACGCAAAAGAACTACGACCTCTGATTCGCACCAATGGTAATAGCCAACAGCAGGTTAAGGAATAAAAAAAACATAAAAACAATTCTGCAAGTTGAACAAAACACATAAAATATCTTGCTATAAAAGTCCAGGCATCATCAAAGATAAATATACCATAATTACTCCCAACTATAAGGAATGAAATTATACCAAGGAGAGAAAACAAAATACCAGAACATTGCGAAGGGACAATCTCACAAGAGTGTGATGTAGTCCCCAAGCTGAACAACATGAGTCAAAAGCCCACACCAAAGCAGTTTTAGGTACTTCCTTCCTCAAACAGTCATTTGCAAATGAAAAGTTTCAGGGCTCTTTAATGCATATGAACAACCAGCCCTTCCATTCAATAATGGCACCATTAACAACACTCTGCGTCAGTATGCAAAAAGGAAAAATAATCCCCAATTAAACATTATGCAACCAATTTGTCATAACATTTCACTTTTAAATGTATCTATAATAAAATGCAAAACTGTCGATGCCAAATTATTAGCATAAGCTTATGCAACAAATTTTTTCAACATCCACTACCAACATTAACAGTAACCATAATACTAATAACTCTAATTGAAAAGGAAAACATGCTAATTTAATATAAATTAAGAAAATAACAGAGCTTTCCTCACGTTGAGTACTATCTTAGTCAAGGCAGCGGAATTTCAACATCTCCATCATCAATCTCCGTCTGCAAATCCTTCGGATCCTTCTCATCGACCGTACATCCCACTAATACACAAGTCCCAAGGATCTCCTTCACAGTTCTAGTCAATTCCTTCGCCATGGATTACAACATCTCTAAAAGTCAGTTCAAGTTCATAAAGTTGAGGAGCATTGTGGTGAGTCAATTACTGAAATTCTAAGATTAAATATCAAATGTGTGCCTTTTTTTTCTTTACTATATTACCTTTTACACTGAATAAAGATACAAACCTTGAGCCAGAATGGAAAATAGTTTACTAGGCTACAAAAGTGGAAACCCAATTAGCACATTAGCCATTCATGATAACTACTGCTTGCATAAAATTAAATGTCTGCCAGGAAGATATCAACATCGCTAATTAATATTACAAGCAACATTGTCACCAAAATAATTGTTTTATCTCCACAAAGACATTGTAGACATTATAACAAACACGTAAGGCGTCAAACGTTTAGACAGATGATGTAGTAAGAGAAAAAAACTAATAAATTTGAATAACATGGAGCATATCGTAGCACTGACAAACACAATAAAGAAAATCCAATTTCTATACCTTGTAGCGGTCAAAAAACTCCACCTGCAAACATAAATAGTAGTAAATATTAAAACACTGAAGTAATGTGTTCTCAGGATAGAACTTCACAGATAAGTAACTAAAACGATACTCTGAGTTAAACTTTAATGAATACAAGTACTCGTATGGAACAAGAATAACAATAAAAGAAATGAGTGTTTTACCTTTCACAATGCTCAACTTTATGAACTTGAACTGCTCAATCTCAATCACGTCATCCAGCGATATGTTTCCTGTATGCTTGATGTTCTTCGTCTTCTTCCGATGGCGCTCCAGCTCTTTTACGGCCTTAATGATGAGAGCAGCGACGGAGGGAACAACGGAGACCTTGGCGGCCTGACGATTCTAGACAGTGAGCTTGACGGTAACTCGGAGCCCTTTCCAATCTTTTGCGGTCTCTTTGGCGATGTCTTCTCCAATTTTTTTAGGAGATAGACCGAATGGTCCGATTTTGGGGGCCAAGGAACTCACCGCCCCCACTTCGCCACCGGTTACCCGGACGTAGACGTCGACGACTTGAGATGGGTCAAACTTTGGCGGCGTTGCAACAGAGATCAATAACTAGGGTTTTGGTTTTGTGAGCGAAAGAAAGCAGAGAAAGATTAAAACCCTAACTTTTATTTCTATACATGAGCGAAAAATCTGGGGTAGAGGCAACAACTACCATTCCCTTGCCCATAGTTTCGTGATTTCCAGTCTAGATTGAGCGAGAAGGGGAGAGAGCTAAGTTAAGAATGAGTGAAGTAGATGAGTTCGATCGGGGACGAGATCTAGAAAGAGTTGCTTCCGTTGTGGGGAACTTTTCCTTTAATCGTTATGAATTTTTTTCATTTAATAATCAGAGAACTATGCTTCGTGTTTTAATTTCAAGTTAATTTTCACTTCCGCGCAATTTTTTCAAGCTCCGTGTTTTTTACATGCATAACGTTTTCTCAAGAAAATGTTATAAATTTAAAACCAAAAATTGCCCCTTATAAATACATAACGCTTTTGCATATGTATCTATAACATTTTGTTAAAAAAACGTTGTGTAAAAATATACCATAACGTTTTTTATAAAAACGTTGTGTTTTTAGTGTTGTCTATTTGCTACTTTGTAGTAGTGATGGGCTTATTTTGTGGACAATAGATATGAGGATCGACGTGAGAATCCTTATCACCGTCTAGTTTTTTCGAGGTGGGATCAAAGGAATGGTAGAAGGTAGGTCGTCAAATGGAGGCCTTATGATAAATTTAATGGGCGTTTGGGACTAGTTTATTTTGACACAAGATTAGTTGGATCAGCTAGGGTTCCATTAGTTCATTTTGATATAGTATAATTGCAAATGCCTAATAGAGTAATGAGACAGTTTGGACTACTATAATCAATACCAGAACAACTGAGAATAAAATTATTCTTAAAATAATTTTATTAAATTAAAGATTTCAAATAATCATCTTTAATTTATTTTCAAAGGGGGCAAAAAGAATAATATTATATACATGTGTGTTATGTATGTATATATGTATGCCGTGTATGTATATATGGGTATGTCGTGTATATGTATACATGTGCATCATGTATATGTGTGTCGTGTATTTGCGTTATGTATATATGCAAATTCAAGTGAAAAGAATAAAGGCTAAAGCCTTTGCTCAAATTCCTGACAATAGCTACGCATGCTGGAAGTTTAAAACAAAAGAAAAATAACTTGGGCACGTGATTAATGACTTGGCAGTTTATTTTTTTAAGGGGCTAAAAACTTGTGCTGACTGAAAAGTTGGCCACATTTATTTTGGGCTGAAATATGCCTTCACACTTTTCTCAAATCTATGTGCTTCACTTTCATCTGGACCCTTCAATTTTTTTATCAAACAATCAGAGCCGTTAAATTCATAATGAATTTCTAAAATTACAAGTTTACCCCTGGCTCAGAAAATTCTATAAATAAGAAAGTTTTTCTTCATTTCTAACTTACCAATTCACAAAACAAAGAAAAGCTCTATCTCCTTGCCTACATTTTCTCTCTATAAAAAGGCTTACACTCTATCTTCTAATCAAAGCTCAAATCTTTTGAACAAGAGAAAAATTGGTCAAAGTATTTGAGATAAGATGTGCAAATATAAATTGTTGTACACATTTATATATCTATATTTCATCTATTCTTATCAATTAATAGATCAATTTTAGATACCGACATTTGGAAGTATTCTTTAAGAATATCATTCGAACGGTGTTTGAAGTTCTAAGTGATCATTTATTGATATAACTTGTTTATATAAATATCGTAAAGTAGATCAGTTGTAGATACAGATATTTAGAGATATTCTTTAAGAATATCATTCGAACGATGTTATAAGTTCTAAGTGATTTATCGAAAATATTTATATAAATATCAATTGTGAAACTTTAAATTCGATCAGTTTTAGAGACTGATATTTGGAGGTATTTCTTCAACAAGAATATCATTCGAACGGTATTTGAAGTTCTAAGTGACATTATTTAATATTCACATAATATATTTGAGTGAAACAAATTGATCTATTATATCAAGTATTATTTAACTGATTGATCTACTATACTTGATATCTGTCATCACAACTATTTTGTGCACAAACTTATTTACTCATAAAATACTTGTTACAATTATAAAAGTTATTTAATATTTTATATCAAAAACTCAAAGTTATATCTGTTTAAACATAGAAACACATTCTTTATTTACCTAAAGAATAAGAAAATCTTTTCTAATCTGTTTAAACATAGAAACCCATTCTTTATTTATAAAAAAAAAAAGAAAATCTTTATAAAATTGCATTAATCTGTTTATCTGCTTACACATAAGCTTTTTACACATATAAAAGTATTGATCTTTTATTTAAATATTTGATTCTTAAACTGTTTATCTGTTTATTTGAGAAGCATTAAATATAAAGTTAGTTAAATGTTTCTGCACTAAATTTTTATCTGCTTGTCTTAGAAGCATATTTCTCTTAATCATTTGTAAAAAGGAAAAATGGTAGAGTTAGTTTATTTTATGTACCTATGAGAAAGATAAGTATTTCTTTAACCAAGATCAGAGTCTTATAGAGGTCAGCTGGGAGTTGGGTCTCTAGTGAACTTGTGAGGTAAGGTAGATCCTGTTGTTTCAAGACCAGATCATAGAATAGAATTAAACTCAAAGAAAAGGTGCAACTAAGCTTGAGGAAGGAAGGAACTAGGAGCATGTTGTCCGAGATAGTTAGTTGTGGATAGTTGTAAGTTTATCTTTAAAACTTTATAAATGTTTCTCCGCCTATTGAAGGAGTATTTATTACTGGGAGTAATAGGATCTCAAGTCCTGGAAAGGAGCTTGAGACTGGACGTAGCAACATACCTGGGATGTATGTTGTGAACCAGATAAATCTCTGCGCACTGTGTGATTGAATTTTTACTATCTTGCATATTAATTTCTAACACTGCAAATTAATTTACTAAAAATTCAAAAAGGCCTAATTAAGATAAATTTTTAAACAGTAATAATCTATTCAACCCCCCTTCTAGATTATTATTATTATTGGACTTTCAATGGTGGCTCTAAGGGGGCAGAAGCAAAGAAATCTAACATATTAGATTATGAGATTTTAAGGGTGCCTTATAATGCTTTGTGAGATTGAAACAAGAAGATTTACAAGCTTGTGTAACTGAGGCACTTCAATTTATTTCTATTGAGTATTACATGAAGTGGTACAAGAAGACAACCCACCTACGTATTCAGAGATCACAGTTGCAACGTAGTGAACGATATGCACCGTGAGCATACTCTCCACAAATGACACATGTTAATCTAGTAAGAGTTTTGTTTTTTATTACTTCATGAATTTCTATTTAATTTTACTAATTTATACTGATGATATGAAACAACTAATTATATGTTATTCGTTTATGTATTAGGTTAAAAGTGTCGAGTCCATATTTAAGAAATTGTTTAGTATTGAGTAGCCACCTGAATTTCGAACCATGTATAGAACATGAAAAAGTGAAAAAGATAATTTTATGGTTGACTTCAAAGACATGTCGATTAACGACCTAGAACCTGCTAGCCAATGTATTTCTGTGTATAGTTGTAACGACTTCCATGTATAGTTGTAACAGATAGTCTAAGACTCTGTTATAGTTTGAGTTGATAAGTCGTGCCCACCACTAACCCTCACAACTAACGACACCACTGCTCCTAATCCTGCCTATAGTTTCTGGGTTAGGCAAGACAAACTCATCCTGAACGCTCTCATTAGCAGTATCTCTCCCCCACTTATTTTCTTTATGGCACGAACCACCTCTTCCCGTGAAGCATGGAATGTTCTCGCCACCACATATGCAAAACCTTCCCGTGGCCGTATCAAACATGTGAAGGATCAGTTGAAGAATCTCATCAAAGGTACCCTGAGCATCACGGATTTTTGTCTATTCAGTCAAAGCAAGATCCGATGAACTCGCTGTCCTCAGTGCTCCTATGGACACCAAAGATCTTAATGAAAGAATTTTGGATGGTTTAGATGATGACTATAAGGAGCTTGTGGTGTGTTATCGCAAGAACCCAAAAATAAAACTTTACCGCAAAAGATATTAATGTAGTAGTACAAGTAAGAATCGATCCCACACAGAATGATTAGTCTAAATTTATACTTTATGAACCAAAGGGGGGGTTGGAATTTAATTTAACTAATTAACTAAAACAAAATAAGAATAAAATAAAGATTTTAGTTCTTCCGTTCAATATCACCTTATCATAGCAATAATTATCCTTCAATGAAATTAATAGCCCTAGGTAACAACAAGCTCTGCTACCCAAAACTCTCCTTAATTATCACTCAATGAAACAAGCTCTTCACAAGATTCTAACCATTATACAACCTAGAACAAGCTCTCTAGATTTAATATAACAACAACATTAAGATCTATGGAATTAGACTATTCCAAGCAACAATCACACAAGCTCGGATTATTTAACTCGCCTTCTAATAATCATAGCAATACTCAAAAGCTTGATACAATCATGTATCACTAATTACTACCAATAATTAGGAACAATATCAATTACACGTAATACTATCCCTTGATCTAGCAGATGATATCAATCAAATTAACTTAACTGATCACATTAAATCAATCGGAATAAATATCATATAACAGTTAAAACAGATTATCGAGAATGAACTTCATATAAGAAGGAAACAAATAATGTATAAAAAGTTCAACATCTC
The DNA here is from genome assembly GCA_034770075.1 of Aralia elata. NCBI lineage: Eukaryota > Viridiplantae > Streptophyta > Magnoliopsida > Apiales > Araliaceae > Aralia > Aralia elata. Next base: position 75,025,107 of record CM068388.1, on the reverse strand, counting down.
ATTGGAACTAAATAAAAGAAAAGAGAAGAGTTCATAGCAAATAAGAAAATATAATTTACAAGATATTCAACAATAATAGAATATAAAAAATAAAGGAAGAGTTTAGAGAAGAAAAACTATGTTTTGACATCCGGTTGTCACTTCGGATCACAATCTTCAATCTCCAAACTTTTGCCTTTGATTTTTCGCTTCCATAAATGTTAATCTCTTGCTTGCTCTTGAATTATAAAAATGGAGAGGAGAGTAGCCTCCCCTTGGAGGTCTACTTCCTCTCCCTACTCATATACTAACAAACTAATGTGGAGAATGCTCTCAAGGATATGATGTGAAGGAGTTGGAATATGAATGTGTAAATTAGTTTGTGAATTGGTGTGTTGGTGTTAAAACACCTCTTGTTATTTATAGGCACTCAAGCATACAAGATGGTCAAGATCCAACAACTAATCTAAGTCATGTGCATCAGCCATCCAAAGCAAATAACAAGCCAAAAACGTGCCCATGTGATGTGCTAAAAATCCAAATCTGTCAACTGATTTGGAGTTGGGAAGCTCAAATTATGGCCCAAATACTCCAACTGGTCTGAACAGGAATCCAGTCCATGCGGGATTCGGATTAGCTATCTAAAAATCAATATTTTGAGGCCCAAATGAACTCGAACTTTTGCCCAACGTACCTTTCCAGAAAGCTTGAGAAGTCTACTACAATTTTTAAGAAGAACACATTTTTATTTGCAAACTCTGACACAATTCAAATCTCAACCGAAGCCCCAAAGGTCAACTGTCCAAAAGCTCAATTTCCTAAAATTTTCAGCTTTGACGTATGTTGGTAAAATTGTCATAACTCTCTCATCCGAACTTCGATTTAGGCGTTTCAAGATGATTCGGAAAGCTAAGAAATAGATCTACAACTTTCCTTCTTTGAGCGTTGAGAGATAAAGGCTGGACCAAGGAGGAAATTGGGCCTCAATGGGCTGCTATGCCAATGATAAATTATGGACATTAATCCAAATACCCTTTTTATTCTTTTTTTCCTGCAAAACAAAGTAAAAATACATAAAAGTGATACAAAGACATATTCCATAACAATAAGATAAAAACACATAAAAAAGAATATAAATTACTCAAAAACTCACAAATCATCAAGCTAAAAATACTCAATTGATAGGGATAAAATTGACTCATCAGCTTGTCCGAGTCGTCCAAGCCCGAGATGCTGCTATCTCCTTCTATGAGCTTCATGAGAAGCTTCTCTCGTTTGAAGCGTCGCTTCAAACCCAATTGCGTTCCTTTATTCTTAAACTTGTTACTGCTAATCCCATGACTCGGACCTCCAACAACAACAACTGGCGACCCTCCAGAAACAACTAGCGACCCTCGTTCTCTCCTATGGGGAACAATTATCGTCTGTCATCCAACACCAACTTTCGGCCTGCCATGCCCAACACAAACCAGGCCAGGAACAGTTGACCGCCTGCACATCCCTATCTGGGACATTGCCAAATCTGTGGAACTCAGGGACACCGTGCTAAACAATGTCCCTCATTTCATTTGGTGCCAGTTCAAGGTTCTAACAATGCCAACTCCTCTTATGACATAACACCATCATGGCATCCCCAGGCTAATTTTACTTCTCAAACCCCATCCACCAATGCACCGTGGTTACTAGATAGTGGAGCACCCCATCACGTCATTGCGGACTTGGATAATCTTTTCCTTCATAAACCTTACACCGGTCATAACGATGTTATGATCGGCGATGGTACCAACCTACCTGTAAGTCACACTGGTTCCGTATTTCTCACTACACCCATCTTTTCCTTTCACTTAAAAGATATCTTGTGTGTTCCAAAAATGCAAAAAAAATTAATTTCCATTGCCTTGTTTTGTATAACCAATAATGTCTCTATTGAACTTTTTTCTACTTGTTTTCATGTGAAGGACCTACGGACGGGGGAAATCCTCCTGCAGTGCGGAACTAAAGATGGAGTTTATGAATGGCCAGTTACAAGCTCTCCCTCGTCTCCTATTCTCCCCTTCCCCACTGTTAAAACAACAACATCCATCTGGCACCAGTGACTCGGTAATCCAGCCTCATCTATTCTTAACCATATTTTGTCATTTTATCATTTAAAATTTTCTTCCCAAAAGGATTTATGTTGTAATGCATGCTTAAGCAATAAAAGTCATAAACTACCATTTTCTACATCTACCTTGAGCATAACTCGTCCTCTTCAAGTTATATTTTCTGATGTTTGGACCTCTCCCATTGTCTCACATGATGGATACAAATAATATGCCATTTTCGTTGATCATTTTACCAAGTACATATGGTTCTATCCATCAAAACGAAAATCTGATGTTCAAACGTTATAAAGCGATTGTTGAAAAATATTTCCAACAAAACGCTATCACCCTTTATTCAGATAACGGTGGTGAGTACATCACTCTCAAAACGTTTCTTTCAGAAAATGGAATAAGTCATCTCACGTCTCCACCGCACACGCCCGATCATAATGGATATTCTAAGCGGCGATATCTTCACATTATCAAAACAGGCATTGCACTCCTCTCTCATGCCTCCATTCCAATCACATTCTGGACTTATGCTTTCACCACCACAGTTTACGTAATTAACAGGATGCCTACTCCCACATTAAACATGTCTTCTCCATATGAGTCCATCTTTCACAAGAGTCCTAATTTTTCAAAACTAAAAGTGTTTGGGTGTTTGTGTTATCCTTGGTTAGGTCCATACACATCTCATAAACTTGATCGAAAGTCCAAGTCTCGTGTCTTTCTTGGCTATTCACTTTCTCAAAATACATGTTTCACGTCATGTGCAATTTGTAGAGTATGTCTTTCCTTATAACTCTACTCCCACTGAACCATCAAGTCTTTCATTTCCCGTGTCTGACTGGATTCCTCCACTCATTACCGTCTCTTCTACACCTCAGCAGCAACTAACTCTCCCGGCTCCATCTTCACAACGTCTTACAGATGTTTCTCCTTCTATGGGCTCTTCACCGCATCCTTCATCATCTCCATCTTCCATTGTTGAAGCTCTTCCATCTATCACCTCTTCCCAACAAACTATGCCGCAGGTATTTTCTCCTTCCTCTTATATTAACCCTTTACTTCCCCATCTGCCTCTAGCCTCTCAACCACCTCCACCACCACCTCCACAAAATCCCTAACACCCCATGATCACTCGATCCAGAAACAATATTAAGAAACCCTTCCAAAAACTCACCCTTCACACCATTACATCAGCCATCCCAAACCGAACCTTCCACCACTTATTAGGCCCTCAAAGATCTCAACTGGCGTAAAGCTATGTCTGAGGAATATGATGCTCTTATTCGTAATGGCACATGGAAACTTGTTCCATCTGATGGTATCACTAACATTGTGGGATGCAGGTGGGTTTATTGCATCAAAAGAAACTCTGATGGTTCCATTCAAAGGTTTAAAACATGTCTTGTTGCTAAAGGCTTCCACCAGCATCCTAGAGTGGACTATCATGAGACCTTTAGTCCCGTTGTTAAGCTAACAATTGTTCGTTTGGTGCTTAGTCTTGCTGTCAGCCGAGGATGGTCTCTTAAATAGTTTGATGTCAATAATGCCTTCCTTCAAGGTCGCCTCTCTGAAACAGTGTACATGGTGCAACCACCTGGGTTTGTTGATTTTGACAATCCCTCCTTTGTCTGCAAACTCCACAAAGCCATTTACAGGCTTAAAGAAGCGCCTCGGGCCTGGTACTATGAACTGTGCCAATTTATGTTGGCTTCTAGGTTCCGCAATTCCCACTCTAATACTTTTATGTTTATTCTTAACAATGCTTAACATGTTTTATATTTATTGGTTACATGTGGATGACATAATTGTCACAGGAAGCAGCGATGATATTCTCTCCCAATTTGTTTCAAGCCTTGCCAAACGTTTTTCCCTTAAAGATCTTGGTGATTTGTCCTACTTCTTGGGTGTTGAAGTCTTTTCTCACAAGCATGGACTCTTACTCTCTCAACGCAGGTACATCAATGACCTCCTCACTCGCCTGAACATGCTGGAAGCCAAACCAGTCCTCACGCCCATACCAAGCACTTCCTCTGCTGTTTCCTTATTGTCTGCTCACCTCTACCCGATCCAACCATTTATCGTGAAGTTGTAGGGAGTCTTCAATATCTCTCTCTTACAAGACCGGATGTGTCCTTCGCTGTGAACAAATTATCTCAGTTCCTGCATAGACCAACTGATGCACACTGGACTCTTGTTAAGTGCATCCTGCATTATCTTCTTGGTACGCTCAACAAGGGCCTCCTACTGCATCGTGACTCCTCCTACTCTCTTCATGCCTTTACTGACAAGCTTCATGCCTTTTCAGATGCTGATTGGGCTGGCAACAAGGATGATTATTCCTCCACCAGTACCTATCTAGTCTATCTTGGGAATAATTTAATTTTTTAGAGTTCGAAGAAACAAAGGACCATTGCCAGGTCCTCAACAGAGGCTGAATATCGCTCAGTTGCAGCCACTGTTACTGAGCTAAGTTGGGTATGTTCGCTGATTAAAGAACTTGGCGTTACTCTTCCCTCTTCTCCTGTGATCTATTGTGACAACATAAGGGCGACTCAGTTAAGTTCCAATCCAATTTTTCATTCTCGTATGAAGCATGTTGCAGGGGATTATCACTTTATTCGTGATCAAGTTTAATCTGGTCAGCTTCGCGTTGCTCATGTTTCTTCTGCTGATCAACTCGCTGATCTTCTAACCATACCACTATCAACCTCTCAATTTCAATTGTTTCGTGACAAGATTGGCCTCTCTGATCGTGGCCTATCTTGAGGGGGCATGTTAGCCAATGTATTTTCGTGTATAGTTGTAACAACTTTCGTGTATAGTTGTAACAGATAGTCTGGGACTCTGTTATAGTTTGAGCTGATAAGCTCTCAGTTTGTAATTCCTTAGGACTCGGTTTCCTTGTTGAATAGAAGGAACCAGTTAGTATTTGTAATTATTTATATGCCTTCCATTAATAAAATCAGTAAGCAATTCTCTCTCAAAGCTTCAGTTCTATCAGAACCATCACCATCTAGCCAAGTTGTTCTTACCTTGCAAGGATCCCAACCCCTAGTTTCTCAAGATTATGAGGATCTGGACCCAAATATCACCCTAAGGCATAAACTCCTGGTTAAACGTAAAGATAGTGGTGCAAGTTCAAGCAAAGCAGCCAAGAGGCAAAAGGTGGGCAGTAAGGGTTCTATATTCAAGTCATTAAAAGATCACAATATTAAGTGGTTGTACGACCACTGGTCGGGACAAAATTAGAATCTAGAAGAATTCTCCCTCGAGCATCCAAATAGTTATTATGTTTTGCAACGTTCACGTCTCACTTATTGATGTCTAGATGTTGAGTTGAAGATCATGTTTTCGATAGTTTATCTCACACTTCTTCAAGGAAGAGAAATACATATAAGAACAAATAGTATTTAGAGGTTTGCTAAATTCTTCTTTATGCTAGTTTTTTTATGCAATTGGCACAAGACCATTACTATAACTATCGTGCATCAACTCCTCAACAAAAAAAAAGTCATGTCATGCTCCGGAATGGCAGCAACAGTGGATGAAAATGAGAAATCACTGGTTATCTCACGCTACCAAAGTTAATATTTATATTGTCAAAATAATAAATATTGTTAAAAATAAAAAGTGTTGTTAATATATATATATATATATATATATATATATATTTATATATGAAAATATCATTAATGAATATATAATCTGATAGAATAAATATTACTTGACAGTATAAGTTGTCTTATGTTATTTTAAGACATATACTTTTGGGTTTTGTTTTTTCTTCTCAGAAAAATATAATTTTTTCCGTTTGAAAAAATAAATAAATTGTAGTAGATTTTAATCAGCAGTTTTGCTTATTAGATGAACAAAAAGGGATGATTTGAGTTTGTGTATGTGGACTAACTGGATTGAATTTTATTATTATTTTCTCTATGTTCAGCAGCTTATTTAGAAATTAGAACGTTGCGAGATCGAGCAATGACCGGCAAATGATTTGAACTCGTGTTCTTAAAAAATAACTTATTTCACCCCAAATTATTGTATTTATGCCGAGAAATTTTTTATTTTTTTGGAGAAGTCATGAATTTTACCAGTTCAAGTCTCTCATATAACTACTTCCTTCTACAAAATAATCTCATTTTTTTTGAATTTTTTGTTCTAACAAAATAGTTATTATTCTATTAATACTAGTATAAAATGATATTAACATTTTTAAATTTGTCAATCATAATTTATTATCATGTAACCACAACTAATATAATAACTTCTTACTTTTATAAATAATTATGAAACAAAAATATTTATAAATTTTGTAAAGATGGTTCATATTTGTAGAACAAAAATAACATTATAAGAGTAATAAGTGTTGTTTGAGATATACAAAATGTCGTTTAAATAGTCATAAAAATCTCTGTTATATATATTTACTATTATTGTAGTTCTTACTTCAATACCAATAGCCTTTTGTAAATGAGATTGTTAGTTTTTTAAATTGTAAGGATTATTATAATTCAAATGGGTGCACTGTATCCGGTTGAAATAAATATGTTCGCACCAACTGGTCAATTAATTGTAAATGGAGTACTTCATTTTGAAGATGGACTCGTCATTTTTTCTTGACTTTCTCTTCACGTAGGATATATACGTAGTTGAAAGTTTCAAAATATCACAAACTACTGTATAGAAAAACTAGTATATATATACATAACTAACAGCATCAAAAACATCAAAAGCATCATCTCTAATTAATTCATTAATTAAACATGAAGTACTCCATAAGCATGAACCCAACTGCATTTTCTCTATCCTTATTTTGCATTCTTTTTATCTCTCCTGTTTTTGCCTTAGACACTTGTGACTTTCCGGCTATCTTCAACTTCGGTGACGGGAATTCGGACACCGGTGCATTTTCTGCAATCTTTAGGGGTTCACCTCCTTTTTATGGGCAAACCTTCTTTAACGGACCATCAGGAAGAGCCTCTAATGGTCGTCTCATGATTGATTTTCTTGGTATATGTGTGCCACCGTTTTTACTTGCTGATGATACTCATTCTGTTCTGAAAAAAAAAAGTCCGTTATACTTTTATGAACTTATTGTGCTAAATTTTCATGGCTTTGTAGTTACTACAATTCTAGTAGTTCCGCATACTAAAATATAAATTTTATCTAATATTTGTGTTTGTCTGAATCCCACGTACAATTATTAGTACAAAATTGCACCTTCTAAAGTATAATTATCAATACAAAATTTATCAAAAATATATAATTTTGCACTATTAAAGGTATTACGAAGTGTCATATTATAAAACCAGGTACCATATCTTCCGAAGTAACAAGTGATATATATATATATATATATATATATATATATATATATATATATATATATATCACGTAAGAGTTTTTGTTATTTTTATTGATTTTTGGAGCTTTATAATGCAGACATTTTTGACGTACTATATAGCAATATACGTCTTTCACTTAAATAGCTAATGGATAAATTTTTGATGTTGCAGCTACAAGCTTAGGTAAACCATTCCTCCACCCTTATCTAGATTCCTTGGGCGTCAACTTCTCCTATGGAGCCAATTTTGCTAATGTTTTAGCTACAATTGCACCACCAAAGTTGATTCTTCCCGTGGCTGTACCACCGCGTGCATTTAGTCCTTTTTATCTTGACATTCAGTACAATGAATTCAGGCAATTCATAAACAGATCACAAATAATCAGGAAAAAAGGTAAATTGTTTTATTTTCGGACTTAATTTATTATTAATATAAGTACAAGCATGATGAACTTTTTATCTTCTCTTTTATAAGTTTATGACGTGTTCATTATTTTTCCAGGAGGGGTGTTCAAGAAATTGATGCCAAAAAAGGAATATTTTTCCAAAGCCTTGTATACTATTGATATTGGCCAAAATGAGATCAGCCAAGGATTGTTTACTAACATGTCTATAGAGGAAATTAAAGCATCCGTACCGGATATTATCAATAGGTTCCAAATGAATTTAAAGGTATTTTTAATTCCTTGATTAATCTTTCGTGGTACATAGTATCCATATCATCGATTTCACAATGACAAAGACAATGTACTATAATCTACTATATTTGGCGACTCAACTCTAGGCCGCAAAAATTGGATTGGGCGCCAAATATTAACTAATTTTTTCTTATATTATAAATAGGAGTGTAAATGAATCGAGTCGAGTATCGACTTGTTCAGATTTAGTACATAAAATTTATCGAGTATGAAATAAGGTTTGATTAAAGCTCGTTTAGCTACCTAGTCGAGCACGATGTCTAATCGAGCCCGAGTAATTTAATCTTTTTGATCGAATATGATCCAAATATTAATAGAAAATTAATATTTGAAGAGGTTCGAGTAATTTATCGAACTTTACAATTTGTTCATATTTGAATCATTTATATTTCGAGTCGAGCTCAAATCGAACTTTTAGTCAAGGGAGTACGAATCGCCCGAACTATTTGGTTCATTTTACAGCCTTAATTACAAATATGACTCTTTCTATGAAATGGAAGGAGTATATTATATCTTCAGTCGACATAGTCCAAATGGTTGACAAATGTGGTGCGTGTTTGCAGAATATATACAATTTGGGAGCTAGATCATTTTGGATTCACAATACTGGACCTATCGGTTGCCTACCGTATATTTTGACAATGGTACCAGTTACTGAAGATCAAATGGATAATGTAGGTTGTGCAAAACCCTATAACGAGTTATCTCAGTTCTTCAATTCCAAGTTGAAGGGTGGTATTAATGAACTTCGAAAAGAACTTCCATTGGCTGCAATCACGTATGTAGATGTTTATTCTGCAAAGTACTCTCTTTACCAAGAACCACAAAAATATGGTATGTCACGCTCCTTGCTATTAATTCCAAAATGGAATAATTAAGGCTTCAACAATAAATTTTTGTAATAAATATTTATTACATAGAATGAGGCAACAAAAAGACATTTTATGTACAAAATTGATATTGATATTCCTATTTGTACATGTTTTTAAATATATGTATATGCAACTTAATTATGTTTATGCATAAACTGCAGGATTCAAGTTTCCTCTTATATCTTGTTGTGGCTTTGGAGGAAAATACAACTTTGGGGAATCTACCTTGTGCGGGAATACGGCTACTGTGAATGGAACCCAAATACTTGTGGGACCGTGTAAACATCCCTCTGAACGAATAATTTGGGATGGAATCATGTATACTGAAGCCGCTGACAAAACTGTATTCGCTAAGATATCCACAGGAGAATTTTCAGATCCACCCAATTCATTAAAAATGGCATGCCAGAAGATGTGATTAGACCATCTTATTGTTAGATAATTAAAATTCTCCTATAAGAAAATAAACATTGTAAACATTACTATATATTTTTTCTATGTTCCCACAATTTAATTTGTTATTCTTTTAGGGATAATGGTTAACTTATCCCATCTGTAATGATTTAATGTTACAAATAAACCTGGTACGGGTCCATGCCAAACCCTCCACCCTCTAAGGTGGTGTTAAAAACAAGTTACTGTCTTTTGTTTACCTTTGGCGATCAATTCTTATGCTATGGTATTAGTTGAAGGAAATATTAGGTTTTCCTTTTTGTGGTTGCTAACTTGATATGTTTTTTGGGATAAAATATTTCAGCATTTTTTTACCTCCTTATAACATCTCTTTGCTTTATTTTTACCCTAGTATGAATTTCATACTTACTCTTTTCAGTAGTTGTATACTTCAATTATTGATGACTATAAGAAAAAAATTTATCACGGAGTACAACAAAACCATAACAAACTTCATATTTAAAGAATGTTTATTCTGTGAAGCAAGAAAAATATGGTATGGAGTGCTCCTCTTACTCTTATTGAATTCAAGTAAAGCCACAGGAATATATCTTAACTATAAAGAACTCTCATATAAAATAATTAATTTCACTTGAACCCTTCAAATGAATCAGTAATCATTATGTTTCATTTTAGCATGCAATATCCATATGTTAAAAAATTACTATAAAACTTCATTGTCATGTGAAGATCCTTCAAATGAATAAGCTGGGATGGAACTAATACTCAAGAGACAGCTGACAAGATTACTTATAGTATAGGATCTCCACATGGGGATTTTCAGAACCATTCAATCCTTATAATTGAAAGGGGGCATGTGAGAATTTTCAGAACCATCCGATCCTTGTATTAATGCCATGTAGTTAGCGGCTTTCTATCCATTTTTTCCCCATTCTATTTGGTTATTTAATTCCTTCCCAGAATGATCAGGCTCTTTTTCTGCGGACATTTGATAGAATTAGGGATGCCAATGTGACCTGTGCTCACGGGAATCTTCACGTTTCGCCCCGACTGGGTTGGTGATTTTGATCACCGATTAGTTATATATGCTCATCTTGAAGGGAGTATTAGAAACTATTTTTATATGATAACTATGGCATAATTATGGATGATAAATTTTGAATAAGTAGCCAGCAACGAATATATTAGTCTATAACTTGCCTTGAAAATGTCTGGTAATATTACTTGACATTATAATTTAAAAAAATAAATGATTAGTCTTTCTATTCTCGGTCTTATTTTATTTTAAGGTTTTACTTTTTGAGATCGATTGGTTTATATTACTGGATTGAATTTTTATTGTTATTTCCTCTTCCTTCAGCAGCTTATTTAGAAATTAGAACGTTGCTAGATCGAGTAATACGTCTGGCTAATGATCGAGTAATAGGTCTAAAAAAATAACTTATTTCTCATGGACTTTATGCCGAGAAATTTTTTTTTTTGGAGAAGTCATGAATTTTACCAGTTCAAGTCTCTCATATTACTACTTCTTGCTACAAATAATCTCATTTTTTTTTGAATTTTGTGTTCTAACAAAATAGTCATTATTCTATTAATAATAGTATAAAATGCTTAGGCCTGGTAAATTATATTTATGGTTTGATTTTGATTTACATAATATGATTATGATTCCATTAAGAACTAAAATCACATAATTTATTTATCATATGAATTGTGTCAGTTGGACCCAAGTAATTATAGGTCCAATATTAGTCAACTCATTTTTCAAAATTTAAACTTATTATTACTATGGTCTAATAAAACAAATTATCTATTATATTTAATTTCTATCTTCCTTTAACTTCTATCTCTATTTTTATGCACATTTTTTCTCTCTAACGAATATTGACATGGGAGATAATTAAATATTTATTCATTCTGTTTCAAATTATAATGTGTGTTTGACTTTTTGATTTTTATCACTTGCTCTATCCCTTTGCAAACGTAAGGTTCCTATGATTATTTTTTGATATTATTTTTGGAAGTTAGTTGATATTTTTTATTAAAATCAGTATTGATTCATTTAGTTTAAATTAATATTATTAAATATTATAAATTATGTAAGAGTAAGACTTATTCGTGCATGATGGAAAAATCCTCACTGCTTGTAACATGCATAAAGTTTGTTGATTTTTTTGGTCATTATGTCATATTTTATGAAATGTAAATAAATTTTTTAAAGTGCTTGTGCACACTCCTTACTATATTATACACACATATATATAATCAAAAAAAGGAATTTAAGCATGCCTTGATCAAGTTAGCTAAGTGCCAAGACTATATAATAATTTCAATGAAACAACGTAGTTTTACATAAAATTTAAAATCGAAAATCTTCAATAAAACTCTAAAATCAAAATCTTAATGCTAAGGTATAAAACTACATCATTTTTATTAAGTATCCTCAACTAAGCACGGCTCGGGCATAATATTATATTCTATTTTCATGTATATTATAACTATTAATGTGCAGTGTTTTATTTTTGTTGTAGTGTATCATATATGCCTGAAAAGTTATCAATAAATACTTATTACGATTTGTTCCAATCTTTTTATATAGATATTATTTTTTGGGATTATAAGACTTTTTTAAATAGTTATATGTGAATACCACCTTAGGATATAAATTAAACTTTTAATTTACTATTTTAAGCTATTTGATATAAAGTTACAAAGTTTTATTCACTAACGAGACGAATAAGTATTGTTTCGAATTTAATAAGAAATTGATAAAGGACAATAGATGTTATAATGAATAAAAATTTACACTTTAGTCAAGTTTAACTCATGCATAACATTAAATTCTTTTTTTTTTCTTTTTTTTCATATGTTGTAACTATTAATGTATATTATTTTATTTTTGCTGTACAATATCATATATTCCTAAAGAATTATTAATAAATATTTAATTAATACGACTTGGTCCAATATTTATATATCAATATTAATTTTGGGGATTACAAGACTTTTTAAAAATTATGTGTAAAATGTGAATACATTATAATCATTTTTTACAATCTTATGATATAGATTAAACTATTAATTTACTTTTTAAAGTTATTTTAGATAAGATTATAAAGTTTTATACACTAAAGAGGTGTATAAGTATCGCGTTGAATTTATAAAGAAATTGATAGAAGACAAAGATCACTTTTTAATATATATTATAAATTTTGTGCGTAACAATATATATTATAATGAATAAAAATATGCACTTCTTGATTTATAATACTATATTAAAATCTTTATCTAAATTTATATACTTATATACTTATATATTTATATATTTGTAAAACAATATATTGTGCATAATCAAAATGCTAGCAAGAACTTTCTGTAGATTATATTATTAAATACATACTAATTAATTGATCTTAAATGAAAAAAGGAAACATACTAAATATTGTTTAATGAAAGGAGGTGACATTTAATTAAAATAGAAAAGGGGAGAGAGTAAAAAATATTGTGATCTAGATTTATAATATTAATAGTTATTAATATTATATTACACTAATTTATAGATAGTAGATTTTTTAATGATTTTGGATTCTACATAAGATGGAAAGATAATATGAAACGAAGAAGTTTATTAAATTAATGTATGTCTTATTATTATTATTTTGTTTCAATAGAATAAATTTAAAAATAATGAAATTTATGAGAATATGCTCGATTTCGTGAGAGCAAACATGAGGTACCTTTTTACGACCATTATATATTATACTGAAAAAGAAATATACCCTAGAGGGTATCTAACTAGTATACCTCATAGGGTTAATATGTCCATTTTTAAAATTTTTTTTTAGATAAATCCAATCGTACGAATTTAAAGAACATATAAAAATATTTGAATACATGAATTTCCATATTTCAGTGATGTCTATTATCAAATTTATGGTAATGAAAGTTCAATTATTCTATAATTAGTCGTCAAAAAATATACTCCTTCCATCCTCAAAAGGATGAACAAAGTACATTTTGTACACATAATAAGAAAAGATAAAGTAGAGGAAAGAGAATAAAAAACTTTCAAATTTATCTTTAGTGGCTCCACAAAATCACATTAAGTGATGAGCGCGCAGTTTTATTTTTTATACTCATGAACCCCACTAAATGATATACTTACCATTCACTTTATGTACCTTTGCTCATTCTTTTGTGGATAAAAAAATTGTATCTTTAGTCATCCTTTTGAGGACAGACGAAGTACTTATTTTACAATGTTATAGTAATGGTGCTACACAACATTACATTACATAAAATTTACGTTTACTCATAAGGTTAAATTTTACTAAAAAAATTGAGATAAAACTCATTTTATAAAACTATGATATATACCTTGTACACCCTAGAGAGTATCTCCCGCAAGCACTATATTATGTTGATATGATCATTATTAATTTTTAAAATAATTTGATAAATATTCAAAGTTAAAAATGAATACTCCCTCCGTCCTCAAAATGATGATTAAAGGTACAACTTTCTTTGTTCACAAAAGAATGAGCTAAGGCGCATAAAAAGTGAAGGGTAAATATGCAATATTGTGGGGCCCACTAATATAAAAACATAAAACTACTCATTACTTTATGTAATCTTACAAGGCCTCTAAGGATAAATATGGAATTTTTTCACTCTCTTTCCTCTACTTTAATCCTTTCTTAATATGTAGGAAAATTGTACTTTGCTAATCCTTTGGAGGATGGAGGGAGTATGATTCACTAAAAGTTACCAAATAAGTAAAATTTACAAGGAAAATGATATGCATGTCAACAAACATTTGACAAAGTTGGATTGCGACCAATGTGGAAGTGTATGCGATAAGATAGAATAAATTAAAGTGAGATCCTTCTTAATTCTTACCTATCCCATATATACACATATGTTGCAATTATAATTCGGCTAAAAACTTTCGCAATGTATACTACTAAAAAATATTGTAAACACATTAGGGTGTAAGGATTGACTTTTATGGTCAAAATCAATAGTTGACTTTTAGGATTAAAAGTCAATCTTTGAGTTCGAAGGAAAAATTGATGAAACGGACATCACCATGATGATCAGGACATCAACTTTAGTAAAAATTAACTGTAAACACGACGGGGATAGAAAAAGTTGACTTTTAGAAGTCAAAAGTCAAAGGATAGAGAAAAAAAGAAGAAGCACTATACAAATTTTGGCTAAGAGATAAGCCTCCCAAGATATTTTGAGACCAACGCTTATCCAAAAAAAAAGTTACTAGATACATATAGAAAAAAAGTACAGCAAAAATGAAAGAAAACACACACAACATACACCCCCTGTGACGACCCGAGAAATCGAGTAGCCTTGTAATTAGGGTTTAAGAATATTATTTAATAAAATATTTTTTTAATATTATTTTGTATATATGATTAAAGGTCAATTATTGACCTAATGTAGCTGTTATGTGACTATGTATATGTGTTGGGATTTTTAAATGAAATACAAATTTTTTGAGAAAAAACGCTAAAACACTATTCATAAAACGCAGAAAACGCTCTTTTCGTTTTTTGAACTTTCGAATTACGTAATAGCGTTTATTTGGGAAAGGGAGATATAATCTCTAATAAAATTATACGAAAGAAAATTTTTGCAATTTCGCGGTTTGGAAAATCAAGTGGGTTAGGAAAACCTAACTAGAAGACTAACTAAGGTTAGACTAATGAGCTAGTTAATTTATTAGCCTAAGTGTTCGTTTAATTAAAAGCCCAAGCATGAATTAAATAAAAGTCCAAGAGTATGTTTAATTAAGGCCCAACTGATTATTACATGGAATCTCACATGTTTATTAATAGAGCCCAAGTGTAGAATTATTTGTGGCCCAAAGCAAGGTGTAATAAAAGTGGTGGGCTAACCTATGGTAAGCCCAAACTAATTAATATAGCAAGCCCAAAATTTAGTCTAAAAGATAGCCCAAACCAAGTCCAATTTGGTGGAAGTCAAAATTGGTCAACATGTAAGCCTAATGAAAGATGAAATAAAATGAAAAGCAAAATGAGAACAAGGAGGGAGTGTGTATTTGGATGGAGGAGAAGGGGGACCAAGTGGGGCCTCATAATTTCCACACATGGGAATTAATCTCTTAGCAAGCAAGAGAAAAGAAAGACCAAGGGGTGAGTACCCAACCACCTACTGGTAGATAAGGTGGTGACTCACCTTTCTTAAGGCGCATGTGTCACATGTTGGGTATTCTAGCATGCGGGATAATTGAAGCTAAATGAAGACAAGGGAAGGGGAGATGCACGGATGGAAGAGGGAGGAGACCAAGGAGGGACAAAGTTTTATCACTTGTCTAATCTTTGTCTTTCCTTAGCCCTTAGGTCTTGGTAAGTCATTATCTTTTTTATTTTACTTCATTTTTCCTAAGTAAATTTTGAGAGAGCAAGAGAGAGAGAGAAGGCACAGATAGAAGGAGAGAAATAAGGAAAGAGCTAGCTTGGATCAAGCCTTAAGCTAAGAAGAAGAAGAACACAAAAGGTAAATGTAATTAAAACCCTAAAACTTTTCATCTCTTTGATTTTCTTAAGAGTTTAATTAGTTGTTGGTAGTTGTTGTTAATAGATGATCATGGAGGATCTTGAAGATATAAGGAGTTTATGTATGTATATAAACTTGTAAAATACCGGTAAAGAGCATGCATAGTGGAACCATAATAAAAGATACGAACCTATGCATAAATGATGGAAACTAACAATTAGTGGACTAGAATGGACTGATTTGGAGATATTTTTGTGTGATGTTCTAAATTTAAAAATTAAGTTCTAGGGTGTTATGTTATGCTCTTATGAGTTATGAACATCACCTAATTGGAACGAGGGTAAAAGCTTTTGTAATGAAGTCATGGCGAATTTTTTTGTAAAGTTAGTTAAAAGATTTAAAAATAGTTTGTCCACTAACTTTTGAGTCAGTATTCTGGGTAGTTAAAGCTTCTGAAAATTGGTTATTTTCTGGGAGTTTTGTAGTTTGTAGTATAAGGAAGTCGTAGGCTTAAGATCGGACTCATTCTAACTTGGAATGAGAGAGTTATGACATTGTAAAGTAGGTACGAGAATAACGAAAAACTGCCTGTTATTACTTCAGGTCCAGTGAGTTTTGTTCTAAAGAAGACGGGTCATACTTGTCTGATTTATAACTGAAGAAGAACTTAGCCTAAGTAGACAGGTCTTACCTGCATGTCTGGATGTTAACTAAAGAAGACTTAGTCCAAAGTAGACGGGTCAAGCTGTCTGCTTTATACTTGTAGCGTAAAATGTAAAACAAAGATTGGTCGCGTAAATTTAAATATAAACCGCGAACATATGAAATGAATTGGAATTATTAAAGTTATAGGAGAACTTTGAAATGTAAGTCTAAATTATGATTTAGGTTAAGCGGTAAGTAAACCAAAGTTTGTTGTTTTCCAAAAGCCGAGTAGTCGGGCAATGTTATGCTACGTTATTTCGAATTATATAAGACAGGCGTAATAAAGATTAATTAAAGATTGATTTAAGATGTCTTAAGTTATGAGACGTGAGCATCATGAGACTTTAGAATTAAAGTCTAAACTATAAGAAAAGCTAAAAGAGAAATATACTGGGGTGTATAAAGTTAAATACGTTGTGTCAAGTTATAAAACGTAAACAACGAAATAAGATAACGTAAACCAATATTTGGGGTCATTATGTGCCTAATTAGTATGTTATCGTTAACGTAAATGTGTAGGACATTTGAAGGGACGAATTAGCGTAAAGTTATAAAGAACGCTTCAAGTAAGTTTCCTATCCTGTGCAAATTTATATTTTGTGCAAGTTTTTTAACTTCATTCAATTTATGTATTGAATGCAAATTTCCTATCTTATACAATTAATTATTGTGTACAAGTATTCTGATATTTTGCAAGTTTTCTGACCTACACAAATTATATCTTGTGTAAGTATTCTATAATGTTGTACAAATTTATTATTCTATGCAAGGCATGAGTCTAAACTGTGAATTTTATTTGTTATATAAAATTCAACGTGTTATGTGATATGATTTGTAAAAAGGAGTTATTAGCCATTTGATTCAGCTTAACTCATTTGTTGAGCTATTCTAGTCGGAATAATTATTGGTGATATATGAATTGTAATATTTTTATGAAATGTGATAAGTTGTGTATGCCAAATCAAATAATTTGGGCAAGTATTCGTACGTATTGCACTCTATGCAATAATGTATTATGTGAGTAAATGTTAAATGAAAGGATATTGTCATTCCTATTTACTCAAAGCTGCTTCACAACTATTGTTCAGTTGTTGAAGATTCTAGAGAATAAGTTGATATTCATTTTGTTGTTGATTGTTTATTCAACTGCTATAACTTGCTGAGCAATTGAATGTTCACCCTTTCTTTAAATAAAATATTTTCAGCAAAGCCAGAATGAACCGAGGAACCAGGTGAAGATTAATGAAAAGATCAAGTATTTGATTAGAAGATTACATGTTAAATTATATGTATTTGTTGTGACGTATAAAAGTCACAAATGTATTATTGTCATAAATAAATGAGGTAATATTCATTATTTCTATGTTATGATGTTATAAAGGTATTAGAATTTGGGTGTAGAAGGAGATATGATGTAATAATATTGTAATTACATTAATGTTGTTAAGACTATGTTGAATGTGTAGTACCGTGACGCACCGGACCCAGGTTTGAAGGTAGACCCGGATTTAAGGGCGTTACACCCCTACCAAGCTCGGCTAGAACAAGAGAGAGAGATAGAAAAGAGAGCTCACAAAGAAGAGAAAGAAGAGAAGGTTTGAAGATAAGAAGCAAGGAAAAGAAGAAAGAAAAAGCTAAACTAGCTAAGGTAAACCTTAAACTAACTTTTAATCAATAAAAATTTTTGTAAATTCTTTCCTTATGAAATCTTTGAAACTCTTATTATGCAAAGATGTTAATAGTATGTCTCTAGTGGTATGCAACCTTGGATCATGAAAGAGGAATCAAAAACATAAAACAAACAAACTTGAAAGGACCTAGAAAAAAGAATAAGGACACATGCTGCCACTATTTTTTGAAAGTTAGAACTCCTAAACCATGAGGTCGTAAAATCTAATTTTCGGATATGTTATAAAAATGGAAGTCAACTATGTTCTTGAGAATTTGGAATTTTTTTTGCAGCTATATTAGTTATTATGAATTTCGTAAGGAGACCGGTCTAAACAGGGCAGAATTTAAATTGCTTGTTTGAGGTGGAGTTCGAGACATGGCAGAATTTATAGAAAATTGATATTGTAGGGGAGGTGCTATTGAAAATTTGAGCTCAGTCGGAGTTCTAAAGAATTAATTATGAATTAAACAATTTTAAGTAGTTAAAACCCTAAACTAATTCCCAGAAAGTATTTTATTGAGTAAATATGTATGTATATGAATTTGTACATGCTAAGAGTAAATAATAACATATTAGGGTGTGATTAGGGCTGAGCAAGTAACCAAATCGCCTCCGAAACTGCACCAAAAACCGCACAAACCGCACCAATTAAAACCTTACCAACGGTTCCGGCGTATGTTGCGGTTTTAGGTGGGTTGAAAAACCAAATTTACGGTTTGATTTTGGTTAGTTGTCAAAACCGCACGCATAAAATCAAAACTACACCAAATAAGTATGTAGGGGCGGATGGAGTACAAGGGTTATGCTCACTCTTTTTTTATATAAGTAAACTCAAGGGGGAAGAATTTATAAGTTAGTAAACTCAAGGAGTCAGATTAATAAAAAAATGAAACTTGGTGTGCCAAAGGAAAATATCCATTCTAATATAAAAAGGTTAGTAGGTTACAGATTACTCATTACAGGAAGTCTGCATCACATTTTTGCATATAGAGAGATTAAGAAGGGCAAGGCGCAAATTGCATACAAAGAGCTAGAGAGGGGTAAAATATCCTCTATTTCGCTCATTGTCTCGCGACCTCGTCTCCTCTTCGCATTCTATTGCAGTTTTTACCTCTCGCCCCTTGTGCATATGAGATTTAGAAGGTAATAAAGTTAGGGCTCTTTTAGTTGATAATTTAAAATTTGTAGTTTATTTGAATTTGTTGTTGATTGGGGACTTGGAGTTACACCCAATTCAATTTATTTGATGTATTAGTTGTATTGAACTTAAAAGGTAGCTAATTAGGGCTTTTTTGTTTGATAGTTTAAAGTTAATTTTTATTTAAATTTGTTGTGGGTTGGGGTTAAAGCTTAAATAAATATGTTGTTATGGACTTTAATTTGTTGTGGGTTGGTTTGTTTTTGGTTCTTGTCCTGAAAATTTATTCTTTATCAATTATCAATTAAGTTGACCGATATATATATATATATATATATATATATATGTTCATGGATTATAAATAATATAATGGCAATTAATACAAGGTCATGTGTAATTACAGGAAGATATGTTCATGGATTATAATTTAATATTATTATTTTAATATTGTTATTTTATTCCAGTAACCAGGTGAAAAGCTAAACTAGCCCCAAATTATGTCTTCTATTCCTCAAATTCCTTCAAATGAACATATTGAACAGCAAATCAACAAGCTGCTAATGAGGTATAAAATCAACACTCTTTAGTTATGCTATGTATGTCTAAGTAGCAATTAATTATCATTTATATACTTTTTATTTTCAGAATCAGCATGCACCATCTAATGCTACCAATCCTATTCACATAGATGACAATAAAAAGGAAGATAAATATGAATGTAAGAGTAAAAAGCGTTCGATTTCTTGGGAACATTTTGAGGTATTAAAGGGTTGTGAAGTGGATAAAGAGAAGGCAAAATGTAAACATTATAAAGTTATAGTGGGATGTAACATTAGAAAGAATGGCATGGGCTCAATGGTTAATCATTTGTTTAAATTTTGTGCTAGATCCCCACTCCGAATCAATAAAGACAAAAAATAAAAGACTTTAGAATTTGTTGCTTTGACAAAGGAAGAGAGAGAAAAGTTCGAGCGAACTCATAACCTTGAAAGTCATACATTTAACCAAGAGAGGTTAAGGAAAAGAATTGCAATAATGTGTATTAAAGATAACCATCCTTTTAGTATTGTGGAACATGAGGGGTTTAGAGAATTTACGAGTGATGCGGAACCAAAGTTTAAGATGCCATCTAGATGGACAGTTGCTAGAGATTGTCTAAAAATTTATAAAGAAGTGGTGAAATTGAAGCAAATTGTCATCTCACAACGAGTCTCCCTCACAACAGATACTTGGACATCCGTTCAAAACGTTAATTATATGTGTTTAACGGCTCATTAGGTTAACGATGATTGGAAGCTTTGTAAAAGAATTCTAAACTTTTGTCTAATTGAAAGTCATAAAGGGGTTGCAATTGGGAAAATAGTACATGCTTTGTTGACAGAGTTTGGGATAAATCGTATATTTACTATCATGGTAGATAATGCCTTTTCGAATGACACCGCTATCTCATAGTTGAAAAAATTTCTTCAGGACCCGGAAGCAATTTTAGAGAATAAAAATATACATTTGAGATGTTGTCTCATAATTTGAACTTGATTGTGAAAGATGGCTTAAAAGATCAACATGTGTCTATTTCTAAGATACGAAATACGATGAGGTATGTTAGATCCTCTCCGGCAAGGCTCACAAAATTTAAGACTTGTGTGGAAAGAGAGAAAATAAAGTGTGAGAAAATGATGTGTCTTGATGTTGAGACTAGGTGGAACTCCACATATACGATGTTGGAGATTGTCGTAAAGTATGGAGGGGCTTTTGATAGGATGCTTATTGAGGATCTTAATTATGAGATATTTTTTAAGCACGAGGAGGAGGATGAGGCTTGGGAAGATAATACTAGGAGAAGAAAGAGTAGGAAGAAAATAGTTGAAGGTCATCCAGAGCGGAATGATTTTGAAAATTTTAAATGTTTCATTCAATTTTTAAAAATCTTTTATGATGTCACGATGAAAATATCTGGTTCTAAATATTGTACTTCAAATCTTTTTTTCATTGAACTTGTAAAAATGCAAGAGGCAATAGTGAAATTGTGTTCAATTGGGGATCTTTTGATGAGAGACATGGCTAAAAGGATGAAAGAAAAATATGACAAGTATTGGGACAATATGGATAATTCTAATTTCTTGATATGTCTCCGTTGCTTTAGATGCAAGATATAAGATGCATTATTTGGAATTTTTCTTTGTTATACTTTATAGGAAAGGATCCTCAAAAACTACATTAATGTGTGAAAACGTGATGAAAACTCTACAAGAAATGTTTGACTATTATAAAGATGATAATGGAGGTGACATTTCTTCTTCTTATAGTGTAAACATGGATGGGGATTTAGATGATGAATTTAAAAAGTACATGCAAGAACAAGTTGAAGGGGTTAGGGAAAAAACAAAGATTGATATATATTTGGTGGATGGTAGAGAGAAGAAAGATGAAAACTTTAATGTTTTGGGTTGGTGGAAAATGAATTTGGTGAAGTTTCCAATTCTTTCAAAAATTGCTAGGCATGTATTGGGTATGCCTATCTCTACAGTTACCTCGGAGTCTGCCTTTTGCACTAGGGGAAGGACTATTGATGCATATGGGAGTTCATTCTCGCCTAAGACGACCGAAGCATTGATTTGTACTCAAGGTTGGCTACGCAATTCACAAACTTTTGTTGACATTCGAGAACAATCGGAAGAACTTCAACAATTCGAGCATATTGAAAAAGGTAGATGTTTATTGTATTTTTTAATTTTTTATTAGATTTTATTGCACTTTTCAAATATTCTTACATATAAATTTTTTTTGTATGCTTCGTAGATGAATTAAGTTCGCTTGAGCAATATATGATCGATGAGTGACTAATGGAATGCAAATAGGTAAGGCTTACTTTTCACCTTCAATTTTATGCAATAAACTTATAATATGTGATTAGTTTCTTTTTCATGATCATTGTTTGTGTAAAAGATTAAGGAATCAGTGATCATTTAAAATACTAGAAAGACTTTAAAAGATTGAAAAATCTGTTTTTCACTCTTTTGGGTTGTAGCAATTGTTCTGCTACAAGTCTGCAGCCGTGTTGTTATTGTTGTCTTTGTTAGATGCAGACTGATTGTTGCTTCAAAATCCTTTACACTGAATATATTTTCAAATTATCATTTGATGACCATTTTGTGTATTATATCAATTAATGTTCTTAGACCTGTTAACTATATATAAGGGTCAATTGTGATATCTACATAATTAGTTTCTCTGTTAGCAGACATATAGTGACATCTATGCTTATTTTGTGATTTTGTCATTTTGTGCATGATCTGATGGTCTTATTTAATAAGGTAAAAGTTTTTGCAGATTTTGTGCAAATATTAATATATTATTTTAAATTGAACATAAGCACCCATAGTTAATAGGCTTGCATCTTGAATTAGTAAACGTTACTAGACGTCTAGTCTCGTACACCTATGTCATAAATTGCATAAAATTTATTATTTCATTGGTTTTGGAACCGAAACCGCACCGCACAGTTCAAAACCGTACCGCACCAATCATAAGCGGTTTTGTGTGCGGTTTTGGATTTATGAAACTGCACCTAAGGGGTTTCGGGTGTGGTTTGGGTTTCAAACTGCACCAAACCGTACCATGCTCACCCCTAGGTGTGATAGCATGGACTTTGGGAAGGGAAATCAAAAACCCTACAATAAACAAGAAAAGAAAATTTGAAATAAACTTTATTAAAATTTTAGCAAAATAGGGCAAAAACCTTAAAATAGGGCCTGATTTTGTAACGATCAGAACTTTTAGTGTATTTTGAATTTTTTAATAAGGTTCATTGGGATGGATAAATCTATAAGTTAGCTAAAATCCTGCACATGTTTGAGATTTAAATTCCTTGTAAATTATTTTTGGTGAATTTTCTAGCAAAACAAGGCAGATTGACTAACTTTCTGACCTAGTTTTTCGATAGAAGGTTTTTATATAGTTATCAAGGGAAATAAAATTAGGGCTTTTGGGGATATGAAACTAGTATAAGATGTATTTCAGCCCAAGAATGAATGGAAATGGACGTGTAATGAAGGAGTTATGACCGAAACAAAATCAGGGTTTTTTAAAATTAAAATAGTTATAACTTGAGTTTTATAACTCAATTTGAGATGAAATTTTGGGTAAAAGTGTATTATGATGTAAGAAAGATATTTTCCAAAATTTAAAAATTTTGGACTTAATTTTGAATTATGAAAAGTATTAGAAATTTGAATGGAAACGACTATGAAATAAATAGTAAATGTACTCAAACAATTTTGGAAAATTCACAAGAATTCTAAAATGAGTATGTCTATAAACGATTTGACCAAACTAATTCGACAAGTATGACTGGTGCAAGATTCGGCGAACGAGAAAATTAATAAAAACTGTTTAAGTAAGCAAAAACTGGATAATAAAAATTTATTGATGAATATAAGTTAAAACTAAGCCATGAGGTTTACATTTTCAAAAAAATAAAGTTTGGAGTATCGAAATGCAAAAATGGATAGAAGTAGGTTTAAACGAGTAAATAATATTAAAATATAATTACAAGAATTAACCGACAAAGATTAATATTATTATGATGGAATTAATATGATAATATATTCTATAACATTGTAGGTGACTCAAAATTAAGTACAGGAAAAGGATACGAGACTAAATAGCTAAGTCAGACAAAGTCTCTAGAATTCTTTAAAGTCTTCGTAATGTGTGTCATGCATTCTTTCAATTGTTGAAATTGTACTATGAAGATACATGCATATTCTTGTTAAATTTAAAGTAAAGGGTTGAAGCCATTTGTTTTGGCTAAACTCTGTCAACAAATTGTTCATGTTTGAATGATAACTTTCGAATCGTTTGAATTTCTATAAATTCCTTAAAGATAAGTTGAATGTTCCTCACTATTTTTTTTGTGCGGATTCCTAACGGTATTAACTGAGTTGAACTACCATATTATATATGGGAGTGTCGGACGAGCTAACCATTACTGTTGAATTATAGTGAAGAAATAATGGAATCATCAACGAACTGTTAAAATACAATGTGGATATGATGAAGTCATAACTTGGGGATGTTATTAGCTTGATCACCTAATAATACCCTATGGAGAGTTCGTTGTCTTTGTGATTGTTGAACATAATGGAGAGTTCGCAGTCTTTGTGATTATTGAACATATTGGATAGTTCTCAGTGTTTGACTGATGAACATTATAATCAGTTCTTGGTCCCTATAACCACTCTATTATCTCTTTAAAAATATCAAAATCCTTGTGAATAACGATGTGATGAAGTTCATAGACTATGAAATTCAAAGCTGGATATTTTGTGATGTTACTATTGTTGATTCTAAGATTCTTTTTAAATCAACAGTTTTACAGTTACTTGTGATTTTAATTCAGTAATTGAAACGTACACTCGTGCTTATGTTCTAAAATCTTTTAAACATGC
Organism: Aralia elata; assembly: GCA_034770075.1. Classification (NCBI taxonomy): domain Eukaryota; kingdom Viridiplantae; phylum Streptophyta; class Magnoliopsida; order Apiales; family Araliaceae; genus Aralia; species Aralia elata. Next base: position 75,000,202 of record CM068388.1, on the reverse strand, counting down.
TGAGCAAATTTATTGCTCATGTAACGACCCCAAAATCAGGACAATTTTCGTTCCCGACTTTGGTCGTTAACATACACGCTTGTTCTAGCTTTATATCATTTATCGATATTATAATTAATTAAAATGCGGATAATTTAAAACTTTTATGCTTTTCTTTCATATTCTGAATTTGCATTACAATTCAGCTTTATACTTACAATCATACCCATATAGATAATAAAACTCAGTTGTTTTAAAAAAAAATTCAGTTCCAAAATTCGCAACCTTTAGAATTCATCATCACTTATCATTTTAATATATTTTATGTTTCTCTTAGACGTCAATTATTAATATAAAATTTAACTTTAAATACCTGGATAAGTTTTCTATATGATTCATTGTAATTCAACAAACTAAATGAATTACATAACAAGTCAATTTTCTAAAACGCAATCTGAACTCTCAATAGAACAAGCCATATATATAACATATACTATTTTCCGTATAGTATTTCAATCACATTATATTACATTATAATTTTAAAGGTAAAGTTTTCTAATCAAATCTTGTGAATATCTTTTATTTGATATTCTCCAATTTAACACAACTTAATCAATTTACATTACAAACAATCATCTTGAACTAATGCAATTTCAACTAAAGAAAATAATCAACATTTCTTTTGTAACGAGCCTTAAATCTTTATTGCCATGAGCATCCGATAGTTCATCCCTTAATCTGCAAATAAGTTATTTGCAAGAATGAGCACGACGGCTCAACAAGTCTAACAGTTAACACATTTCATGCTTCACATAACACACATGTTTTATATATATTTGTGTAACATGCATTTCATGATGTGTACAGTATACATGCTTCAAATGTTGTGCATTTTCTTTTAACTATCCACAGTTATTAGAATTCATCAACCAACAACTTCAGTTATAACCACACAACATTTACATACTTAACTTGTTCACATAGAATAACAAATTTCATTAACTATCATATACTCATGATTTAACACATTTTATCACATTTCTTTCATATAGCAACAAGTTTGCAAAGTACTGTAAGAACTTGCCTCTGTCTGATGTCTCAGTTTTCATTTATCGCTTTATGTTCAACGAATGCCCATGCTTCGCCTTTTATTCATCATTTGTTAATATTCGATCATTTTCCTTTTCCACACGTCCTATATATTACAAGTCGGTTATAATATGCTTATCAATCCCGTTCAAGATTTCAATCTCATTTGAGACTTTAGGACACATCTAGATTAACTTGGTAATCTTTACATTATCCTTTGCTTTGATGAATTTACAACTTACGTAGGTTAACCAATGTATTCGAACACATTCTTGTTTGCTTCACAAATTTTAACCCAAAACTTATATTTTCAAAACTTAATAATCTCCATCTTACATTTGCCAACTATGTTGAATCTATCAGTCCAATTATAGGTTAATTTTTCTTACATTTATACATGTAGTTTTAATAAATAATGGGCAACATGCTTAATGTCATAAACCATTACCCATGATCAAATGTTAGGCAGCTTCAGCCAAATCCTTTAATGGGTAGCATTATTCTAAAAAAAATGATCTACCCAATATAGTGGAAATGTATGGAATAAAGTAAGTGGGCAGCCTTAACAATGGATATATTTCCATTAAGGTTAATTCCAAATTAAACCCCGAAGTATACACCCTTTTACCATTCGTACCCCGATGTTTAAACGCTCACATCCCACTACCCAAAGTACACATAAGTAAGCACGATGGACCATTTTGTAAGTTTCGATCAATTTCTTTTGCCGAAAAATGGACACGTGTCATAATTTAATATTTAAATATAGTTGATTGTATAAGTACGTATTTGACTTATTAAAATAGTAAAAATACATAGAAGAAAGAAATGATAATATATTAAAGGTGTATAAAAATTCAAACATAATTAATTCTTAGCTAACAAAGTAAAGTAATTAACTCAAATAATTAATACAAAATAAAATAATTAACATACCAATTAATCTAAATAAAATAATTCACAAAATAAATTATGTAAAATAAATTACTTAATTAAACTAATTAAATCAAATAAAGTTATTAGCAAACTAGTTACCCAAAACTAAAATAAAATAAATCAAATTTATCAACTCAAATACAATCACCATACAATTACAATTATAAACATTTTTATAGAGAGAAGGTGAGGAAGAAATACTAATGAATTGAAACTCTCATCCAAAATCAACCTCAATACTAATTCAAAATCAATCAAACTGAAACTCTAGCTCATCCCATAACCATAAACAACTTCAACTCATCTGAAGCGATGAAAGCTTCACCGTAACAGACTAGATTCATGCCATCGAGTGCTATGGGATTCCTGCACCGAGCCATAGTGCGCTTCATTGTTGCTCGCGATTTTCGTCTCTGCAATGGTCGTACTTCTTAGGATGACTTCTCCCTAAAAAAAGCTTCTGATAGTTTGTGAATAAGAGAGAAAGATTGGGTTTGTAAAGAGCAGATATGTGATCTTTTAATTTGTGGCACTTCGCGATTTCTGCACCAAGCCAGTATCATTCAACTTAAATTTGTAAATCATAGTTTGGAGATATATAGACCCAAGCCCTAAGCCTACAAATCTACAAATTTGGGTGTCATGAATGATTTGGGCTTCATGTTTTAGAGAGATAACATGCTCCAGATTTAGATTTCTTCCTCAATTTGTGTTTCCTCAATTTGTGTTTCAAATTTGGGTGTCATAAATGATTTGGCTTTTGGGAGTTTTGATAGAACATAGTTTTTAGATTTGGGTTTCATGTTTTAGAGAGAGAACATGCTTCATATTTAGATTTCTTCCCCAATTTGTGTTTTAGATTTGAGTTTCATGAATGATTTAGGTATTTTGGATTTTGAAAATTTTAAGTTTAATGGTAGATGGAGAAGATGATGAAGAAGAGAAAAAATTACATTATTTTTGAGTATTTGAAGATGATTTGTACGTATTTTTGAATAAGATTAATATAAAATTATTTTTAAGTTGATTTTATACGGTCAAATGTAAAAATATACGGTCAAACCGTACTTATACTCCCTCTACCAGAACACATGGTAGTTCCGATCACTTTTTTGGCCGAAAATTATAAAAAAAGTCAGTTATGCTTACTTAACGGTATTTTGGGTAGCGGGATGTGAGCGTTTAAACATCGGGGTACGAATGGTAAAAGGGTATATACTTCGGGGTATAATTTACAATTAACCCTTTCCATTAACTCTTATTGCGTGTCCCAGCCATTAACAATATAGATAACAAAAGTTTCCACTATATTGGTATCTTTAAATCAGTGCCACTATCTATTAAAATGGGTTACACACGACTTTAATAACATTAGTGTTATAATTGGACCCAGTTCATGACTTTAATAACTTACAGGTTTTAATTAATAACATTCCTTATAGCTGCTATATGTATTAGCTCCTAGTTTAAATTTAGTCATGGGTGTTCCCCCTACATTAACAATATGGGTTATATATATCGACTGTAACGGAGCACCTAATGGTTATATGGATATGTTTTGAGTCACCTACAGATAAACTCCCCTATTGCTCTAAGAACTTGAATTATAGATAAAATGCACCATCAATTTTATTTGCCCCAAAATTTTCAACCTTATTACTTCACATAGCATATACCCACCTCCCTTCACATCAATTCATAACCCAAACATAATTTAATTACATCAATTTCAGAATAACAAACACTATATTCTTCAATTTCATAATTCTATGAATAAATGTTATTTGACCTTGTTTGGTTAATGTAATAATTGAATTATTGTTCCACGCTTAGGGATGGCTGTGATTATCTTCCAATCACCCTCAATTCAGTTGTTAGTTTTTCTTACTATGCATGATGATCTCAACCGAAATTGAAGAAGATTGGGGGCTAATAGCTTGTAAATATCAAGAGTGAGCTGAAAATTGTTTTGGAACGGTGGAGGGAGCTAAGAATAAAGAATAGATGGGACGGATGGAAGTAAAAATGAGTAGGGGATTGAGTAAGTTTCCTAAGCAGTTTATTCATGTTTCATACTTAGTATCCTGCTATAAGCCAATCTCATGCCACCTCATACTTGGGCTGTAATGAATCATCGCAAGCACTAACCCATTTAATTATCAGCAATTTCCATTAATGCTTTAGTAGCCTCATTGTTTAATCCTTAATATGTTCCACTTAATTCTCAGCAAACTCTAACTTTCAATTTGCAGCACATATACATATATTACATATATATTGCATACATTACATTTCATATACTATATTTCCACTTCCTACATGTAACTTATTTCATGTATTGCACTTATATGTAATTCATTCTTAACCAAAATTTGAATATTATATATTTATAATCATGTATAAAAATAATCTCACTAACTATGGAATTATTCCATAATTAATTTAACACTTTTTGTGTAATGGATCAATTAATTGAGATAATTAATATTAAAATTATTAATTATTCTAATTCACTCATTTAACTTATACACCTAATTGTATAACGTTAAATTTAAGGGTTAATTACAAATTATACTCTGAAATATACACCATTTTATCATTCGTACTCCGATATTTAAACGCTCTCATCCCGCTACCCAAAGTACCGTGAAATAAGCATAACTGACCCTTTTGTAATTTCTGGCCAAAAAAGTGATCGGATCTACCATGTATTTCGGTAGAGGGAGTATAAGTACGGGTTGACCGTATATTTTTACATTTGACCGTATAAAATCAACTTCAAAATAATTTTATATTAATCTTATTCAAAAATACGTAGAGATCATTTTCAAATACTCTAAAATAATGTAATTTTTTTTTCTTCTTCATCATCTTCCCCATCTACCATTAAACTCAAAATTTTCAAAATTCAAAATACCTAAATCATTCCTGAAACTCAAATCTAAAACACAAATTGGGAAAGAAATCTAAATCTAAAGCATGTTCTCTCTCTAAAACATGAAACCCAAATCTAAAAACTATGTTCTATCAAAGCTCCCAAAACCCAAATCCTTCATGACACCCAATTCTGAAACACAAATTGGGAAAGAAATTTAAATCTAAAGCATGTTCTCTCTCTAAAGCATGAAGCCCAAATCATTCATAACACCTAGATTTGCAGATTTGTAGGTTTAGGGTTTGGTTCGATATATCTCCAAACTATTATTTACAAATTAAAGTTGAATGATACTGGCTTGGCGTAGAAATCAAGAAGTGCCACAAATCAAAAGGTCACAGAGCTGCTCTTTACAAACCCAATCTCTCTTTCTCTCTCTCTCCTATTCACAAACTCTCAAAAGCTTTTTTTCATGGAGAAGCCATCCTAAGAAGTACGACCATTGTAGAGACGAAAACCGTGGGCGACAATGAAGCGCACTGTGGCTCGGCGTAGGAATCCCACAACACTCGATGGCACGGATCTGGTTTGTTACGGTGAAACTTTCATCGATTCAGATGAGTTGAAGTTGTTTATGATTACGGGATGAGCTAGAGTTTCAGTTTAATTGGTTTTGAATAATATTGGAGTTGATTTTGGATGAGAGTTTCAGTTCGTTAGTATTTCTTCCTTACCTTCTCTCTATAAAAATGTTTATAATTGTAATTGTATAGTGATTGTATTTGAGTTGATAAATTTGATTATTTATTTTATTTTTGGTTAATTAGTTTGCTAATAACTTTAGTTGATTTAATTAGTTTAATTAAGTAATTTATTTGACATAATTTATTTTGTTAATTATTTTATTTAGATTAATTAGTATGTTAATTATTTTATTTTGTGTTAATTATTTGAGTTAATTACTTTACTTTGTTAGTTAAGAATTAATTATGTATGAATTTTTATACACCTTTAATATATTATCATTTCTTTCTTCTGTGTATTTTTACTATTTTAATAAGACAAATATGTACTTATACGGTCAATTATATTTAAATATTAAATTATGACACGTGTCCATTTTTTGACAAACAAAATTGATCGAAAATTACAAAAGGGTCCATCATGCTTACTTATGTGTACTTTGGGTAGCGGGATGTGAGTGTTTAAACGTCGGGGTACGAATGGTAAAAAGGTGTATACTTCGGAATTTAATTTGCAATTAACCCATCTTTAAATGCTAAATAATAAATTGAAAACCCTAATTACGAAAGCAATTGCAAAATTATTAAAAAAAACCAAATAAGTCCAAAAACTAGTAAAAACTTTGGGGGGCCCAAACACATCTTTTCTGGTCTCTTTTGGGCTTAAAATGGTGTCTATCATAACTAAAGTAATGCATCTTGCATGGCTTGTCTTTGGTTTCGATTTGATATATTATATGCCTTGTAACTCTAAACGAATCAAAAGTTATGATAAAAATAGTGTCAGTGCCTCTTGGGTTTGTGTTTTCCTCCTTTCCTTTCTTTGTGCACATTGGTATATAAGGATAAAGATTCGCCACATTAAAGTTTTCGAGATCCCCATACTCAAGTAGGTCCACCATATAAGCATTGTCATTTATTTTTAGTAGAACGGTATAAGGACCATATTTCTTTTGTTGTAACTTGGCATAAGTACCAACAGAAAACCTTTCCTTGTGCAAGTACACCATCACTTGATCTCCTTTTCTCAAAAGTCAGCTTTCAGCGATGTTTGTCAGCAAGCTTCTTGTAATGCGCATTAGCTTGTTCAATCTTTTACTTTACCTTCACATGTATAGCTTGAACCTCATCCGCCAAGTTAGAAGTTGTCTCGCTAATGCCAGGTCCCTTAAGTAAACCAACCAAATCAAGAGTATGGTGAGGACATTTAGTATAAACAATAGAAAATGGAGAATTCCCTATAGCACAATGGTCAGTGCTGTTATAAGCAAACTCCACCTGTGCCAAAGCCAAACCCCACTGTCGTGGCTTCTCTCCACATATACAGTGAATTAAGTTCCACAAAGTTTGATTCAACAACTCAATTTGCCCATCAGTTTAAGGATGAGTTGTACTGCTAAAATTTAAAGAAGAATCAAATTGCTTCCATAAGGTCTTCCAAAAGTAACTCAACAATTTAGTGCCCCAATCAGAAATGATGGTCTTGGGCACACCATGAAACCTTAAAATCTCCCTCAAAAACAATTTTTCCATCCTAGTAACATCAAAAGTCTTCTTGCAAGGTATAAAATGCGTCCTCTTGGAAAATCGATCAACTACCACTAAAACAGAATCAATACCCCTTTGAATTCTAGGTAATCCAACCACAAAATCCATCGTTAAATCTTCTAAAATATTTTCGGGAACCAATAAAGGTGTGTAAAGGTCAGCATTGGAGGAGCGCCCTTTACCTGTTTGGTACACATAACACTGCCCCATGAATCTCTCCACATCTTGCCGCAACTTGGGCCAATATTACTATTTTTGTATAACAGATAAAACTCAAACTGATAGAAAAATTAAACCTCAAAACCATCATCTTACTCCTCCCCCCCAACTCAGATCACACGAAACTAACCCACCATTTCAAATTAAGTCCACTAAAAATGAATAAGAAAAAGATTGAAAGAAGAAAGAAAAATAACAGCCTTTATCCGCCATCGATTAGCAAGAAAAAGAAAAGGCAATTAAGCCCAAAGGTTTTGTCAAAAACTATAAATTAAAGAAGAAATGGAGAACGTCATTTGCATTGATAGTTATCACAACTGTCTCCAGCCAGCATTGCACCATTGAGAGTTCATACTCGCCGATGTCACTCAAATGAGTTGCCTTCTTTGTCTTCAAATATCCTGTGTTGTGCTTGTGAGAGGTTTGTACCTAGTTAGTGTTCGTGCCATTTTGAAAGAAAAAAATATGTTACTTTCATGCCGTTTGGATAGTTTTTCTTAAATTTGATTTTGGTGTTACGGGATATTAGTCTTGATGATTTGTAATGCCCCCAAATCTGGGTCTACCTTCAAACCCGGGTTCGGTGCGTCACGGTACTACCCATTCAACAAAATCTTAACAACATGAATGTAATTACAATATTATTACATCATATCTCTTTCTACACCTAGGTTCTAATACCTTTATAGCTTCATAACATAGAAGTAATGAATATTACATCATTTATCTATTACAATACATGTGTGACCTTTATACGTCATAACAATATATAATTTAATATGTAATCTTCTAATCAAATACTTGATCTCTACCTTAATCTTCGTCGGATTCCACGTTTCGTTCTAGCTTTGCTGAAAACGTTTTATTTAAAGTAAGAGTGAACATTTAATTGCTCAACAAGTATAACAGTTAAATAAACAACAAAATCAAGAATCAAACATTCGTTCTCTGAAAACTTCGATAACTGAACAATAGTTATGAAGCAGCTTGAATAAATAGGAATAAATTAGATTCCTTTTATTTTTAAACATCAACAACATTTACTCACATAACACATTATTGCACGGGGTGCAATACATACAAATACTTGCCCAAATTATTTGATTTGGCATACACATCTTATCACATTTCGTACAAATATTACAATTCATATCTCATCAATAAATATTCCGACTAGAATAGCTCAACAAATTAAGTTAGGCCAAAACGAATGGCAATAACTCATTATCATAAACACTTCACATCATAAAAAATGAATATCATATAACAAATGAAATTCCCCTATTTAAATGCATGTTTTGCACAGATAATAACATGTACAAGGTTATACAATACTTGCACAATAAATAATTTGTACAAGATAGGAAACTTGTATTCAATACAAAAAATTGAACGAAGTTAGAAAACTTGCCTCAAGTACTCGTTAATAGTTTACGTTAACTTACTCTTCAATCGACCTACATATATCATTAAAGGCGAACATACCAATTAGTCAAGTATTGACTCCAAATATTGGTTTACTATAGCTTATCTTAGCTTATTTCATAACTTACGATGTTCAGGATTTATAACTCGACATAACGTACTTAACTTTATATACCTAGGTATATTTCTCTTTTAGCTTTGTTTATAGTTTAGGCTTTAATTCTAAAGTCCCATGATGCTCACGTCTGATCATAACTTAAGACATCTTAAATCATTCTTTAATTAATCTTTATTACACTTGTCTTATATAGTTTGGAATAACGTAGCATAACGTTGCCCGACTACTCGGCTTTTGAAAACCAACACACTTTGGTTTACTTACCGCTTAGCCTAAATCATAATTTAAACTTACATTTCAAACTCCTTTAATAATTCCAATACTTTCATATGGTTCGCGGTTTATAATTAAATTTATGCGACCAACCTCTTTTACATTTTACGCTACAAGTATAAAGCAGGAAGCTTGACCCGTCTACTTTGGGGTGTCTGCTTTAGACCAGCTCTTCTTTAGTTATAAATCAGACATGTATGACCCGTCTGCTTTAGGTGTCTGTTTTAAACTAAGTTCTTCTTCAGTTATAAATTAGACAGGTATAACTCGTCTGCTTTGGGTGTCTGTTTTAGACTAAAACTCAATGCAAGAGACATTATCATCTGGGCAGTTTTTATTTTCGTCGTACCTACTTCGCAACGTCATAACTCGCTCATTCTAAGTCAAAATGAGTCTGTTCTTGAGCCTACGACTTCCTTATACTACAAACCCCTATAAAATAACCAATTTCTAGAAGCTGTAACTATCCATAAAACTGACTCAAAAGTCAATGCATAAACTATTTTTTAAATCTTTTAACTAGTTTTACAAAAAAAAATCACCATGACTTCGTTACAAAAGCTTTTACCCTCATTCCAATTGGGTGATATTCATAACTCATAATAGTATAACATAACACCCTGAAACCAAATTTTCAGATTTGAAACATGATACAAAAACAGCCCCAAAATAGTCCATTACACTCCACTAATTCATTTTGTTCATCCTTTACGCTTAGGTTCATTTCTTTCATTATGGTTCCACTATGCATGCCTTTTACCGGCATTTTTCAAGTGTATATACATACATAAACTCCTTATATCTTCAAGATCCTCCATGAACATCCATTAACAACAACCACCAACAACTAATTAAACTCTTAAGAAAATCAAAGAGATGAAAAGTTTTAGGGTTTTAAACTTACCTCTTGTGTTCATGCTCTTCTTCTTCTTCTTTACTTGCTAATGGATGAGTAACTTAGCTTGCTCTTCTTCTACCTTTCCCCTCTTCTTCCATACGTGCCTTCTCTCTCTCTCTCTCTCTCTCTCTCTCTCTCTCTCTCTCAATTTACTTAGGTAAAATGAAGTAAAATGAAAAAGATAATGACTTAGCATAAATGGTAAGTTCTCATCTCACTTTGTCCCTCATTGGTCTCCTTCCTCCCCCCCATCCATGCATCCCCACTTCCTTTGTCTTCATTTAGCTTCAATAATCCCATGTGTTCAATGACCAACACATGAAACATGCCCCTTTACTTAGTCATTAAGAAAGGTGAGTCACCACCTTATCTTGCTTTTTAGATAAGCCGTGTCACCACATCATTACCCTATATGGGGTAATTACTAACACATTTGCTTTGGCTCCAAGTTTTTAGGGTTTAACCCTAAGGCTTGAGGCACGGCTCAACCCTAGCCGTCACATAACCTAGGCCTAACCCTTGGCTCAAACCTAGCCAAGCCTTAAAATTCTTAGGCTTAGTTAGTCCAACTAATTCTAGTTAGACATTTTCTTATCCGGTTAGGTTTTCTAACTTTTTTGATTAGGTTTCGGAACTCGTTTGATTAGCCGACAAAAGTTAATTTTTTCCTTTCATACCTTTGATTAGGGTTTACGTCCCCAAACTTAGTCGATTACTCGATTTTCGTTCTAGTTAGATTTCCTAACTCGTTCAACATGCGAAAACCGTGAAATTTCTTTTGTCAATTTTATTGGAGATTACATCTCCCGTTCTCAAATAAACGTTATACCATGATTCGAAAAAACAAAAAAAAATATTTTGGGTGTGAATAGTGTTTTTACGGCTTTTTCTCTGAAAAACTTTTATTAGAGAACTCATCTCTCTTCCCTAGATTACTATTGCGTAATTTGAAATTTTTCGAAAACATAGAGAAAAAGCATTTTTTGCGTTTTATGAATAGTGTTTTAGTGTTTTTCTCGAAAAAATTTATTTCTACCAAAAACTTCTAACACTCGTACATAATTACTGTAACATGTAAACTACGTCATCAATCGACCTTAAATCACATAATACATAATAATATTAATAAAATTTTATTTTATTAGATATTCACCTTAAAAACCTATTACAAGGTCATCCGATTTCTCGGGTCGTTACATGATTGATCATGATGAATGTGTTTAGAAACTAAATGACTAATAATTTTAAAGGCCAATAATTTAACTTGCTTTGTTATAATATAACATTTTAAAGACACTATGATTACAACATAATATGTATAATTAAATGTTAAGGCTAACTATTTGTTTTTGTAATTATTTATCTTTAAATATTGTTTTCATAACGTGTAACAAATATTTTATTCTATTTTTTATATGTTATGTTTTATTCTCTTGTATGTCGTTTTTGTATTTTAATACTTTTTATTAATATTTTTTTTTGTATTTTATCATTTATTGTTATTCTTTTTTTTTGTATTTTTATGTTTTAATATGGATAAAATATACAAATTACGATGAGTTATTACTGTTTTATCACAAATATATAGTCAAACCATATTTAAATGTGGTCAACATGTATTTCTGGCATCATACATGCCTGCAGCAAAATAAAAATAAAAATTATTAGAACCCAAAATAATACACAAGAGGCATATCCATAAGATGTGGATGGAGCCTCAACAATTGTATTACAAACAATGTGAAAAAACAGAAAACCTAATCACAAAATCGGAGTTGTTGAATCCCCTAGAAAGCATTAAAGCATAGTGGGAAGCAATCCTGGATTCCCATCTTGTTTGTTTTTTTATTCGTATCTTCTTTCCATAATTTTACCAGAACAACCAAACTTCTGTAGACCATAGCAATAACTATGATTGAAAGAAAAAGGTTATGCAGCCTTTTGTTGAATCCTGCATTCCGATATCAAAAGCTTTGTAGTAACCAAGTTGCATATTTATTCCATGCTCTGCTACATATAGTACCTTCCAAGTTGCACCTACACCCCTATACAAAAGTTATTCCCATATTTGTTGTGCTCCAAAGAGAAATCATCTATAATCGGGGGTAATAAATTTATGTGCTCCTAAACAAAATCCATAGCAGCTTCCCATGAAAAAGAACAACCCAAAAACTCCCTCTCATTTGTTGCTTTTGAAGAAAAAAAAAAGAAAAAAAACACCATATGGAAACTACAAACCCTTCAAAAGCTCCCACAACACTTTTACAAACTCAATACTATTAAAACTCCCTCAAAATGAAATCATTCACCTATATTGCCACTTGAGAGCAAAACATAACAGGTCACCATTATCACCATCTCTTCATTTCTTGCTCATTTTCTCATCTCTTCTACTGTTTCTGCTTTTTTCCGTGTTCTTAGCCTTTTACTTTACTTTCCTCTATATTTCACCCCTTCTTTTCCTTTGTATCATAACAACAACATATTTTGTTGTTGCAGGTCAAGGGCTCTCTCTGTTACTGTTAAAAGCTCCTCAATTTTCTCTTTCGCCTTCTTTTCCTTTACACTGTCACCACTCAACAAATCTAACTGAAAGTCCAGTAATAATCTAAAAAGGACCAGGGGTTGAATAGATTATTATCATTTAAAAATTTACCTTGACCTTTTTTAATTTTAATTTAATTAATTGCAGTGTGTTAATTAAATTAAGTAGTTATAAATAAAGAGACACAAAAGACATCAAAACAGACACAGAGATTTAGCTGGTTCATAATATATAACCCAGGTATGTTGCTACGTTCAGTCTCAAACTCTTCTCAATGACTTGGGATCCTATTACTATCAGTAATAATAAAACACTCCTTTAACTAGGTGAAGAAACTTTTACAAAGTTTTTCAAGACAAAAGTTCCAAATTAAATGAAATTATGTATGTGCACAGCTAGAATCACTACTAGAAAAAATAAGAATACGTGACAGAACTTTGTGACAGTTTTTAAATTTTTCGCAAAAGATAATAATTTATGATGGTCTTTTTGAGAAATCACAAAATAATAGTATATATGATGGCTCTTAGTGATGGCTAATTTTGCCATCAATGTATTATAATTGTGATGACCATGTCAATCACCAAATTTTTCACTTATAATAAATTTTCTTTTGTGATGCACTAAGCCATTACTTATGGATATACCCTTTTCGTGACTGCATTTAAGTTATCACCAAACTTTTAATGAAAACAATAATCAAAATAATATTTTATGACAGTCATAACAATCATTAAAAAAGATAGATGTTTGTGACGACTTTTATTTGCAATTATAAAAAGAAGGTATTTTCTGATGGAATTTTCAAGCTATCACAAAACAATAAAACATATGATGGTTCTTAGTGATGACTAATTTTACCATCATTATAGAGTATTTGTGACTACCATTGCATTCACCAAATCTTATGTGAGACGAATTTTATTTAGCAAGTCAACTCACATATGTTTCCTTTTATATTTTGTTTTAAAATTATAATCATGATATGAGCTTTGGTGTAGTGGTAATACTGGTTATTTACTTTGCAAATCACGGGAGGATTCGAATCCTACAAGTATCATTTGATACAGTTAATATAGTAAAATAAATTATCCGTAAAAAGATATTCACGTTTTTACCTTTGATCTCTAAAGTCATGTATTTTTTGTGATGGCTTTGACAATCACAATAGATTACGTGTTAATGTGATTGTATTGAGCATCACAAAAGCACTAAGCGTTTGTGTGATTGTTAAAATCATCACAAAAAGGCTTTGATCATGATGGGGGTATACAAGATGGCCTTTGTGACGGCTAAAGTCATCACAAAACCCTTTTATGATGATTTTTTGAATTTATATGATGGATTTGAGCCATCACAAAGGCCATTTTTTGGTAGTGAGTGGAGGGATGAATAGATGTGTGTGTGTCCACAAACTATAGCAAATTTAAAAATTTTATGTTTCAAAAGTAATCCAGACAGATAAATTAACTATCTGTTCTAGAACATGTCTGCTTTGAACTGTCTGTATTAAGTTAATTATTTCTAACAACTTCTTTGTATTACTTTAGTTTAAAATATGTAGTATATGCAGATGTATTTTTGGGATTTTTTAATGAATAATTTAAACAATAATATTAATCAAATAAACTGAAAATACGGAACAACAATCAAAGCTGCACACCAAGAATTATACTTGGTTTGACCCCTTAGTCTTCTACTCTATAGGCCTACATCTAAGGCCATATATCAATTGATAACTGTAACAACCCGAATTTTCAAGACGAATAATTATGATAAGAATTTAATAAATAAAATTCTTATTATGAGACGTAGCGGGTTGAATGTAAAATATATGTGTTATATATATATATATATATATATATATATATATATATATATATATATCTGTGTGTGTGTGTGTGACTCATGTGATAAGAGAATAAATATATGTGTATTATATATTTATTATAGATTAAGCGATGAGATGAGGTCTAAAAGTTAACCAAAGCTAATTAATTTAATTAGTATGGACTAACTGACGAAGCGTATGATTGTATAGAAGGAAGTCAGAACTCGAATTTAAGTTCGAAGTGAGCTGTAATGATGATGAGGAAGAAAGAAAGAAGAATGTAATGATCATGAGTTGGGGTAGCTTGGTAATTCGAGCTTATGAATATTATTGAATAAAATAGACTTTTATTAATAACAGTATGTGTTAAGAGTTTTCGTATTCGAGAAGTATCGCTAGAATACCATTTATTAGATTAAATAATTAGTTGAAGGATAATATTATTGAACGAGTTATTTGTTGTAAAGGCGCTAACCCAAAATATGGGTGGCATATGTACGTTGAAGTTTATGATTATGGAGAGTTAATCGGGAAGAGTAACGACAACGAATCGTGAATACCCTTGTAATTTGGGGTTATTAACATTATCAAATGGACTAAATATTATTTTTATGAGACGTATTTTAAGGTTATTGTATAACCTGAATTATGTGTATGTGTTGGTTTTAAGTGTTGTTGTCGCATGGGAACGAATAGATTGATTTCGCGAAAAACTACTAAATCACTATTCACGGGGCATGTTTCCCGATATACTATTCACGGGCACTATTCATGCCAAAATATTTTTACATCCTTTTTTATTTCTATTAATTTCGTTAAGATGTGTATGCGAAGGAACACTTTTTTCAAGTATCGGAAATTTTATTTGAGCCGAACGAGATTTAATTATATCTGAAACGTTTAATATGTGTGTTTCGAATAAATGGATAAATCTCGTATTTATTATTTTTACCCATCACAATATTTTATGGGAGTACTCATTTTAATTTTGGGTTGAGTTATTGACCAAATTTGGTACAAAAGTGAGAATATTCGGGTATAATGGGAAGTGGGGAAACCAAATTGGATAAGTTAATGTTATTTATCGCTTCAACAGGAGACCAATGGACGCCATGAGCCAAATAGATTGGAGAAGAGAAGGGGTGGTCGGATGGGGAGATAATTTGCTAGACACTATGTATGGAGAAACCCACCTCCCTCTCCTCCCGAAGCCATCTACTCTCCCATGCCATTCCTTTCCATTCCAAGGAGAAGAAAGAGGGAGAGCTTCAACCTCTTGTAGAGTCCAGTAGCATCAAGGAGAAACATTCAAGAGGGAGTCATCCTCTTCAAACCTTCTCTCTTCCATTTTTGAGTTTTGTAAGCTTTTCAAGCTTTTGTGATGGGTTTTGAGTTTTCTTGCGATTTTTGTTGTTGTTGTTGGTCGGGGTTGCTTAATAATGTTCCCAAGAGACTTTTGTAAGCCATTAATAACATTAAAGTGGAACAAAAATGAGGAAAATCCGTACCTATGCTTAAAGGATGGTGAACTTTGGACATTTTTGGACAAATGGACCATTAGAACGAATTTTAGAGGACATGTAGCTTTAATTTTGTGTTTGGTTAATTTATTTATTGGTATGATGTTATACTTTCATGGGTTATGAGAATAACCCAGTTGGAATGGATTAAAAAGGTGTTAAAACAAATATTTGATAATGATTTTGGTGACGAACACTAAGAACACGAAAATATAGCGTGAGTTGATACTTTGGCCTAAGATTTGACCATATTAATGTTAATGGGTAGCTCTGAATTTTTGATATATTGTACCTCTATGTCTTAGGAGTCCATAAAGTTCAAAACGGACCAATTTGAACTTGTATAGAAGGAGTTATGGTGGTTGGAAGCAAGATAGGTCTAGAACACCAAAAAACAGAGCATCCGGGAAGAAAATGGGTTGGGAGGCTCAGGTCAAGAACCTAGGCGCTTGGCTAAGCGCTGTCCACGAGTTGAGATACTATGAGATAGCAACTAGGAGCTGCCCAAAGGCTATTTTTGGGCACCTAGGCGCTGGTCAAGAGACTGTGCAAAACAACTCTGACGTCCTTTAGTAAAATGAGCATAACTTTCTCATATGAACTCGGATTGAG
The DNA here is from genome assembly GCA_034770075.1 of Aralia elata. Lineage (NCBI taxonomy): Eukaryota > Viridiplantae > Streptophyta > Magnoliopsida > Apiales > Araliaceae > Aralia > Aralia elata. Next base: position 74,983,591 of record CM068388.1, on the reverse strand, counting down.
TTGATTCAAGATTATTCGGAAAGAGGAAGAGTAGACCTACAACTTTTGTTCTTTAAGTTTTTCAATTTGAGGTCTTTATCCTGGCCTAACTTAGCCATTTATAGGAATGATGTGTAATTGGAGATAATCGGAGAGTGTCAGGCATGAGCGTAAGCACGCGTAATGCTCCCGATAATGTTAAATGATGTTCTAAGTTCTAAAGTATGATTATTATGATGTATAATGATACTCAAAATTAACCATTGAGTATTAGACAATTCGAATGGGCGTGCTAAGCGTGCACAACTGCATGTCGCTTCGACGTTCGAGTAGACAAGTTTGGCGTATGGACGTGTAAGCGTCGTAACGTTATAACAAGTGTGTATAACCTTGTTTAATATTTTGTTTCTAATAAAAATGAAACATTATGGAGTGTTGTAACCCAATGTATGAGCATACTAAGCACATGCAAAAGAGGCAAATTAGGCGTGTGACGTATAAATGTCGAAACGTCATGTAAAGTGTTAATGAACTTAAGTAGTATTTCTGTGACGCCCCCAAATCCGGGTACCTCAAACCCGAATCCGGTGCTACACGGTACATCCTATTCCATACAACATAATAGACATGAATGTAATTATTATATTATTACAACACGTCTTACTCGCAATCCCAGGTTCTATTACCATAACATCAATCCAAATGCATAATAAGTCTTAGTATTACAACATCTCTAATACAAATAAACTATGACGCCATCTAGACGTTCATCTTGCCCTTTCCCTTGTCCTTACCGGAACCTTCGGCCCGCTCGGACTTAGCTGCAATGTTTAATATAAAGCAAGAATGAGCATTCAATTGCCCAGCAAGTATAACAGTTGAATAACAACAATATCATCAATCATATCATTTCTCTTCGACAACTGAACAATAGTTGTGAAATATTCTGAATAAACAAGAATCATACTTTGCTTTCGTTTTAAAAAAATATATTTTTGAAACGACATTGAGTGGTCATAAGACCTTGAACTTTCTTTTGCTTTCTTGAAAAGGTACACAGCATTATAACTGCAAACCGTCTTACTTACGAGCACTTCTAGGTGATCAGCCTATTGTACTCTATGTTGATCAACACTCTAGCTGGAAACGACTATATGCGTTTGTTTAGGCGCTCGATGCCTTGTCAGAATAACTGACTAAAAACTGCCCCTGATATTAGGGTTGTTCATCTCATTCATGTCTCGGAATCCTAACCAAAACAATTCGGTTGGATAGCTCTACTTACTCATAAATAACATTTCAAGGATTTATTATCAAATCAATAAAATATCTCAATATCTGTCTAGCCGAAACAAATGGCATCGACGTTCTCAATAACAGTTCATATATATGTGAACTTGAAAGCTTCAACAATTTATGTCATAACATAGCTCGAATACTTGTGCAAATACTAAAAGATTTACATAAGTAAGGAATTCACACAACCATATATGTATTGCGTAAATCGGAACTTCAAACATCGCATGAGAGTCAAGAGAATATAATCAAATGAATCAAATAAACTTGCACAATATACGTCTCTTGTATAAGATACGAAACTTGCATTCAATACTGAAAATGAATGAAGCTAGAGAACTTGCCCAACACAAAGGTTAGACAAGGGTTTAGGAAACTTGCAACAATATATACCTGTTTGCACGAAATAAAAATAGTGCGTAAGGTTTAGAAACTTGCCTTAAGCGCTTGCTACAAGTTGGCGTTAATCGTCCTTCAAATATGTCCTACGCATTTAAACATATATTCACATACCAATTAGTCTCACAATAGACACCAAACATTGGCTTACATTAATCAAGACATTATAATCATTACGAACATTGATTGCCACTACGCTTACCCAAACGGGGGTCTCGCTCCGTTTCATTTAAGCAAATCTCACGTGACTTAGTCATTTCATGCTTGGGGTCATTCAACTACTACACTAACATATCATACATATATCTTGGGGTATTTATAACATGTTGGGACTATATAAACATGCATCGCATCAATAACACAAAGCAGCAGAACAATTCACCTCTGCAGACCGGCGCAGCTGCGCAGGTCTTGTACTTGGGAGTGGCGCAGCTGCGCCACTCTAATCCAGGGACTTTCAGGTCTGGCACCCAGCGCAGCTGCGCAGGTGCTATGCTTGGGAGTGGCGCAGCTGCGCCACTCTGCATCCAGGGACTTTCAAGTTCTGCTACTGCAGAACCCAAAAATCCAAACTCTTGATTCCGTCCCATTTGCTTCTTAGCCATTATACAACAAGTCTATATGACTCAAAACATACTTTTACAACTAAGCTATGCATCATAACATCATTTAATCAATTAACCATTCCTAATTCTCATGTTCCTTAGAGAAATCATTCTCTTGGACATTAAACCAAATAGTTGGTGGGCTTGGCTTTAGAGTTCATAACTCATAGCCTATCATTACATGGTTACCATTGACTTCACATATGAAATCAATTCCCATAGCTTCTGGACATATACAAACAGTACACAACCAATGCACATAACCAAACCAAGATGATTATAACTTCACTATTAACAAAATATGAATAACAGTCCTCTAATATCCATTTCAGTCCATTTCTTGATTCCTTATGCAAAGGTTTGATTCTCATTCATTGTTCCACTTTTACACATTATTAACAAGCTTTATACAGAGCTAACAACATATACACACGTTCATGAACAACCAAGCAATTTCAGCAACATAACTCCAACAAAACAATCACAGTAAAACTATAAACTTAGAAAGAATGTGGAAATGAGCTAAGCTCTATATTGCATACCTCTTGAGCTTGTTCTAAGGTTGCTAATGGGCTAAAGCCAGCTGCTACTATACTCCTTCTTCTTCCTCAAATCACCCGTGAACACTCTCTTCACTATTTTCTCTCAAGTTTCAGCTATCTTACTAAGCAACAATCAAAGGAATGGATGTATGGCAAGGGAGGAGTATTTATAGAAGAAGAACTAAGCTTCAAGGATGGGTTCAAGGCTGAGCATGCCAGCCATGGCAGCTCCCAATGCTCGGGTAGGAGAGCTTCGGCTCCTCCAAGGTGTGGTCAGCCATTGGGCTCTCCCCCTCCCTTCTCCCGAGTTTGCTTTCTGACATTCTTCCTTCACCAAATGCAGAAATGCTTCTCACCCCCCATGCTCTTCCCACGTTCTTGGCACCCTCCTCCCTCTCTTCCTCTCCTTCTCCCGTACTCTTCTCCCACCTTCAAATGACCAGCTGATTGCTATAACCCATTTCCCTTCATGGGTCATGGGTTTGGGTCATGGATGGTGGGTTTGGTTCATGGACTAAGTCCATGGGTTTTGGGCTTCACTTAATAACCTTTTGGGCTTCTCTTGGACTCCAAATTTAATACCAATTGGGCTTCTAATAAATATCCAATTGGGCTCAAATAAAATCCCACACTTGGATTATTAACCCCTCTCATTAACGCTTTGACGAAATTATGAAAAGTCATAAAATCGAAAAAGGCGTCCTTTGCATAAATAGCGTTTTAGCGCTATTTCTCTAATGATTTAATCAACTCCAATAAAAATAATAACAATCAAAAATTATCACATACATATCATATGTAGTAATAAAATATTCATACCCATAACACGGAATAGTATTAATAAAAGTTCAATTTATTCAACAAAATTCATAGGCTCGTGTTACAAAGCTACCCACGATCCGCGATCGTTACAATTTCGATTCAAATGAAACGAACATTATAAGATATAGAGTAGTAATATAAACCAATAAGGATTGGTGATGATGAGGGTCACAACGTTTTCAAACGACGCGGCACCGAGAAATCTTTTAGAGTTAATCGCGTTAATTGTCTATAATGCGCGAACAATATGAGATAATAATAATTATAATGTGAACCAATATATGAAGCCTTTTTAGTGGCTAATTGGTGTTTTATTGTTAAATAAACTGTGTAGGATATTTGAAGGACGAGCCATCATAATTTGGCAAGGAACGCTTAAGGCAAGTTCTTTTAGTAACTTGTTGACTTGTTTAAATGTATTAACGTACATGACTAAATTACTAAATCTTTCAGTATTATGTGGATTATATGAAAGCATGATTAAAGTGTGCACAATGTGCAACTATGTGACTATATTGTTCTATGCGGAACTTGAATTATTTTAAATATACAATGTGAGATGAATGAGGTATGCTATGAGATGCATGATGCACATATATAGATAAATTGCATAAGATTTATAATACATGAGTAAGATGCATAGTATGAGAATCATGATGCATGGATAAAATGCAAACTTATGTGTTACATGAAGTATGAAATGTAAAAACTGTTAGTTCTTGCTGATCCGTCATGCTCATTCTTGCAAAAATAAAACTTTTGCACATTTACGATGCAATGCTATTATCTTGATATCGTGATGATAAGGATTAGAGGCGCACGGAAACAGAAAGGTTGCTAAAAGTCTCTTTATTGTAATTATTTAGTTGTGATGACGGTATATGATGTACGTAAATTTGACTATGTAAACCTTGAGTTAAAAATGAAGGTTATCCATTATAGTAGTTAAGACGTGAAATTGTTAGTTACTTGTTATAGTAAACTAGAAGGATGACGATGATGTATAAAGGACATTTTTATAACGAATGTATAGTTGTTGAATAACTTTGCGTATATTTAGGGATTGAATAAAGTCAGAATCTGAACCTTGCATTCACATAGGAGATTTTGTAAATGATCAATGGTATTTATTCAACCTTGATCATAAGTGTATAAGTTAAATGTTACGAAACATGGGATTGAGAAGAGTTTGAGGTAATAATTGTTAATACTTATATTGATATGGACTGCTATATATATAGCAAGAATAGAATTAATTGTGTGTTGTCTAATAAAGTTCTGTTCAACATGTATTTATCAATTGTGTTTTGTCTAATAAACTTGAAGTACCATATTTATATAACCCAAACTCAACAGATAGCTTATTAAAGACTAACAAAGTTTGTTTTAAAATATATCAGGAAGATTTTGAAGAATAACAAACTTTGGAAAGACCAAATCTTTGATTTTAGCTTTTTAAAACAAACTTTTGTTTTACCAAGTGAGAAGGAATTGCAAGTATACCAAGTCCTAATCATAGATAATAACTAGATAGATAAAAAATATCATCCCAACAAACTAAAACCTGATCCCACGAGTTTGAAACATTCTAATCAGTTTCCTTGTTTGAAAATATATATAAAATAAAATCACTTTTAGGGAAAACAAACCATATCATAATAAAATAAGTTTGTTAGGAACTTTTTAATTTTTTTTTAAAACTAGAAGACCAAGTCTACTGATATAACATTTCTTGCCAAATAGGATTCTTATAATAAGGAATAAAAATATGGACGAATAAAAATTTAAAACCCAATCAGTTTCCTTTTGAAGGTTCCTAGCAATAAGGAAGTTGTTTTTGAAACTTATTTCTTTTGAATTCAAGATATTAAAAACAACTTTCCTAACTTATTATTGGAATAATATATAATCTTATCAAAACAGATTTTACCAAGTGAAGATTAATATTAATTATATTATATGCCTTGATTCTAGAATAAATGTTAGAAACCTTACATTTATTTCGTAGACCCAATCACTTTTTGTACTTGAGCTATATCTTAAACTCTTGAAATTTCAATATATCATTCAACTTATAAAATTCCAAGTAATCAAAGTCTAAACCTATAAAAATATAAGAACACTACAAAGCAACTTGTCATCATTAAAACTAAAAGCATATAAACTAACATTCTCTCCCTTTTTGATGATGATAACCTATAATATATAACTCCCCCTAAAACCATGCATATTAATCATTAAGCACAAGTTGATTTATTTAGCTTCCTCGAATTATTTATTATAGCATATCAATTTACTTATCTCTCCCCCATTGTTATCAACAAAAAAGCAATAATAATTCATAAGAGTTTCAATTTAGTTATCTCTCCCCCTTTGTCATTAACAAAAAATAAGCTAATAAATATAACATACATAATAAGTAAACAAGTGAACATACGTTTGGGGTTTTGTTACCTACAATACCTTATATACCTTGATATGCAATGAATATCCAAGAAAGATAGCTTCAGTTAATCTATTGAAGTAAAGTTCTCGTCGTCTCCCTTTTTTTGGCTTAGAGACATATCTACAAAACAAATAAATAGTATGTACATTTTTGGTACTAAAATCTTTTTGGGTCCTTTTAGGTTTGTAGCATATAAATCACATTTCTTTACCCATATTTATTTTATTTTAATTTTATTATAATTAGAATCAAAATGACCTTTAAAATCACATTTTTTGCAAGTAACAAATGGTGAACAATAAAGTGGTTTATGCTTTAGTTTACCATTAATCATTCTAATATTATTATTAGATTTATAATTAACATTTGAAACATGATTCTATCCAATTCCTTGTTTCTCAATACTAGATCTTTGTGCCCCTAACATAACATTTAGGTTCTTCTCCTTGCATAAATTTAGCGATATCAATTTTTAAATATGTTATTTCTTTATTTTTTTTACATTATCACCATATTGCACATTCATCATTTTCCTATCATTAAAAATATCTATGCATGCATCTCTTATATTCAAATTTTCTTTTAAAACTTCATTTTAATTTTTGAGATATTCTTTTTCTTTTCTCTCTTCAATGAGTGACTCAACTTCATTTATTAGTTCATTTATGCAATTCTTTAAATAAGCAGTTTTCTTTTTGAGCTGTTGATTTTCATTTTGTAAAGCAAGATAACCTGACATAGTTATTTCAAAAGCTTCATTAAAATGAAAATTATTTACCTCAAGTTGATCATCATCTTCTAGTCCCATGAAACAAAGTTGGGCAATTTCTTCATCTTGTTTTGTTTTGGACTTGATCACTGGAGTTGAGCTACCTTTTTGATTCTTCATTTGTTTCTACCTTTGGAGTAGTCTCTCAAGTTTTCTTGAAATCATTTCAATTTCTTCATCGAAATCTTCGTATTTATCATTAGCTTGAAGTGTCAATGTTTTCTTTATTGGTGTATCCTCTTCAGCATCATACTTTTTGAGTTAATTTTTAAACTTTTCAAGTTCACCAAAGAGTATAAGAGTCTCCATAGTGCTAATTGTTGGTGAGTCTTTGTGATGCCCCCAAATCTCTGTTGTGACGCCCCTAAATCCCTGTACACGCTACAGCAGATTTGGTGCATCACGATACACATCTTCCATAATATATATCAATATTTTTATTGATTTAACTAGTCTATTTAGATATTATAAATCACATACCTCGTCCCTGGATCGCAACTTAGGTCTTACTCTTCTTACTTGATACCAACATGTAACCTTTATAGGATTTTAATCTTCCATTATGTAGATTAATTATGAACCTTTTGGTCCTATCATTCCTTTATACCTGCAATATGTTAATGTTTTGCAAGCATAAGCATCAAATATGCTCAGCAAGTATGGAACTGAAATAAACAGTTTAAGGAATAACTTTGAATCAATAATTCAATAATTTCGAATTGAAAAATAATTATCAGCTTTACGATACTTGGATGCTCATAAAAGACCAAGAGTTCTTTAGAATCGTACTGCTGGTGATCAGTCTAGTAGTACTTTTATGACTTGTAACATGTTACTTCACTGTAGTACATAGTAACTTGTCAGAGTAATCTCATCAATGAATAAATATATTTTAAACAAATGAATAACTCGTAAAGGAAATCTTCAACATAAGAAACTTCAACACCAGAGTATTTATCTTTGAATCACTACTGAGAGGTCATAAGGACCATGAACTCTTTACATCAAATTTTACAGTCACATAGACTGCAAAATATTTTACATAACATTATTCATACGCTAAAAGCGTTAAGTTAGCACCATATGGCCCATAAATGTTTAACAGTCATACAGACTGAAAAACTCTCCATAAAAATTTCCATCTAATATAGGGTTGTTCATCCTCAGTTTTAAGACTAAGAATTCACACAAAACAAATTTGGATTAGATAACATCAAGCATCACAATTAACTTTATAATAGAGTAGCCGAAACAAATGGCATCCTCTATACTTCCAATAAATTCATGAATATCAAGAATTTGCAAATTCAGAAATAACGCTTCATTCGTAGAATTTACCATACATTATGAGTTCATGAACTTGTCATAATAATATGAGTTCAGGAACTCGCCACAATAATATGAGTTCAAGAACAAATCAGGAATTTACCATATGACTATGGGTTCAAGAACTTACCATACTAATATAAGTCAAGAACATACCATAATAGTATAAGTTCAAGAATTCACATATATCTCCAAAACTTGCAACTTAGCTCAATCATAAGAACTTGCATAAATGCAGAATTACAACAAATTAAAGGAACTTGTTTAAATAAAGAGCTTGCTTAAATGAGAGAACTTGCAATAATAAAATACTTGCTCAAATTGATGAATATGCATAAGCTACAGAACTTGCAATAACAAAGTCTTACTACAAATTAAAGAACTTGTTCAAATTGAGGGAACTTGCCTCGGTCCATAGTTCGTCACCTACATCATTCACATCCAATATTTCTTTCTCTTGTATTCAATTCTGAGTCATCTACAACATTATATAATATTTCTCATCAACAATGTAACTTTCTCATAATAGTATTTACTTTTATTAATTTACTTCCCGTAAATATATTTTAACATTCCTGTTAACTTCTCCAATAATCGTATAATTCGGAATTAAATCCAAAAATTCTAAAATCTTAGACAATCTCTTCTTTACGTCAAAATACGCTATTACACACCAAAATATATCATTACTCAAAAGTTCATCTCAATTCGAGTTATAAAACTCATTTTCACAATTTTACTTTAACAAAACTCCTTCGTTACTTATCCATTTTTGTTCATTCTTGAACTAAATTAAAACTTATACAATCTAATTTCATACTACCCTCGCCTTGGTTCCAATTATCTTACCCATTATTCCAGATTTCATCATTTATAAGCTAGGTCAGAAAGTTACAATTTCTGACCAGCCTTACCAAATAATTCACCAAAAATAATCTACTCCATAAAAATTGTTCAAACTCATATCTTGCTAGATAACTTCCATATCTACAACTTTTTTTATACCATTTTCAAATTCCAAACATGCGATTTATATAATTTTTATAAAAACAGTAATAGAATCTGCCTTTTTCTTCAACTTTACCCTTTCTCACTAGAAAAATCATAACAATTAATCTACTCGTTAGAATTTGATGAAATTTGTGGGGTTGTTTAGATAACTTCTAGGGCTATAATTTTGCTTTAGACACCAATTTCAAATTTTGTACACACAAGTACAAAAATTCGCACAAAAACTATGTCAGAATCTGATTTTCCAGATTCTGGCAGTGTGGTTTTCCTCTGAACTAGACTAATTTGAATGGTGAGAAAAGTGGGACTACTAGACATCAGATATCTAAGGAGCTCTTCTGATCTAGAATGACCGATGGCACTACAGTATAAACACATGTCCTTAACATGATCAATTTGATTAATTGAACAATTAGGATAATAGGGTTTTGTCATGGATTGAGAGTTGAACCAAGATTTGATCTTGCAATCACTCCCGGACTCTTTCTCACAATTTGTTGTGAATTTTCACATGAACAAGCTATATATCGCATGTTGAAAACTGTAAAGAGTCACTTTCTAACCAAGAAGTCTTACATGTAGAAGATTCTTCCAAGAAACGAAAGAGGGTCAAAGGATCTTCTGAAAAAAAGAACAAATCAAAGAAGGTATAAAGAAAGGCAAAAACAAAGGATAATAAGAACAAAATGGAGGCAGATAGCTATGGAGTTTCTTCCACTACAATAAGCCTGGACACTAGAAAGAAAACTATAAGGAAAATCTTACAAAGGCTAACCAAACGAAGCTTAGTGAAGCTTCAGTTACAGATACAGGTTTGTTCATAATTGAAATAAATCTTTTTGTAAGTTAAGGTTCTACTTGGGTATTGGATACCGTTTGTAGTTCTCACATATGCAATCCAATGCAGAGACTAAGCAGAAGTAGAAAGCTAAACAAAGTATAAGTAATCTTACGTGTGGGGAATGGAGCAATGGTTGTTACATTAGCCGTAGGAAACTTATAGTTTAGTGTTGCCTACGGGCAAGTCTATTAAATTGATAAATTGTTATTATGTTCCAGTTCTCTTTTATAAACATTATTACTTTCGTTGTTGGACAATGAAGGTTCTGGTATTATATTTTAAGAACAATTATTGTTCTATTTATAATAATAATATTTTATTTGAAATTGGAAGATTACTTGATAGATGTCGATGCCGGGAAATGTCGCTCCTTTGGTGATTATTACCCTTTTCAATTTTAGCCTTTTGATTTAAATGATTCTTTTGGAAAAGGTCGGCATTAATGTCGACGGGGTTTTGAAAGATCGTTTTTATGATGAGCCAATTAACCAGAGTCGCCAGTTGGTATATTTGAAATGGATGTACCAACTCATCCGAATTTTGTTTTTTTGTAAATCGCTGGCTCATATGTGACTCCGAATTAATTGGTCTGCGAACCGAGATTCATAGAGTTCGGGGGCTTGCTTAAGCGAGGGGAAGCTGTTAGGCACCCCCCGACTTCCGTGAAACACGGTTACCGCAATCTTAATACTTTCCTATCCTTTAATTCATGAAATGTGTATGTGTGCGTGTGTGTGTTTGTGTGCCTATGTGAATATGGTGGTGAGTTTGCATGAAGAAATCAATTGGGTTTTCGGAAAAGTCGTGTTTTTTCTTTTGGGCATGCTTTAGAATATCCTTCGGTTTATACGAGAAAGCTTTATGAGAAAATGTTTGATTTTAATTGTCAAAACTGTGAGATTGCATTAGGTGTTGTTTTGGCAAAACAAGAGTTTTCTAAATCTTTGTCAAAATAGGAATCGAGATCTATACGTTGCTTTCATAACTCAAATGATGGGCAACCTCTAGGATCTCTTTAACCCTATGCACAAGGATTTAATAAAACATTATTTATTTTTATAAAACCATTTTTTTGTGATGTTTGAAAACGATTTCTTTCTTTTGCCTTCTCGTTAAATAGAAATCGACATTCATTAGCACCCCCAATTTCTCATCCTCGTGAGACTAATAACCTAGTTTGATTGATTTTATGAAAATCTTTATCGTTTAGCTTTGAAATCAATTTCGTGTCATAAATCAAACCAAACATCAAAATGCGTTGGGGCTATTCATGAGCATGTAAGCCATCAAAATAACCCCGAACGCCCACAATCGCATACTTTCACTATGACGGGGCCTTAACCACGATTCTCGCCTTGGCGTCGTTTTAAGGCCCGACGATTACATATGTACAATGAAAACTACATCATTCCTACTATCTACATCAAAAGACGTCCATCATTGGATTTGGACCACGGGGTCGCTTTCCTAGGCTCACACCCAAATTTCCACACACCCACAACCGGATATTACAAGAAATAACCAACACGGATAATCTAACAATACCAAGACATCCTAAAATAGCGATATAAAGGAACCACGCCCAATATAGCACCGTAAAACAAACAAAAAATCAATAAATGAATATCATCGGGTTATTAGGAAGAATTTTGTTCCGATGGAACCCTCACTAATAATCCCTAATTCATTGTTCCGCCATAAATTACATGAAAACTACATTTAATTTGACCAAATGATATGATAGAAATTGCAAAAATAAGGAGATTTTCACCTTGCAAATGATATCAAAGTGGATGTAAACTTGTGTATTTTGAATAGAAGGAGAAGTATATGTGATACAATCAAATCAAAAGAGTATTATTCCTCTCTTTTTTTCTTCCTTTCTCTCCTATTTTGTTGCAAAATTTTGCTATTTTTCTCTCAATTTCTGAGCTGCTGTTGCTGTTTTTTTCTTCTTCTTTCCGCCTGCTCCTACCTTCTGTATGCTGAATGGGGGATGAGCTGAAATAGGCTGGCCAGAGCCAGCCGCAGATGGATCTGCGACTGGCCGCAGATTGATCTGCGGCTGGCTGGCCGCCACCCCTCCACTCAGCTGATTTTCGGGTTTCCGTGTTTCAAGTTCCGTGTTTTCAAAAGGTGCACTCATTGGCCGCAGATCAATCCGCGGCTGGCTGGCTTGACTTTCTCGATTTTCGTGCTACGCCTCGATTCTCGTGTCATGACGTTGGTTTTTGCCGACAGGCTCGTATTTTGCAGTCCAGGAATTACTGGGAGGCGTGCCCCATCCTCCGGGAATGCTCAATTCAGACAGCCTTGTTGTCACGTCGATTTTGGTTGTAAATCGTCGTTGTGGCGTCGAGTGTTCGTACTTGTCCATCCTTCGCTCTCGCAGGCCGGTTCATTTGACGAATTTGCCCTCCTGTCAGGGTTAGTATACAAAGTGCAAAATTTGGGTGTCTATAGCTGCCCCTCTTTATCATGTTTATGAAATGTTAAATGAAATGAACAGGATAAAGAAATAGACGCCCGATGCATGAATGACAGTGCACAACAATGACAATGCATATATGATGCAACACCTACAACTTATGATGCGATGCAAGATGTAAAGCATGTGAAACATTCGTAAAGGTGTTAATGCATCAATCCCTGACCACATTGTTAGTCGTCGGGTTTCGTCTTCTAATCGATCGTCTCGCAATCGCCGGGTCTCGTATCCGGTCGATCGTCTCGTCGGGGCCGGGTCTCGTATCCGGTCACCCATCTCGTAATCGCCGGGTCTCGTATCCGGTCGATCGTCTCGTCGGGGTCGGGTCTCGTATCCGGTCACCCATCTCGTAATCGCCGGGTCTCGTATCTGGTCGATTGTCTTGTGGGTGCCGGGTCTCGTATCCGGTCGCTCGTCGAATTGAGGAGCCGTGTTCGACACCCCATTCATCAAAATCTCGTATTTTATCACCAAATTATCAGTCAAACGGGTTTTAGAATCGATTAAGCTTGCACTGGACAAGGGGGAATCACTGGGCCCAGCCGCAGATGGATCTGCGGCCAAGATCGGGGCTTTAAGCGGCCAGACACTTTCCAGATCTGTCACTTTCATTCGTACCCCCACACGATTTTCGCACCTTTGCACGTCCTTTTTTCCGACTTTCCCAATCTTTTCGCAAAAACCGCTCCGGTTAGATCGATCTACGCGCTACATGTAACACTTTGACCGATTGTTTTCCCATTTCGTCAATGTTTTGCTATACATTTGCTATTTTGCATGCTTAGAGATATAAATGTATGCTTTGAAATGCTATGCCATGTATTATTGCATGTATATGCTATGTATGAACTGCGCAAGTCATATTTTATGCTCATGATGCGATCCCACATACTTGTTGTTTCTTTTTGGAAGAAAATCATGCATTAGGATCTTTTCATGTTGCAATTATCCATATAAATGTAATTTTGATCTGTTGTGGCTTGGATTAATAGAAAACATGTTTATCTATGGATGCCCATTTTATAGACGAAACTCTGCCGATTTCTTTTTTTTTTTTTTTTGCATATATAGTAAACATGCATCATGCTGCATTACTTCTACGATGAGGATAGGAAATTGACATAAGTCAAAATAGAATTTACCTTCTCTTTCGCCTGTTCTATTCCAGCTATAGATCCTGACATTCCTAGTAGTTCCACTGCGTCTCGGACCTCGGGCGTTCGCCGCCGTAGGGCTGCACCTGCCCCTGCTTTACCTCGGACTCGCCAGGCTCGCCGACTGGCGGAGGCTGTCATCCGGCCCGATCATCCCGATGTTGAGGAGGCTATTCTTTTGGACGCTGCGGTAGAGGGGCCATCTTCCAACACACCAGCTCTATCTCATCATCGCGCTCTATCTGGCGCCTCTGTTCAGATACCCGACCTGTTGGGTCGGGATCTCAGTCGTCACCCCTCCGCATCTCTAGTAGCTAATGAGGTATGCTTAAAGTACTCCTCTGAACTCATTCCCAAATTCTGTTTAGATCTGGACTGATCCATTCATTTTTTGTCACAGGTGCCCAAGTTCACTCAGTCGAGGGGTAACTGGTTCAACATCTACTCCCTCTACACCGCTTTGCACAGCGATTACCGCGCAGTGGTGGATTCCTGGGGCTTTCGTCATTTCTTCACCATCATTCTGCGCTAGTGCCCCTGGGGTTATAAGCGGGCTCTGTCCGAGAGATGGTTCCACCAGACCCAGTCCCTTCACCTTTTGGACTGTAAGGTTGTGCTGACCCCCTGGGATTGGAGGTACATCATGGGTATAGAGTTCACCGGATCCCGTGTCCCTCTGGATCTTGATATCACTCCAGCGGAGGTTCGAGCTTTATTGGGCTTCGCTGCCGAGGACCGGGTCTTCAAGGCCCGCAGTATTCGGTCCGACGCTTTGGCTGTTGACGCTGTCGGGGGCATATATGCGACGCCCTTCCCTGCAGATCGGGCTACTCGGGACATTCTGCTCCGGCGCCTGTTCCTGACCATCATGAGGGGTTGTTTCCTAGGGAACAACTCCTCTACTATTCATTTCAGTGTCGTCGGTGCTGTCAGGGATGTAGACCGGATCGGTGACTATGATTGGGGGTCTTTCATATTTGCTTATTTCCTCCACGGTCTTCGTCTACGTTCGGAGGGACAGACAGATGCTTGGCTCGGATTCTACCACTTTCTCCTAGTGAGCCTTTTCTTCCTCTTCTCTTACTGTACTTCCCTTCATTTCATTTCTCTTTCTGCATTTGACGGTTACTCATGCATTGCCTTGTTTCTGTTCACAGTTCTAGGCCTACGAGCGTCTTCCATGCCTGAGGCCTGTCACGACCCTCGGCCTGGATACCTATCCCAGGGGTCGTCGGTGGCATCACAGCACTCTGGAGGAGGTCCCTGTGTCTGGCATCTTTGCCCATTGCCGCATCCAGCTGGAGCTGATCACCGCTGCAGAGGTTGTCTGGAGTCCTTATCTTTCCGAGCATCTAGCTGTGGGGTTCACAGACGGGTATCCTTCCGGCCCAGAGTTCGCACTTTCCACCCGCCGCCTTACTTTACAGAGTGTCGGGGGCTGGGTGATGTATCTGGGAGAGCGCGCATTCAGATGCGTCACTAGAGAGATCCGCATCCCGCACTCCCTTCCCTTCACTACCTCCTGGCCGTTGGATTCTCAGCCTTCGGAGATTATGCTTGCGGGGGAGGATGGTCAGACGCTCTCTTCGGGTCCCAACACGAGCGAGGCCTTTCGTATCTGGTGGGTGCCCCGCACCATCGGTCCTCAGACCCGGGCCACATTCTTTTTCGGAGATATGGTTCCCGGCTCGGTGATGATGACCGATTGGGCCGCCTGCGTTCGGAGTCCGACTCATGTTGAGCAGATTGCCACTCTGACCCGCCAGGTGGAGCAGCTGTCGTTGTATCTTTGGGTGCTAGGTCGGACTCCAGAGGACGCCTATGCATATGATCCCGATAGTAAGGGTTTTGACACAGGCCCGAGCTCGTCTGATGCTCCAGTACCGTCATATATCCCGGACATGAACTTTGGGCCTCCATTATCGACGACTCTAGGGGATCAGTTCGAGGATCCCGCCTTCTTAGATGATCTCACCTTTGACTAGATCAGGCTAGGATAGGGCCTTTTGTACCTGGACCTTTTAGATGTTTATTATTATTATTTCATGCACTATGTATTGAACTCATTTGTTTATTTATGCACAGTTTTTTTTTATCATTATGACCGTTCAATTGCTTTATTATTAACTATATGATGCATGCTTTTTCTTTTTGTTCATGGATAGAGAATGACCCCTGTACAGTCTTTTTGATACTATTTTTTACAGATGTCGTCACCAGATGCCGTGGTACGTTGGGATCCCCTTTCTCCCACAGGGTTGGTCGGCAGTCTCCTCCGCTGGTTGGACAGTTTATCGCCGGCCGACAAGGTTATCGCAAATGGTCTTTTGGGACATTCTTGGTCCTTATTATCCTTTCAGGTGCCAACGGGCTTTGTGGAGGGTATTCTGAGCTATTGGGCCCCTGCCCGTCAGGTGTTCAGATTAGGGACAGTAGAGCTGACCCCCACTCTCGAGGAGTATGCTCGCTTTACCGGCTTGCCTTTGGATGGTCCTTGTGCCAGGGTTATAGCTGGTTCCATGCGCCGTCAGTTCTTGACTTTCACTGGTTTGCGGGGGACAGTCTTGTTATCGGTGATCACATCAGACCATCTGGTTCCCCTTCATTTCTTGATTGACCGATTCGGCTCACCCGCCAGTTTTCGTCTATTCTCCGGTGATTTTTCTGTGTCTAAGGAGCGCTGGGGCACTTTGAGAGTAGACGTTTTGATGGCCTGTGTCATTTCAGTTTTGTACTTGCTAGCCGGACCCGATCAATTGGATATGCGAGTTGTCGCGGCCGTCAGAGCCCTTCATGAGGATCACACCGTTCTTCCCATGATATTGGCCGATACTTACATGTCAGCCTCATATTGTCAGTCTTTCCGAGGCAGAGTATTCAGAGGGAGCTCGACCTTATTGTATGTGTGGTTCATGAGTCATCTCAGTCCCATCGGCCATTTCCGTCGCCAAGGGTTTTGCTTCAGCCATGACATAGCAACGAAATTTTTGTTTCGTCCCGTGAGTTGTACTGATGCGGCTTCCTGGGTAGAATTCTTGTCGGTTATTGAGGATCCTTTTAATCTCCTGATCTACTCGGGTTATTGCTCCTTTATGAGCTTCTTGACTCACGTGCCCAACCTGGATTTCATCCCTATCGCTGGCTTGAGAGGCGTGACGACCTATCATCCCTTGGCGGTTACAGGGCAGTTTGATCAGGCACAGGATTTTCACCCTTTCACGGGCGCAGCTGCCTACCGATTCCTTATATCATCCCAAACAGAGAGGGATCTACTGCGGGTATACGATCTTTGGTCTCGCAAGATCTTTGCCGAATACAGTGAGAGCTGCCACATCCAGACATTTGCTTACGTGTAGTGGTTGCGCGGAGACTCGGATACGGTTGGTTTGAGTCAAACTGGGGCTTCTGATGACTCTGGAGTGATTTTCCCAGATGATGCCACAGATCATTCCATCTCAGCTGATTCTGCCCCTAGTCGGGTTATTGAGGATACCCGACTCCGCCTGGCCTTGATTACTATTAAGGCTGAGAGGGATGCCGCTCTTGTTGAGAGAGACGATGCCATTCTGGCTAGAGACGCTGCCATTGCTGACAGAGACACCATTGTATTTCAGACCAGGGCAGTTATAGATGCTCATTCTGAGACTTTCAGCCGAGCCACCGCTTTATTGGGTCGCATCGACATGATGGGGCGACATATTGCAAGGGATGCTGATGCTTCAGATCTATCCACCACTTTATCCATCCTGCTTCAGCTAGTTTCAGATTTGTAGATTATTTTATTTCCTGCATAGACTATGTCAGTTTCATCGGTTATCGAAAGAGAAATCTTGTAACAAAATGACTTATATATGTAGACATGCATTTAAATTTAGTCAATTTCCCTTTTTGTCGCATCGTTGCCTTTCATTTGATCTTCATTTTATCCAGCTGACCATGATTTTGACATTTCGCTTTCTTTCTCTTCTCTAGTCTTGATGGAGATTTGACAGATATTGCCGCACACCTGTTGATTTCATCGGATTGAGTCTTAGATTTTGGCTAACTGTTTGGTTGGGCTAGGTTTATGTTACTCGGGATGAATCTGATTAGGGCTGGTATCGGGACGGTTTCGAGGGTATAGGAAGGCTTTTTCTGGCTGTTGGGAATTGGTTTTTGGTTAGAGAAAGGATTTTTTTTTTAAGGAATCGGACCATGCCATGATGGCTGCCTACGTATTCCCACAGATTGGGAAATCAGGTCCTACGTAGTTCGTTCCTCAAAGAAAAAGGAGAAACTGATGATTCAAGCGTAGAACCGCTTCACCGAGTCGGAATTGAGGGGTTGTGGAAATACCTCACCATCCATTTCTTGCAATATGAGGGCTCCTCCGGATAGCACTTTCTTAATCACAAAAGGTCCCTCCCAGTTCGGGGCAAACTTCCCCTTGGCTTCGTCTTGACAAGGCATGACTCTTTTTAGCACTAGGTCATTTTCCTTGAACTTCCGAGGTCTTATCTTTTTGTCGTATGATCAAGAGATCCTTTGTTGGTATAACTGACCATGCTAAACAGCAGCCACCCTCCTTTCATCAATTAGGGCCAATTGGTCGTATCGACTTTGTATCCAATCCTCCTCGCTTATCTGAGCATCGATCAATATTCTGAGGGATGCCATCTCAACCTCAACTGGCAGAACAGCCTCCATTCCATATACCAAAGCGTAAGGGGTTGCTCCTGTAGGAGTACGTGTTGACGTTCTGTATGCTAGCAGGGTGAGGGGTAGCAGATCCAGCCATCCCCGATGATTAGCGGACATTTTTGTCATGATTTTCTTGATATTCTTATTTGTAGCCTCCACTGTCCCATTCATCTTAGGACGGTAAATGACAGAATTGAGGTGTTTGATCTTAAATTGGTCGCATAATCCCTTCATGAGGGCATTGTTCAAATTCTTGGCATTGTCGGAGACCAAAACCTCAGGTTGCCCGTATCGACAAATGACATTATTCCTGATGAAACCGACGATGATCTCTTGAGTTACTTTGGGAAAAGAAGCTGCTTCTACCCATTTAGTGAAATAATCGATCATGACGAAAATGAATCGGTGTCCGTTGCTTGCTTTGGGCTCTATCGGTCCGATTACATCCATTCCCCACATTGAGAATGGCCAAGGGGAGGTCATACAGTGCAGTTCATTGGGAGGCGTATGGATCACATTACCGTGTGCCTGGCATTGGTAACACCTTTTGACATGATCATCGCAGTCGGCTTTCAGTGTTAACCAGTAATGCCCCGTTCTCAAGATCTTTTTGGCCAGCATCGGTCCACTCATGTGTGGCCCACACACTCCACCATGTATTTTGTTCATAATTTTTTAGGCATGCGTCTCATCTACGCATTGCAACAGTCCCAAACCAGCATCCCTCTTGTAGAGTGAATCCCCACTCAGGTAAAACTTCATTGCCATCTTTTGAATTCTCATCCTCTCAGCTCGGTTTGCTTGGTCGGGAATGGATCTATCCCTCAGATATTCCCTTATGTCGTGATACCAAGGCTGCTTTGGCAGAACCACCTCGTCTGATAATACTGCAACATGTTCCTCGTATGTCGGGGCATTCTGTACTGCTATCTCAATCTGTGGAATGTCCCTGCTCTTGATTACGTGGATCAAGAAAGCCAGAGTTGCCAATGCATCGGCAAAATCATTCCGTCCCCGGGGGATATGTCGGAAAGCGATATCTTCGAACTCTCGCATCAATTGGACAACACAACGATGGTATGGTAGTAATCGGAGCTCCTTAGTGTTGTACACCCCGATCGCTTGTCTGATTACTAGTTCTGAATCCCCGAACACCGCTAGTCTCTTTACTCCCATATCACGGGCAAAATGGAGTCCCAATATACATCCCTCGTACTCAGCTGTGTTGTTCGAATTACTGAACTGCAATTTAGTGGCTACAGGTTATTGCTCTCCGGTGATAGAGACCAGGACTGCTCCGGCTCCTGCCCCCTCAGCATTCATGGCACCATCAAAATACAGCTTCCAGAACTGCCCCTCGTCATCACATTTCGTGTCTAATACCCAAAATACATCGTTGCCCGGCAAAGGAGTTTGTAACGGCTCCATCCCCCCTGATGGCGCTTCTGTCAACTGATCTGCAATCCCCTGCCCCTTCATGGCCTTCTAAGTTACGTATACCATGTCGAACTGTTGCAAGATCAACTGCCATCTTGATAGTCGACAGTTCAGCATGGGCCTTTCAAAGATATATTTAAGGGGATCCATCCTCGATATCAGGTATGTAGTATGCCCATGGAGGTAGTGCTGTAATCTCCCTGCAGCCCAGGCCAAAGCACAACAGGTCTTCTCGATGGGAGTGTAATTCTGTTCACATTGGCTAAATCTCTTGCTGAGGTAATAGATGGCCTGCTCTTTACCTGCTTCATTCTTCTGTCTCAGCATACATCCCATCGCGATGGCATTGACCGCTATATACATAAACAGAGGGATCCCATCCTTCGGGGGTACCAGCACTAGTGCCTCTGTCAGCTGCTTTTTAATGGTCTGAAAGGCTTTCTAACATTGTTCATTCCACTCTTGGGAAGCATCTTTCCTTAATAGTTTGAAAATCGGTTCGCATGTAGTCGTCAAGTGGGATATGAAACGGCTGATGAAGTTTATTCTTCCCAGGAATCCTCTTATCTCCTTCTCTGTGTGAGGTACCGGCATATCCACAATGGCCTTAATCTTCGCCGGATCCAACTCAATGCCCCGATCACTGACCAGGAATCCCAAGAGCTTGCCCGACTGCACTCCGAAATCACACTTTGCTGGATTTAGCTTCAAATTATATTTTCTGAGCCGAGCGAATAGCTTTTTGAGATGGGTTATATGATCAGACTCTACCCTTGACTTCACGATGATGTCATCCACGTAGACCTCTATCTCCTTGTGCATCATGTCGTGGAACAGGGCCATCATGGCTCTCTGATAAGTAGCCCCCGCATTTGTGAGACCGAAAGCCAATCGTCTATAGCAGAAAGTGCCCCAAGGGGTGATGAAAGCGGTTTTTTCCCGATCTTCTTCCGCCACCATTATCTGATGATACCCCACAAAACAATCCACAAAAGAGTACATTTCGTACTGAGCTATGTTATCCACCACGATGTGTATGAAAGGCACCGCGAAGTTATCCTTGAGACTGGCCTTGTTTAAATCTCTATAGTCGACACATACCCTCACCTTCCCTCCAGGCTTAGCCACTAGGACTACATTGGACAGCCATTCTGGGTAAGTGGACACCATAATGATTCCAGCCCTGAACTGTTTGATGATCTCTTCCTTCACCTTCAAGCTCCACTCCGGTTTCAACTTTCTTAGTTTCTGCTTGACAGGCCTGAAACCCTCCTTGATGGGCAACCGGTGTACCACAATGTCTGTGGATAATCCGATCATGTCCTCATGAGACCAGGCAAAGACATCCTCATACTGGCTTAGCAACTCAGTTATTTCTGCTTTTTGGCTAGGGGTAAGGTCTGTCCCTATCTTGAGCTCTTTGGGTTTGTCAGGGGCCCCGATATCTATGGTGATGGTTTGGTCTAAGTTGGGTTTGGGTTTATCCTCGACCCATCCTTTGATCTCTTCAGGCGCGTCGTCGTAATCTGTCTCGTCTTGCTCAATGCCCATTAAATCAAAATCCAGCTCAATATCAAAATCATAGTCATCATTCAAATTTGAAAGACCATTTGTTAGGCAAGGAATACTCAAATTGGTACACCTGACATAAAACAAAATATTTGTCATATATATAAACCGTTTTCCCACAATGATCGCTATTAAAATAACACGACAAAAATACATAACCATGCAAGATTTAAAATAAAGGACAAAAACTGGTATCCGTTCACCCCCCCATCTGGGGTCTACCATCTCGACTCCATGTTTTACCCTTGTTTGGATATCACTGGTTCCATTGTCCAGTTGTCGATGGTCATATCAGACGGAATGCGCTGGATGAAAGGTGGCTTCACATCGAAAACTTCCCTGATGACTACGGCTACATCGCCTGAGTCCCTCTTCGTACCTTCTTCAGGAATAATTAGCCCGGCCCAATCGATGACAGGCACACTTTGTTAGGCTCCCGGGGGCGTGGAAACATCCTTCCCCTCTCCATTGCTTGTTAATTGTCCGGGGATATAACACCTGGTTTCGAACTTTTGCGCGACCTCTTGTAGGAAACTTTCCCTCTTGGTCAACTCATCACTTGTGGGAGTCAACTCTTCATCCCTTGTCTCAATCACAGGCTTTCCAGTCCCTCGTTCATTGTTTACCTTGGTCATCGGACTTCCGGCCAGTCGAGTCGGGGCCGCGCCTTGACGGTGTCTCCGTGTTACGCCTTCATGATATCCCAACCCTGCTTTGCCTATCTGATGGGGTAGTTGAATGGGCTCGGTGATTCCTTGACTGCTCCTTCCTAACCCCTGTCCGGGTTGAAATTTCATTTTCATTATCTCTTTTGCAACAAAGGTAAGTTCTGGAGAGACTTTAGGTTTCACGGCTGGAGCCCCCAGGCATCTGTAGTGGGGAGTGCTGATTTACAGTGCCTAAAAACTGGCAGGTGCCGCCGACTCGTCCACATTAATTACAGGCAGGCTATTCCTGGAAGGAGAAGGGTCATCACAGTCTGCCGAGATCGTCACCAGATTCCCGTCGATGATAAATTTGATTTGCCGGTGAAGCGTGGAAGGAACTACCCCGGCTATGTGTATCCACGGCCTCCCCAATAGCAGGTTATAACTTGCTGCAATATCTAAGACTTGGAAAGAGATGTCAAAAGTACAAGGTCCTATTTCCACCGGCAATTATATTTCCCCAATGGTATCCCTCCGAGATCCGTCGAAGGCTCGTACCACCACATGACTGGCCCGTAGGTGCTTAGGATTGATGATCATCTTCTGCAATGTACTGAGGGAACATATATTCAATGCCGATCCCCCATCAATCAGCACCCCATTCATGATATAACCTGAGGAGATTACCGCAATATGCAATGGTTTTCGATGCCCCATTCCTTCTTTGGGGATATCATCATCTGTGAATGATATTACAGTACTTTCCAACAGGTGGTCCACCAGATGACCGAAACTTTCTTTGCTGATCTCTTTGGGAATGTATGCCTCCTCTAGGACCTTGGCCAGAATTTTGCAATGATCACTGGATGATAACACCAAATCCATGATTGACGTCAAGGTTGATTCCTCGCTTAATATCTGGATCCCCCTTGCTTTCGGATGGTCCATGGCTTTTTCTTCGGATATCTTTTCATCTTTCTTGCCTTTGCTTTCAAGGACTCGTCCAGGAAGATATAAAGGATTCCCCCTTGATGTTACAGAAGCACAGCTGGCCGTTTCCCCTGACATTCCCCCGTAATTCCATGGTACCGTTTTCAGACTGCTGACAGGGATTTGCGGTCTCGCTGTGAGGGTGAGGATTTTCGGAGCCGATAACTTGACAGGCCCTGCCATGATATCTCTGCTTACACTTGCCAACCTTATTGGCGCCCCCCGTATACTCTCGTGATCACTTATCATGCTGATTAACTCATCAATTTTCCTTACATAATTTAGTCTGGACGGCCCATCCGCTTCATTGGCTTCCGCTATATTGACCCCTCCTCCATCATGCCTAGGCAGGGGATTAACTTTGACATTTGGGGAGTCTGGCTGTTCCACCACGATTTCCCCACTATCAATCAAGTTCTGAATTCTGTGCTTCAGTGTCCAACATTCCTGCGTATCATGACCAGGGGAACCTGAGTGGTAGGCGCATCGCTTGCTTGGGTCAAATCTTCTTCCATTCGGGTCACTTGGGGGTGCCAAATCGACTATTTTCCTTTGGGCTATCAATATTGCCAAAACCTGCTCAAGAGAATCCCTGAGTGGGGTGAATACTCGGTTTTTCGAGGTCTCGAATCTCCTTCGCCCATCCGCCCTCTGATCAGTGAAATTAGGCTGTCGGGATGGCCCCACTCTCTACACCTGTACTGGAGGATTGTTTTCTGCCTTTCTAGATGATCCCTGCAGGATGAGGGAAACATCTTCTTCCTTTTTCTTATGGACCATACGGGAAGTGCTGCCATAGTTTCTGCTTTGGATTTGTTCCGCAGCTGTTTCCAAAGCCGTGAAATCCCGAATTTTGCCAAACTTCAACCCCATGTCCACCATTTCTCCGTGTTTAATCATCTCGGCAAAAGGCCTACCAATCCCCGATATAACCCGCTCATAATAAGGAGCTTCTTGAATATCCACGAAGGTCATCACCATCTCCGACTCGCTCATTGGGGGATTCACCTGTGCAGCCATACCCCTCCATCGTTGTGCATAATCCCTGAAAGATTCTTTTGGTTGCTTCTTGATTTTCGTCATTTGATATCTATCAGGGGCCATTTGTGCCTGGAAGCTATATTGTGTTAAGAAGGTATGGGCCAACTCCTCCCAATTGTGGATCCGGGCATTATCAAGACGGGCATACCAAATTCTTACCTCTCCCGTCAGGCTCTTTTGGAATAATTGCATTCTTAGACCTTCATCTTCGGCATAAGATCCAAGCTCCTCGATGTATATTTTCAGATGTGTATAAAGATCCCCCTTCCCATTGTATTTCTCAAATTCGGGAATTTTAAATTTCTCCGGGTATCTGGTTCCGGGGAAGACACATAGATCTGAATAATTAACCCTGCCTAGGGAGCCTATGCCTTTTAGAGATTGGATGGTCTCCTCCATTTGTTTCATTTTCTTTCGAAGGTCGTCAGTGTCTCCTTCCTCTAGGATAGTAATCACTGTCCGGTCAGGTATAGGAATGACCTTTGGGACGACGGGTTCGCCCTTAGGTTGGGGTGGATCCTCTTTAGGTGGATCCTGTCTAGGTAACAATTGTTCCTTCAGCATTATGGCCATCTCCAACATCTGTTTCTTGAAATCATCAAATTCCTCACGAGATATGGAACCAGGATTAGTAGGTGGGATATCAGCCATTTCAGATGTAGAAACTTGGGCCCTCTTAGATTGCGAACGCGTTTGAGGAGCAATCCTACAGAAACAACGGTTTGAAGTTTAGTCCCGGGCAATGAAAGGATATGGATGCATGCTAAAGCTGTAACTTTTGTGTTTTGGGTTTTTTAATCTTTCTCTGCAAAACAACATGTTAGCGATCCCTTATTGCAATAATAAATGCTAGACTCGACTTATTATGCTCCCCCAGCTGTTCCTTGCAAAACATAGAGGTTAGTAATTTCTTTTGACAAGAGGGGAGGCATATATGAATATGGAATGGGACTATGACATTTACACGTGCGAACGTAAAAGGGCATGAAGAGACTTTTCCTGCGTTGGGTTAATCTGAGGCTGACCTATCCTAAGGTTACTCTCGCGGGCTTTTCGGCATGAAGGTCCCCAAATCTTCGCAATCTACTCGTCTGAATCCTTTCGATTGGAGCGGATTTGGGTGGTGCGTTTCCTGAGCCATCTCCGGGGAGCAGCCCCTTTGAGTCCAGTAATAAGCAACCGACAGGTTCGCCTCAGGAGGAGGCACACTCTCAACATAGATTCACATTCATCGTCCTCACCGTATGCAAATGATTTCTTTAAAGTAAAGCAATCCCATTCAATCATTCACTTATTGGACAAAACACACATTCACACAACAATAGTACAAAAGATCAAAATATCGCATGCACACACATATTCATGAATTTTTAAAGGATAGGGTAGCATCAAGATTTGAACACGGCTTAAGCCCTCTAGGATCCCCAGCAGAGTCGCCAACTGTCGACGCCGGGAAATGTCGCTCCTTTGGTGATTATTACCCTTTCCAATTTTAGCCTTTTGATTTAAATGATTCTTTTGGAAAAGGTCGGCTTTGAGTGTCGACGAGGTTTTGAAAGATCGTTTTTATGATGAGCCAATTAACCAGAGTCGCCAGTTGGTATATTTGAAATGGATGTACCAACTCATCCGAATTTTGTTTTTTTGTAAATCGCTGGCTCATATGTGACTCCGAATTAATTGGTCTGCGAAACGAGATTCATAGAGTTCGGGGGCTTGCTTAAGCGAGGGGAAGCTGTTAGGCACCCTCCGACTTCCGTGAAACACGGTTACCGCAATCTTGATACTTTCTTATCCTTTAATTCATGAAATGTGTATGTGTGCGTGTGTGTGTGTGTGCCTATGTGAATATGGTGGTGAGTTTGCATGAAGAAATCAATTGGGTTTTCGGAAAAGTCGTGTTTTTTCTTTTGGGAATGCTTTCGAATATCCTTCGGTTTATACGAGAAAGCTTTATGAGAAAATGTTTGATTTTAATTGTCAAAACTGTGAGATTGCATTAGGTGTTGTTTTGGCAAAACAAGAGTTTTCTAAATCTTTGTCAAAATAGGAATCGAGATCTATACGTTGCTTTCATAACTCAAATGATGGGCAACCTCTAGGATCTCTTTAACCCTATGCACAAGAATTTAATAAAACATTATTTATTTTTATAAAACCATTTTTTTGTGATGTTTGAAAACGATTTCTTTCTTTTGCCTTCTCGTTAAATAGAAATCGACATTCATTAGCACCCCCAATTTCTCATCCTCGTGAGACTAATAACCTAGTTTGATTGATTTTATGAAAATCTTTATCGTTTTGCTTTGAAATCAATTTCGTGTCATAAATCAAACCAAACATCAAAATGCGTTGGGGCTATTCATGAGCATGTAAGCCATCAAAATAACCCCGAACGCCCACAATCGCATACTTTCACTATGACGGGGCCTTAACCACGATTCTCGCCTTGGCGTCGTTTTAAGGCCCGACGATTACATATGTACAATGAAAACTACATCATTCCTACTATCTACATCAAAAGACGTCCATCATTGGATTTGGACCACGGGGTCGCTTTCCTAGGCTCACACCCAAATTTCCACACACCCACAACCGGATATTACAAGAAATAACCAACACGGATAATCTAACAATACCAAGACATCCTAAAATAACGATCTAAAGGAACCACGCCCAATATAGCACCGTAAAACAAACAAAAAATTAATAAATGAATATCATCGGGTTATTAGGAAGAATTTTGTTCCGATGGAACCCTCACTAATAATCCCTAATTCATTGTTCCGCCATAAATTACATGAAAACTACATTTAATTTGACCAAATGATATGATAGAAATTGCAAAAATAAGGAGATTTTCACCTTGCAAATGATATCAAAGTGGATGTAAACTTGTGTATTTTGAATAGAAGGAGAAGTATATGTGATACAATCAAATCAAAAGAGTATTATTCCTCTTTTTTTTTCTTCCTTTCTCTCCTATTTTGTTGCAAAATTTTGCTATTTTTCTCTCAATTTCTGAGCTGTTGTTGCTGTTTTTTTCTTCTTCTTTCCGCCTGCTCCTACCTTCTGTATGCTGAATGGGGGATGAGCTGAAATAGGCTGGCCAGAGCCAGCCGCAGATGGATCTGCGACTGGCCGCAGATGGATCTGCGACTGGCCGCAGATGGATCTGCGACTGGCCGCAGATGGATCTGCGGCTGGCTGGCCGCCACCCCTCCACTTAGCTGATTTTCGTGTTTCCGTGTTTCGAGTTCCGTGTTTTCAAAAGGCGCACTCATTGGCCACAGATCAATTCGCGGCTGGCTGGCTTGACTTTCTCGATTTTCGTGCTATGTCTCGATTCTCGTGTCGTGACGTCGGTTTTCGCCGACAGGCTCGTATTTTGTAGTCCGGAAATTACTGTGAGGCATGCCACATCCTCCGGGAATGCTCAATTCGGACAGCCTTGTTGTCACGTCAGTTTCGGTTGTAAATCATCGCGGTGGCGTCGAGTGTTCATACTTGTCCATCCTTCGCTCTCGCAGGCCGGTTCATTTGACAAATTTGCCCTCCTGTCAGGGTTAGTATACAAAGTGCAAAATTTGGGTGTCTATAATAGACTTTATAAACTTGACTTACATGAAAATAATTTTGCAAATTGAAGAAACTAGTAAAAGAAAAGGAGATGGTCATTCAAAAAGTTGAATATGTGTATTTGATGAAATACAAGTCTGAATCATTTGAAAGGTTCAAAGAATTCAGAAGTGAAATAAATTGACAAAGTATTAAGATTCTTTGATCAGATCAAGGAAGGAATACTTGTGCAATGAGTTTTTCTAGATCATCTCAAATTGGTATTTTCTCATAATAGACACCTCCTGATACGCAATAATGGATTAGTGTATCTAAAAGGAGAAATTGTACCTTGTTAGACATGGTGCAGTCCATGATGATTTTACCGATATTCCAGTATCCATCTAGGGTTATGTCCTAGAAACGGCTGCATATCTATAAAATAAGGTAACCTCAAAATTCGTCCCTAAGACTGACAAAATCTGACAAGTGCAGGTTTGTGGGATATCCTAAAAAACGTTTAGGATATTATTACTATAATCCTACACGTTGCCTTCTTGGATAAAGATGTTTATCATTGAAGGAGCTAGTGGGAAGGTAATAGATCTTGAAGGAGTTCAAGAACCACAAAGCACTTTAAGTCAAACCGAGGAACCAGTAGATAGACTTATTGTACAACAACCGAATCATAAATCTAGAAGAGTATCAAAAATACTAGGAGGTATGGATTCATCATAGAGGATGATGATGGGGTACACATCATAGAGGATGATGATCCAGTTATATATGATGAGGCTATGAGTAGTAGACACTCAGAGAAAATGACAGATGGCCATAAAATCTGAAATGGACTCTCTGTATGAGAACCAAGTGTGGACTTTGGTTAACCTTCCGGTAGGCATAAAGCCTAAAGGGTGTATATGGGTCTTTAAGAGAAAGACTAGAAAAGATGGCAAGGTGGAGACATGTAAGGCCAAAATGGTGACAACAAGATTTCAAATAATGGAAAGGAGTTGTCCATCATGAAATCTTCTCACTAGTAGCAATGCTCAAGTCCATTCGGATTTTGCTTGTGATTACAGCTTATTACGAAATCTGGCAAATGGATGTAGATGTCTTTCCTCAATGAAGACTTGAGGAGAATGTATGTGTGATACAGCCAGAGGAATTTATTTCAAAGGTTGAAGCAAATCGTGCATGTAAGCTACAACGATCCATTTATAGATTGAAGCAAGCTTCTCAAAGATGAAACATTCGTTTTGATGAGACAATCAAAAGAGTTTGATTTTATCAAAAACGAGAATGAACCTAGTGTGTACAAAAGGGTCAGTGGGAGCACTGTGACATTCCTAGTATTATTTGTTGATATACTACTGATAAGGAATGACACACCAGTGCAACAATCAGTAAAGATAATATTGTCTAAACCTTCCTCCATGAATGACTTGGGAGTAACATCCTATAAATTAGGGATATAAATCTATATAGATATATTTAAAAGGATGCTCGGCTTGACCCAAAGAACGTATATTCATTTGATGCTAAAGGCGTTTAGCATGGCAAAATCCAAGAGAGGTCTCATGATGATGAGTCATGGAGTGTATCTCTTTAAAATTGTCCTCAATGAAAGAGATATCGCATGAATTACTATCATGTATGCAACAAATATATAAGGCCTGATGTTGATCAGTCCTATTATGGAGAAGATTACTGTAAGACAATGGAAAAACATCTTTAAATACTTAATAGGTATTGAGGATGTGATCATGATTAATGGTGGGTCTGAATAAAAACTATAGGGCTAAACAAACTCAAGTTTATCAGACTGACCAAGACGATAATAAATCCACTTTAGGGTAAATCGTTACCTTGAATAGTGGTTCAGTGAATTGGAAAGGTTCCAAACAGCAAAGAGTTGTTGGTTTAGTGACAAAGACAAAGTATATAGCTGTAAATAAGACTGCAAGTTGATTGTTTATAGAACTAGGAATAGTTCCTAAGTCTCATCTTGGATTCAAACATATGTTGGGCACTTTAATTTGATTAGAGGAATCATTGAAAGAGAAGAAGTCACTATAGAGATAGTGGACTCTCAATAACAACATTGCATATCCATTTACTAAAGCTTTATCCAAATAGTAGGATGATCGTCACTTAGAGAAGAAGGGTATTAGATACCATGACGATTGGCTTTACGACAAGTGGAAAATTGAAAGTAGTATGCACACAAGCCAATCCTATTTGATATGATGTAGCATATACTTTGTAATCTTATTCGGTTGATAAGAAAAGAATTTATTTATTAAAAGCATTTTACTTTATTTACATGGTGCTGTTATATTAAATGTAGTAAACCCATAGTTTTGAGCAATGCTTTTAGAATTATGATGATGATCATGCTAATGAGAACTAAATTCTAGATAGCTCACAAACTAAAATTGTTCCTAATCGTTGGATTACTAAAAAGGGGATTAGTGAATCCGGATAGATTAGTACATACTTTGTTTGCTCTTATGAAGAGGATGATTGATCTCATAATCATTTGTATGGAGACAATAAAGCAAGTATGTAGGTGCTTATTAGAGAATAAGTTCACTGAACGTGGCTCGCTAAATGAATACCTAATGGAGTTTTACTTGCTTATCAATAGGAATTCCTTAAGTGATAGTAGTACAAGTGATCCTTTGACTTGAGATCATCATAGTATCTTGTGTATGATGAGTTATACTTTGACATGTCCCTTAAGACCTTTAGGGTATATCAAAGGGTATGATTGGGTATAATAAGTTGTACATGGAGATAGGTGAATGGTCAACAAAGAATCTACCACTTCTAGTAAAAGGAGAGAATATCCTATGTGATTCGATAAATGACAACTCGGATGTCTTTGGCCAAAGTAGAATGAAATTAGAAAGCACTTTCTAATTTGCATTATTTAGAGTTGTGCATTTAAGAATCGAAATGCATATAATTAAATAAAATAAGACTTGACAGTAATTACATGTCTTATATTTAATTGGGACATTGTATGGTAGAAAGATTGAATTGTACGGTAACTATTCACTGAAAGGTTCTTTTGTGATTAATGTTGAAATCTATATTATCTGTAAAGTCGTTGATCGCTAAGGGGGCTTACCCTTATTGTAGAATAAATATTATTTATTTAAATGAATTAAATAGTTTAATTTATTTATTTAAATAAGATTAAAATTATTCTAATTGATTTATTCACAACCAGTTTAATATGGAGAACCTAAAGGGTCATACCGCAAGAGAAAAATATTTATTTAAGAAGTAAATGAGATAATCGTAATAATAAGTTAAGTATATTTAATTTAATCTATGGAGATAAAATAAATTAAATAACTTAATATTTATTATTTAATATTTTGAAAATATTAAATATAAATTAATAAGAGGAGTCTTAGTATTATTATTATTATTATTATTATTATTATTTAATTCCTAAAGGGGTTTGGGAATTAATTAATAAAAGTACTCTCATAAATTCCTAATTAGATTAGAAATTTAATTAATTAAAAGAGTTTAATTAAAATAAAACCATATTCCTAAATAGTTTAGAATGGTTGCCTATATCTATAAATAAGAGGAGTCTTATTATGGACTGGGTTACACTTGCATAAGAATTGTGGAGAGTATTTACAATTTCTATAGAGATAGAAACTAGAATTTTGCCAACACCCATCTTCTTGAACAAGTATTATTTTTTGGTGGATCACCTCTAGAGGCCAAACACTTGGGTGGCTAACGTTGATCAAGTGAAGGAATTTAATCGATGGAATTCAAGGAGAACGCGAAGAAATTAGAGTTGAACTTGTACCCGAGGAAGCACGGTTCTACGAGGGTATGATTCTCGTACTTTATCTCTTTCGTATAATTGATAATTGAGTACAAAGAAAGATCATGATGATGGTAAGTATAAAATTTTAAAATCTGATTTTATCGCGCTTCCACAATATTTATGTAATTTGATTGCATGTTCGCGCTATATAATGTCGGTTGCCCAACCATAACATAATACCCCTATTTCTAGTGTTGTTTATACTCAGTCATAACATCATGATTCGCACCAAAGCAATTTGGATTGAATTTAATCTAAATAGCTTTAAAGAATCGTAACCAATTCAATAATTGATAAGGACATAACAACAAACTTTAGAAATGTGCAACAACATAAAGTTAATAAGAAGTGTTAGAACATCAACATCATAGCCTTTATGTTTAGATTATTACTGAGGGGTCGTTAGGACCATGCACGAACTTTTTACATCAAATTTTACAGTCACACGGACTGCAAAACTTCACATAACATCATATGCTAAAAGCGTTAAGTTGGCACTATATGGCCTATAAACGTTTAACATTCATACAGACCGAAAAACTCTCCATAAAAATTCCCCTATAGTATAGGGTTCTTCATCCTCAGTCTTAATTAATTTCAAAGTAGAGTCACCAAAACAAATGGTATCATCTTTAGTTCAAATAAATTCATGAATATCAACAACATACCTTCAAGAAGCTTGCAAATTTAAAAATATTGCACCGTTCACAAACTTGCCATTAATTAGGAGTTCAGGAACTTGCCCTAATAATATGAGTTCAGGAACTCGTCATAGCAATATGAGTTCAAGAACTCATTAAGAACTTACTATAATACTATGGGTTCAAGAACCTACCATACTAATAGGAGTTTAAGAACCTATCATAATAATATGAATTCAAGAACTCGCAGAAATCTCAAGACTTACATTCTTAGCTCAATTATAGGAATTCGCATACATTGCATAATTACAACAAATTAAGGAACTTGCTCAAATAAAGAACGTGTTCAACGTAAAGGACCTCTATAATTTGTAAAATTTACTATGTGTTAGGGAACTTGCCTCATTTGCCTGACTTATTATGTCATTCCTCATCTACAATATTTCTTTCTCCAGTACTCAATTCTGAGTCACTATAATTTTATGGAATATTAACATAATAATTTCCTCATAATAATTTTAACTTTCATCGGTTACTTTTTGTATCATATCTTAATATTCTTGTAAACTTTTCTTAATAACTTCCATAATTCGGAATTAAGTTCTTTTAAATTCTTGGACAACATCTTCATTACGTCAAAATACAAAATTATTCGTCACAAAATAATATTACTCAAAATTTTACCTTAATTGAATTATAAAATTCAAGTTATAACTGTTTTAAACTTTAACCAAAACCCTGATTTTATTTTAATCGTAACTCCTTCGATACACATTCGTTTATGTTCATTCCTGAGCCAAATTAAACCTTATACAATAAAGTTTCATACCATATAGGCCATGATCCCTGCCACTTTAGAATTCCAGAATTCCATCTTTAGAAACTAGGTCAAAAAGTTATCAATTCTAACCAACCTAACTAAATAATTCATATAACACAATCTACAACGAATTTTAACTTCATTCTTTTTGCTATGAGTAGGTAACTTCCATACCTAAAACTTTTCTTTTATGCCATGTTTAAATTTCAAACACACAAACCTGTATAATTCTTACAAAAACTATGTCAGAATTTGATTTTCTAGATTCTGGCAGTGTGATTTTTCTCTGACCCAACCTAATTTGAAAATTCACCATAAATAATCCACTAGGAATTTTTGGATCATTCTTATCTCTGCATCTAGCTAACTTCCAAAGCTATTTTTAGATATAAAGTTCATCTCCTAATTCATTATATATCAAGAGATATAACTTTTACAAAAACAAGTCACTTTTTTGGAAATTTTTCCAGATTTTGATCTTCGATTTTCTTGTTTGATTCTTGTTTATACAAGTTTAATCTATAACAAATATGTCATTTTTTCATAAACTCCATAAAAACTTACATCCATACATGAATATCAAAGGATTTAGCTTAGGGTTTAGATGTATACCTTAGCTAGTTTTCTTCCTTTTTCTTCTTCTCCTTTGCTTCTTCTTTCTTTCTTGCTTTTCTCTACTCTTCCCTCTCTCTTGCTCCAGCTATGTCTCTTTTCTCTTCCTACTTCTTGCCGATGCTGACTTGGTAGGGGGTGATTATGTGCTTTATTAATATTTGACTTTTTTTTCCTTTTTGGCTTTACTTTAACTTATGTATATGTATATATATATAGCCTTCTTGGATAAGCTAAAAAAATATCTTGGGAGTTCTCCCCCCCCCCCTTCCCGTCCTTATCTCATCAACTGCAATTGGAATAGTGTAAATCTGATTTGATCTCTTTTTTTTCATTTGACTTTTTGACCCGAAAAGTCAACTTTTCATATTTACAGTTAATTCCTACTAAAGTAGACATCCTGATCATCATGGCGTTGTCTGTTTTCTAAAATTCTTCTTCAAACTCAGAGTTTGACTTTTTTCCATAAAAGTCAGCTATTGACTTTGACCAAAAAGTCAACCCCGGCACCCTAATGTGTTTACAGTTTTTTCCTACCAAATTTGATGTTTCGGACTCAACGATGAAGTCTGCGACTCAAAATTCCATCCCAAACTCAAATTTAAGTTTTGACTTCCTTTTCTTGTCTTTATTCAAATGTTTGAAAATTCTAGGATATTACAGTCTTGGAGTGTGGTAACTTTTGGAGCAAATCTTTTTAGCATGATTCTCAATAGCTTTTTATTAATTTATTTTTGGTCAATTTTTCTGCCCAGCATGCTGAGTGAGTTCATTAGTTTGAGAAACCTCACTTAAACTTTCTTTAATTATTTCATCTTTCTCTAATTTGAACAACTTGTAGTCTTGTATTAGCATACTTAATTTAATCTCCTTGACTTTGGAAGTACCTTCATGGCTAATCAAGATAGTGTCCCATATTTTTTTTGTTATATTGCACGATGATACTTTATCAATTTCAACTTGGACCATTTCACTCAACAGGGTATTCATAGCTTTCGAGTTGTAAGACACCATATATGATTCATTAACGTCCATCTCCATAAGTCTTCTTGGCCTACCATCATCATGCCTTATAATGACGGGTTCGTTTTCAACTACCCACCATTCCTATGGATCCCTATTGAGGTAGATTTTATCCTAAACTTTTAATAGTTGAAGTTCTCACTTCCGAGTAGCAATGGTGGCTTACTAGTGGACTGCCCTTCTTGAAAATTAAATTGGTGCGCCATAGGATCTTAACCTACTACAAAGACAATCATTAGTAGAGCCAAACTCTAATACCAAATGAAATTTTGTATGTGTACACCTAGAAGGAGGGATGAATAAATGTGTGCGTATGTATCCATGAACTATAGTAAATTTAAAAAATTTCTGATTTAGAAGTAGTCCAGACAGGTAAATTATATGTCTGTTTTACAACATGTTTGCTTTGAGCTATCTATATTAAGTTATTTCTAATAACTTATCTGTATTACTTCAGTTTAAAATATGCTGTATATGCAGATATATTTTTGGGATTTTCTAATATAGAATTTAAACAGCAATATTAATCAAATAAATTGAAAATGCGAAATAACAATCAAAGCACAAACACACAAAGAATTATACTTAGTTTGGCTCCTTAGTCCTCTACTATATGAGCCTACATCCATGGCCAGATAATAATTGATACCCAGCAAGTTTTCTTTAATATTAATAAAGCAGTTACAATTATATCAACTCCCTAAACAATAAAATTCATAAAACTTCCTGAGCACATAGCTTCCTTGAGAAAACCTCCTCATTTGAGCACCTCAGCTCCCTTAAGTACCACTACTCCCTTGGATACCTCTACCCTCTTGAACTCTCCTTGTACAATATTAAAGGAAACTTTGAAGCCCCTTTATAAGATATTAACTTTAAGAATAAAAGGGATTACAACTGAACACTATGATTTCCAGTAATAATACTAAAATTAAGGCACTTACAATTTTGCTAGAAATATTGTAATTTTATAAAGTTGTGTTCAATATGTATTTTTATTAGTTATGTGTTGTCTAATAAACTTGAAGTACCATATTTATATAACCCAAAACCCAACGGATAGCTTGTTGAAGACTAACAAAGCTTGTTTTAAAATATATGAGGGAGATTTTAAAGAATAACAAACTTTGGAAAGACCAAATCTTTGTTTTTAGCTTTTTAAAACAAACTTTTGTTTTACCAAGTTAGAAGGAATTCCAAGTATACCAAGTCCTATTCATAAATAATAACTAGATAGAAAATATCATCCCAACAAACTAAAACCTAGTCCCACGGATTTGAAATATTCTGACCACTTTCCTTGTTTGAAAATATATATAATATAAAATTAATTTAGAGATAACAAACCATATCATAACAAAAATAAGAAACTTTTTAAAACTAGAAGACAAATTCTACTGATATAAGATTTCTTTCCAAATAGGATTCTTATAGTAAGGAATAAAAATATGGAAGGATAAAAATTTAAAACCCAATCAATTTCCTTTTGAAGGTTCCCAGCAATAAGGAAACTGTTTTGAAACATATTTCTTTTGAATCCAAGATATTAAAAACAACTTTCCTAACTTATTATTAGAATAATATGTAATCGTATCAAAACAGATTTTACCAAGTGAAGATACATATTAATTATATTATTGTTTTCCTAAATCTAGAATAGCAAAATATGAAAGTATACACAGTCCACAAGTAATATAATGATAAGAGAGTGTCGAACCCACAGAAAATTATTTAATAATAATTACCAAATACTAACTCATAATCAAATTAATTTTATTTAAACAATTCGATGAAAGATTTTGAATTTTAAAAATAAAGTACTAAACTAACTAATTACTAACTACCAAGAATTGAATTCAGATAAAAAGGCTTAAGATTACAATTTTCCTTAATGCTTCATTTGAATTAATACACTTCCTGTTAAGTTATATTAATTATTCTGGATTGTTAATCAAGAACTCATCAATATTTATAACCATCTCTCGATGTATCATAAACGAATCAACCTAAATCCACAAAAGATAGAATAAAGATGAGCACCCTAATTAACTAATTCACTATATCTCTATGTGAATTACAATTAAAAAGGATTTAAAGCACATGTTCTCTTTCAGATTATATGCGGCGTATAGGTATATCTCTATCCTAGACACAAATCATGAATTATATCATATGCAGAAAACACAATCACATACTATTATGATTAGGTCTAAATCTATAATCCATCTCCCAAACAAGGGTTAACAAAAAGTAACAAGATCTCTCTTATTCTATGCCTCACATCATGTATTTATAGGTTCTAATTAAAGTCCTAAACTAATTAGAAGTTACAATCCTTATTTCATTCAAGTTAGATCAAAAATAAGCTTTTCCACAACCCGACCCAACGCGGTCGCGCCCATATTTGGCCTAGGAAGCAGCGCGGCCACGCCCAAGTGCCAAAAATCATATTTTTCACTCTGCAGACCAGCGCGACTGCGCCCAAAATACACTAGGAACTGGCGCGGCTGCGCCCGACTATTTTCTACTACAACATCTGTTGGTAAAATGGTCATATAGTCTGAGAGGAGTTACGGGGCCTGACACCTATTAAATCGAAGCTCTCGACGAGATCTACAACATTTATTCTTTGAGAATTGAGAGATTCCAATTAGATCAAAGTCTAAATTGGGCTTAAAGTGGCTGTAATGCAAATGGCAACTTCAAACTTTGAGGTTCAACGTCCGTTGGTAAAACGGTCATTACTTTCTCATCCGAACTCCGATTGTGACAATTCAAGATGTTCCAGAAATCTAAGGAGTAGATCTACAATAAAATTCAATTTCCAAACCAAGAACATGTATCCAACCTAGTGTTAAAAGCCCTGTAATCTTTCCTTCTTGCGTTTGCTTGCTTACTGTACTCCAAAAGATGTTCGGATTACGTTTCCTTGCTTCTTCCTAAAAAATAACATAAAAACACTATAAATACCTAATACTAACTTAAAATACTTAAGAACTCACAAATTATCAATCCAAACGTACTCAATTCGTAGGTATAAAACCCACTCATCAAATACCCCCAAACTTAAATCTTTGTTTGTCCTCAAGCAAACACTAAGAACAACTATAACAACTAATTCTAAATAACAACTCACACGACTCGAGCAATGAATCAATACAAATTTGCATAATAGCCTCAAAGATTTCTTTTAACATTAACTCAAGAAAAAAATTCCGAAAACATGCAAAACCTAAAATTTCAACCTAATCATCAGTTTCACAACTACTCATGATTCTTTTAATTAAGTGTGTGTGTGTGTGTGTGCATCCAAATGTTCAACTAGCCATGACTCACACTAGATCATATAATCAAATATTCATAAAAGATTTTCAAATCAACTCTAAAAACCTTTTTATCACATCAATCTCTGCTAATAAAGGCAAAACATAAAATTTAGATGATCAAAAGGATATTTCATACATTTAAGCACACTTGAACCCTTCCCAAGTATTTTAAAACACAATTTTTCTTTCTTTTTTTTTCTTTTTAGTGAGTGCGTTTTACGCTCCATCTCACTTCCCATTGAACTAGTGTGTTTTATGCTCCCTCTCGTTTTCTCTCGCACGAGTGTGTTTTACACTCCTTCTCGTGCCTGTGTTTATGGGTGAGTGCGTTTTACACTCCATCTCAACCCACCACATGATTTATTCTTTCTCTCAGGAAGGTTTCACAATTTTCAAAATTTTCAATAACCCAAGATTTCCCCCAAACTTATGTTAATGCCTAAATTTCACTTTGAATGATGCTCAAATAATTTTAAAGTTTCAATGATATCTTTCACAAGTATTCAACCAAATT
This sequence comes from Aralia elata, assembly GCA_034770075.1. Taxonomy (NCBI): domain Eukaryota; kingdom Viridiplantae; phylum Streptophyta; class Magnoliopsida; order Apiales; family Araliaceae; genus Aralia; species Aralia elata. The sequence goes on along the minus strand of CM068388.1, from coordinate 74,945,193 downwards.
TTTTTCCGTAAGACACAACTAGCTAAACAGATGGATATGTGTTTTGAAGTTCAAAAAGATCACAAATAGTGTAAACCCAACTTATAAGTCAAAAATATAAACTAAGCATGCTTCTCAACTTCACAAGAGTTAAAAAAATATAAAAACAATTAATCACAATTTTTATCATCGGCCATAATCAAATTCAAATCAAACCATTGCCCACGTATCCTAAAAACATACTAACTAAAATGCAAATTTAACTAAATTCAAATTCCAAATAAACAAACACAAGAACACACCCCCCCAAACTTAAACTAGACATTGTCATCAATGGCTAAGATAGAAAAAAATAAAATAGAGGACTTCTCTAAAAATATAGCAATCTTCCTCCTTGTGTACTAACTTTGAAAAATAGGCTAAACACATTGGAATGAATAAGGAATTGCACTTGAATTGGACTCGAATAACCTATAAACACATTAGAAGCAAGTTTATTAAATCCTAATAAATGCAAATTTATTAACTACTATGAAACCTAATAAAATAAGTAAAAACTAAAAATTAAACTTGGGTTGCCTCCCAAGAAGCACTTGTTTTAAAGTCGTCAGCCCGACTTCACCATTTACTATCCAATTCCCCTTTAAAAATTGAGGAACCCTCCATCCATCAGACGCAAATGTAACCTTTGAAGGTTTTGCTGCAGTAGGGGCCATTGTTTCAAAGTCACCTAGTTTGCTTTTTGTAGATAGGTTCTTAATTACGACTGTCAAATAGCTAGGTGCTTCCTCCATTGTGTTCGTGATTAGATTGGGGCATTGAATCTTGCCAAACACCACGGGTTCTTTTTCTATCTTCTCTGTCTCATCCCACCATGGTTGTAATGAAGTCCTAGCTCTTATGTCATAAAAAGCTTTGCCAACAACATGACTACTAAGTGGGCACGATTTTGCAAAACTAACTAGATTCTTGAACTTTGGTGGAGAAGGCACTTGGGGCACTAACAGAATAGGGTCATCTTCATTAGCACTTAAATATATATCTTTGATGGCCTCATTTTCCTTATCCCCACTTGTATCCCGTCTTTCGATATCTTATGGCTTATCTAGTTGCATATTTTGTTCGGGTTCACCATCAGTTTTAAAATCCATGTCATAAAGCCAAGTGTTTTAAGGACAGTTGTTCAAGGCTTTGAACATTTGATCTATCTGGTTCTAAATATTTTGAATTAACATCTCTTAATTAATCCTCCTCTCCTCATTTAATGCTACGAACTTGGACCACAATTCTTCCAATCTTGAATTATCTATTTCAATTTTAGAATCCATGTATTGAGGACCATTGGTTGAGGTATTGATAAGTTGTTTCATCTGATTCTTAAAATTTTGGCTCGATATTTCCTGACTCCTCGTCATCTCTTCTTGGTCTGCTATGATCTTAGACATGAATTCCTCCAAACTTGAATTTTTTTTCTTATGGCAATGGAGGTTGTGACGCCCCCAAAATAGGTCCACACAACCCATTTTGAGTCGCCAATAACATTCTACAAAATACAAATATAAATACGAATTTTTCCATTTACAACTAATAAGTGTTGTGAAAAATACGACAATATAATACAAATACATCTTAAATTCTTAATACACTTATTGTCACACTAATAATAATGTATTGAGATACTTCTAATGTCTCGAATCATCACTCCATTCCCCGGCTAGTCCCCGCTACACTCTTTTTTCCTGAAGAGAACAATAGAACAAAAAGAAAAAGGGTGAGCACAAATAGCCCAGTAGAAACAAACATGACTAAGATAATGAAGAATAAAATTATCTTTAGTCTTCAACCATAATAAATCAGAGATTTAAAGATATTATAATTGTTCAATAACAACAACTGCAGTGGAACGAACAATCCATTAGAAGAGTCAAGTAGATTATAATATTTACCATCTTCTATAAGTTAAAGGATCACTACCAATATTTTATCCCTGTAACACCAATCAACGGTTCCTGTTTATGAACATCCAAATCAACAGTTTATATTCAACAGTCTCTCTTTGCACTATGTGACAAAGATATTTATTTGTAACATCACCGGTCATGATCATGTCAAACGCCAGTTCATCTTTGCACTACGGGCCAAAGAGAACTTTCACCATACGCCTTTGTTTGTAACACCAAAATCATGATTATACCAATACACAGTTTGGTCAAATCATGTCACGCCAGTTCATCTTTGCACTACGGGCCAAAGTGAACTATCACCACAATTTAAGGATGAGGATGATGATAATGATATGGAATGAATACAGTGAGATCAAGAATAAGAATGAATGTTTATTTTATCCAGTGTCGAAGGTTGACCAAATTGCCAACATGATGACCAATTTGTGGAGTCAAATTCAAGAATGATATTCAAGAATAAAATTCACGATTTAACTATATTGTATCAAACGAAATAGAAAGATTTAGGTGAAAAGATATTAGATGAAGCACAAACTATTAGATATTCTATAAATTTTCAGGAATTTTCACCATTTAAAAAAATAAGGTTTTGGAAACAAACAGAGATTTCTTATCATAAATGGAGAAATGTGAAAGAAAAGATATTCCTTAAAGAGTACAAAAGAAATGATACGTTATACGAGTATAACAGAATATATGAAACTGCAAATGGGTTTTCACCCGTCATGCGGCAATCCGCGTAGACAGATTATTTCCACAGAAGATTAATAAGTAATGAATACGAAGGGTTATTCACTAGGCATGCGTCAATCCGCACAGACAGGTTATACCCACAGATTAATAAGGAATAATTGCAAAGGGATATTCATCAGGTACGACACTCCGTACAGATAAGTTATTCCCATAGAATAATAAGGAATGAATACAAAAGGGTATTCACCAGGTACGACACTCCGTACATACAGGTTATTCCCACAGAGTAATAAGGAATGAATACAAAAGGATATTCACCAGACATGCGTCAATCCGCACGGACAGGTTATCCCCACAAATTAATACGGAATGAATAACAACCTTTCTGAGTATAATATCACTTACGAACAAGGAAGCAAATGATATTACATAAGAGTATGAAAGAAATGATATCCCCTACCTTCGTTAATAAGTGACTGGATGTTGCTTTCTATAAAACTAACTTGGACACTACTAGTATTCTCACAAATACTCACAATAGCCTAGCACACTTAGAGAACTCAAGAAATTTATAGAGAGAGGGAGGGAGTATAAGCAAGGAATGTGTGAAGATTTCTTAAGATAATCTCCCCTATTTATAGGAAAACCAAGTTTCATTAATTGTATAATAAGGGCTCGACTTATTACACTTTAGTACCTCCATCTTTGTCTATATTTTTAATATAATCCCTCAAGTATTATCAATCTTGCATAACATCCTCTAATAGTTCCCACATGTGAATCAATAGTTTCATCATGTGAACCAATAGTTCATAGCATGTGAACTTCACAATTTCAATTAGGTACCCCTAAGTTAGACTTCACTTTTAATCCGTCAATAATGCTAAAATATCATAACAAATAATATGAGTTACAGTGTCATGACAAATTATAAAAAGTACCATGCAGATGGTATTGTAATTATTGAATCAAAATACTGTGCAATTGCTACTTTATCAATTATTGAATCAATAATTTAAAATACTGTGAAACACCGTGTGCCTGTGAAATACCGCGTACTACTGTGGAATAACGTGTTTTACTGTTCTTTTTATTACCGGGTATTTCAACAGTTGTCGGTGATAATACTGTTGACAAAATACTGTCGTTTTCAGTATCCGACAATGGGGCCCACTATCGTTGACAATATTGTTATTGTGGGGCCCACTAATATTTTGTTATTTCGGCGTCGTACGTTACCGAACATAAAAGTGGTTATTTCGACAGCGTCGTCGTACTTTACCGAATATAATATTTTCCGAGAGAACGAATATTATCCGACAGAAGGAATATTCCCCGACATACATATTTGACTTTTTGTATAAATGAATAGTATATTCGTATGAATAGTATTTTCATATTTATACTGTATAATTTTTGTATCTAACTCATATAAACGTTATGACGTAATTCGAAGATCGAAGAAAGTGTAAAAGCGTTTTTAGCGTGAATAGTCTCCCGTGAATAGTGATCACGTGAATAGTGATTTAGTGTTATTACTAGACTTCTCAATTGTCACATTTCACTAGTAACTTTATCGTTATCGATTTAACACCTTTCTGTTTAAAATAATAATAAGAAGAAAAATAAATTCTCTTTATTAAAATTTTCGGGGTCTTACAGAGGTGGACATGAGAATTCTGCTACATATGTTGGACTTGGAGTGTAGAATTGATCTTATTGATTACCCCCAACCTTGATATTTGTTAGGATATGCATTCTGGTTGAGATAGTTACCACCATACTATACCAGTCCAAAATTGATGGCGTATTGATGACTCGGATGATTGTCAACACAATAATCACAAATAACTATTATCCTTCGAATACGTTGGGCTGCAAGAACATCCAACCTTTTCGAAAGTGTTTCAATTTGTGTTGACAATGCAGAAAGTGCATTGAGTCCATCAACCCTTGTTTCCCTTTGTTGAGTCATTCTCGTATATGGCCATTGATAAGCAAAGTCATCTATGGTACCTAAAAAGAGAGAAATATAGGAAGAGATTTAAAATAAAAATAAAATGTTTAAATTAAGACTAATTCGATTGAAGCTAATGATGGCAAAAATTATTAAACTAATTCCCCGGCAATAACGCCAAAAACTTATTTGCGTAAATCTATACTAGCAAAATACGCACGTATACGCAGTTCACAAGTAATATAATGATAAGAGAGTGTCAAACCCACATAGAATTATTTAATAATAATTACCAAATACTAACTCATAATCAAATTAATTTTATTTAAACAATTCAATAAAAGATTTTGAATTTTGAAAATAAAGTACTAAACTAACTAATTACTAACTACCAAGAATTGAATTCAGATAAAAAGGCTTAAGATTACAATTTCCCTTAATGTTTCACTTGAATTAATACACTTCTTGTTAAGTTATATTAATTATTCTGGATTGTTAATCAAGAACTCATTAATATTTATAACCATCTCTCAATGTATCATAAACGAATCAACTTAAATCCACAAAAGATAGAATTAAGATGATCACCCTAGTTAACTAATTCACTATATCTCTCTGTGAATTACAATTAAAAAGGATTTAAAGTATAGGTTCTCTTTCAGATTATATGCGGCGTATAGATATATCTCTATCCTAGACACAAATCATGAATTCTATCATATGCAGAAAACACAATCACATACTATTATGATTAGGTCTAAATCTATAATCCATCTCTCGAGTTCATAAAGATTACCACGGTAATTGTTGATCAGACAATTAAGCAATTAATCACAAATCATAATAGACAACCCGATAATAATCAATAATAATTAACAAGGAAGTATATCAATAAAAGCTACGCAATAAGTTTCATTGTAATCTTAAAAAGAAATTAGTTCATGATTGAATTAAAATTCATAATCCACAATTGATAAAGCATCCAAGAATACAAAATAAGAGGTAGAGAAGAGAATAGAATCTGTAGACGCAATCTTTGAGTCTCTCCTTCAGCTCTTTAATTGAATCCTTTGTGCTCTTGTAATTACTTCAAGCCTCCATCTCTTTCTCCCAAACTAGGGTTGGCAAAAAGTAACAAGATCTCTCTTATTCTATGCCTCACATCATGTATTTATAGGTTCTAGTTAAAGTCTTAAACCAATTAGAAGTTACAATCCTTATTTCATTCAAGTTGGATCAAAAATAAGCTTTTCAACAACCCGACCCAGCGCGGCCGCGCTCAAGTGCCAGAAATCATGTTTTTCACTCTGCAGACCAGCGCGGCCGCGCCCAAAATACACTAGGAACTGGCGCAGCCGAGCCCAACTATTTTCTACTGCAACATCTGTTGGTAAAATAGTCATAACTTTTTATTCGGGAGGAGTTACAGGGCCTGACACCTATCAAATCGAAGCTCTCAACGAGATCTACAACTTTCATTCTTTAAGAATTGAGAGATTCGGATTGGATCAAAGTTGAAATTGGGCTTAAAGTGGCTGCAATGCAAATGACAACTCCAAACTTTGAGGTTCAACATTCGTTGGTAAAACGGTCATTACTTTCTCATCTGAATTCCGATTGTGACGATTCAAGATGTTCCAGAAAGCTAAGGAGTAGCTCTACAATAAAATCTAAGTTTTAAACTAAGAACATGCATCCAACCTAGTGTTAAAAGCCGTGAAATCTTCCCTTCTTGCATTTGCTTGCTTATTGTACTCCAAAAGATGTTCGGATTGTGTTTCCTTGCTTCTTCCTACAAAATAACATAAAAACACTATAAATACCTAATACTAACTTAAAATACTTAAGAACTCACAAATTATCAAGTCAAACGTACTCAATTCGTAGGTATAAAACTCACTCATCAATTATATGCCTTAATTCTTGGAAAATTGCTAGCAACCTTACATTTTTCCTAGACCCAATCACTCTTTGATCTTCACAATCCTTTGTACGTGAGCTATATCTTGAACTCTTAATGCTTCAATAAATCATTCAACTTGTAAAATTCTATGAAATCAAAGTCCAATCCTGTAAAAATATAATAACACTACAAAGCAACTTGTCATCATTAAAACCAAATGCATATAAACCAATATCCTACAGTTAATTATCTTGGACAGTAGCTCCCTGCTACTTCCTCAAACTTCGTTGTACCTGGACCTGAGTCTAGTTCTATTTTTTAAGATCTAGTCTTGAACAGACAACCTATGTTTCTCATCACAAGTACACTAGATACCTAACTCCTCGTTAACCTCTTTAAGACTCTGGTCTTGGACAAAAGATTACTATCTTTCTTACAGATACATAAAAATAAATTAACTCCCTTTTTTCCTCTTTTGTTTTTTGTTCAAAAAGATAGTTTAAATAATGCTTCTAAGATAAGCAAATAAAATTTAGTGTAAAGATATAAAAGTTAAAATAACTTTTATATTTTTATGCTTCTCAAATAAGTTGATAGGAATTAAAGATCAGATATTCAAATAAAAGTACAATGACTTGTATGTGTAATTGATATGCTTCTCGTGTAAGTAGATATTTTAGATAAGTTCAAGTATGATATGCTTCTGTGCAAGCAGATATATAAGTTACACTTAGTAATATAAAAATTTAAATAACTTTTATATTGCATGTGTAAATGCTTTTATATAAGCAGATATGTCAAATAAATTCAGTATAATATACTTTTGTGCAAGCAGATATATATCAATCAAGTTCAGATATATAAAAGTTTCAATAACTTTTATATGTTAATTGCTTCTAAATAAGCAGATGAATATTTTCAAATTAACTATAAAAGTTTAAATAACTTTTAAAGTTCAAATAGCTCGCTTCTTTAATAAGCAAATATAGCAATTTAGATCAGATAATATCACAAGTATGATAGGTCAAATATATAAGCACATATCTTGTGATATAGTATATCAAGTATAAAAGGTAGATCAATTAATGATACTTGATATATATACAGTTATATAATCACAGAATATAACAGTTAAAATATATAAACAGATTATATAACTTAAAAACTTATCTCAAAACGGTTTTGACCAACTTCTCTTCTTCAAGGATTGAAAGCTATTTAGCTCCAAAGAGATTTATTTAAAGATCCAAAAATGTAGGCAAGGAGTGTATAATATCAAGCTTTAAAGATTTTGCAAAGTTGGTTATTATGAAAGTGAATGAGAAACTTTGTATTTATAGGTAAAATAAAAGGCTTTAAGGGTAGTTTTGTCCAAAGCATTTTCAACAGCCAAACAACTCAAAGATGCTAGCAAAATTCAGCCAAGAAAGAGTGGATGGAGTTGCCCACGATTTGAATTTTGAAAACTTGCTTTTTACTTTTTCAATTTTGCACATGTTGTCCTTTTTATTATAAAGAAATGAAATCATGAGAAATGAAGGACTCCCTTCCCTAACTGACCTAGTTTACAAATTCATTTCCCAAAGTAACTTACTTTGTTGGATCATTCTCAATCTAACCTCATTTACTGTTCATATTCCAAATTTTCACTTATTAAATATTTTTACATACTTTTTATATGTACATATATTATTACTAAAATATATATTTATATATACGTATATATATTAATTATTTAAAACTAAAATATATTTAATCAATTAAATTAATATAAAAAATTTAAATTATCTATTTGATCATTTACGAAATAAAATAATACTAAACATTTAATTAAATATTTTTTAAATTAGACAACAAATAAAAATTGAAAATAAAAAAATCTTAGTTAAAAACTAATAAAAAAAAGAACATACTAATAATTAAAAAAAAAGACATATTAATTAAAATAAAAACATTATTATCATAATTTTGATAATTATTCGTGAACATTTTGAGGACATCGTTGACTACGTCTGTTATGACCCTCTTGTCCGCATTTTTCACAAACTCTGACATTTCGCGAATTATCCATTTTAGTTCGAATACGCTGACTCTGACTGAAAATTATGATAATAATGTTAATAATAATGTTTTTATTCGCGAAAATTATGATAATAATGTTTTTATTTTAATTAATATGTATTTTTTTTTAATTATTAGTATGTTCTTTTTTTTTATTTTTTTAACTAAGATTTTTTATTTTCAATTTTTATTTGTTGTCTAATTTAAAAAATATTTAATTAAATGTTTAGTATTATTTTATTTCGTAAATGATCAAATAGATAATTTAAATTTTTTATATTAATTTAATTGATTAAATATATTTTAGTTTTAAATAATTAATATATATACGTATATATAATATATATTTTAGTAATAATATATGTACATATGAAAAGCATGTAAAAATATTTAATAAGTGAAAATTGGAATATGAACAGTAAATGAGGTTAGATTGAGAATGATCGAACAAAGTAGGTTACTTTGGGAAATAAATTTATAAACTAGGTCAGCTAGGGAAGGGAGTCGAAATGAAGCCATGTAGGAAAGCTCAGGATAATAGATATAAAGTGGTTTTGGCTTTGCCAAGTTCCCTTTACACAATGGTTAAGGCTTTCTTTATTCCTTAGGTAATAGATTTATTTTATGGAACTATGGATAAAGACATTGTCCAACCAAGCATGCTTAAAAAGTGAATTTAATTTGTCGTTTACGTATGAAAACATTTTTGGTTTCTAAAAAGCTTGATACCTCTTGTGTTAGGAAATATTGTTTTATAAATTATTTTTATTTTTGACACTTGATATTAATTATCAAGATCATTTATAAATTGATTCAATTAAGTGAGAAAAAAATTTTGGTGAGTGGGAAAAAGATTTTGACCACTTTTCCTAAAATAAATATTAAGTTATATAAAAATATAACACATAAATTTTATGCAGAGGATTCTAATTAATATTTTTTTTATTCTTAAATTAGTTATAATTTTTTATCATTACAATTAATATCTAAAAAGTGTGGAGACCCACACCAACCTCTTACCCGTTTCACAATATCGTTTCTTGCAAGTATATCACCTTCAGACAATGATTCATTTACAATTTCAGCTTTCAGCCTCTCTTCCAGGTGTAACTCCTCACTTTCTCTTTGTTAATTGTATTTGATATCCACACCAAACCTTTTTAACTTCTTTGTTCTTTCCTTCGTCTATCTTTCCTATTATTGATTTTGAGATAATTGGTCCTTGTATTTGATCTTCATCTTCTTCCTCATCACCACTTTCAATACACACAAAAGTCTTCTTCAGCTTCTTCTGACCTTTTCCTCACGTTTTCATGGTCGCTGCACTGACATTTTTTAGTAGCCTGTATATGCTTTGTTGTCTTCTGATTATTGCCATTATAGTCTTTCCTCTATTTATCCGCACATTCCATACTCTTCTGTGCTACTTGTAGATTCTCAAATGATCTTGCTATATTCATTGTCAAAAGTTTCCCTTAAAACATGCATCTGTTTCTATTCTTAATTGCATTCCCAGCTTCTTGTACTTACTTCTAAAACGTACAAAGCCAAACTAAAACCCCTCCTTATTTCTTTTCTTCAGCAGATAGATGTTTTCAATCCACCCTAAACCCTTGACTTTGTACTATATATACTCTATTTTCAGTTTTAATTTTATTAATATGTATACTAAATGTACTTCAAATTTATGAAAATATAAATCTTTTTTCCGAAAGTTTAATTATTATAAGTTTTTGTTGATATATACGACAACTTTTTCCATTAATACATATCGGAGAAAGTCCGAGTATCTGGTTAATGAAAGATATTTGTTTAGTATTTGGAAATGTTTAACTAATTGAGGGAACGCCAAAAAAAAGAAAAAGAAAAAAAAAGGACTTCTTAGTATAATTACTTCCGTACCTTCATATACTTCAGCTGTAAGTTAAATTTCAGAAAAAAAAAAAAAAAAAATTGTCACACGTGCAACTTTTTAACATATATTAACGGAATGACTGAATTATAAACAAAAATTTTATTAATGATGAAATTACATTTAGATTTAGATGAAAGGACCCAACTTAAAAAGGTGGAATAGTTGAAGGACAAATAATTAATTTCCCCATTTTGGGTCAATTATTAATTCCTGAAAAAATAAGAATGCTTGAATTTTATTGCGCGAGATAGAAGGGAAATTTTCAGCACAATTTTGAAAAAGTTCAATGGGAATATCACATTTTGGTTCCTCGCAAAACCCATTTGGTCTCTGTTCCTTGATCTTGGTTGCAATGGAAGTAATCTTCACACAGAATCACTCACTTCTGTATAAATCCTTTCAATATTGGGGAAACAAAACGAATTTCAAGAATCATGATGCTCATCATCCATTTGTATGTAATAAGATCAAAATTGTTTCATGTAAGTTTAGAATTTAAGGTATTACTTCTTTTTTTTTCCTTTTTGCTAAATTAAGGTATTACTTTTTGTTTGTGGTTCTCTTTTCTTTTCGTTTAATTTTTTTTCTGTGTCTATTATTGATTTGCTTTTGAATTTTGTGGGACAGTTTTGGTTAACGGGTCAGTTTCAAATGGACTTTTTTGTTTTGTTTTTTTTGTTCGCTAATTTGGGGGGAGGTGGGGTTCGAGCCAAAGGCTCTCGGTATCGACTTTTTTGTTGACTAGTGTATTGACATTTGTTGGAAATTTAGTACCTTTTTATTGTTGAGTGTAAATAATAGATTTGAATTTTATTTTGTTTATGTAATTTTGAGTACTTATTTATATTGTGACAAAAACATAATGATTTTTATTGCAAGCAGAGACAATGTCATAATTTGTAAATTAATATAAATATGATGTATCCACTAGTAACAAAAGTAGTATATATTTTTTTGTCGCAATATAAATCTTTTTCATGTATTTTTTGATGCTTTTGTAATTCAAGTGTTTTTAATTTTTCATTTGAATTTATGGGATCCATGATTCAAGGTTCAAGCTGATTATTTGGGCTTCATCTGGGGAAGAGAGGTACAAATATTCCTAATTAGGAAAGGTTTGTGCACAGTTAGACAGAAGGTCTCTCTTTATCTCTCCAAAGTCTGCCTTTATTTGAATAATGTAAAGGTTTTTTTATTTTATTTTATTTTATTTTTACTTTGCTCTACTGTTTATCAGGGGAATATTGTACCGAGGGAGGTCCATATGATTGCTTGAAAATGTTAGTTTGTTAGGTTTGTAAGTATACTGATCAACTTTTAGTAAAAACTATCAAATTCAGCATCAGCATTATTGTATAGATTCGTGGTCTGTGAGGACATTGCGTGGAAGCTTGAAATGGATTTATTCAGAGCTACCAGAACTGTTGGTTGAATATTAATACTTTTTTTTTCTTCTTTTTTTTACTTCATAAATTATTTTCTTTTTCAATGCTATGTTTGAAAGATAGGGCAATAAGATTAAGAGTTAATTAAATTAATAAAAGTAGAGTACTTATTTAAAACTTGAAGCAAAATGGCCACTACTGTCAGATACAAGTCTGCCACTGCCATTGAAATTTGTTTTGGGTACCCACTTAGAACTTGAATTCATTATGTTTTTCACCTAAATTTATGGAAATTTTAACTGCAGATGTTGAATTAAATTGGAGGGACTTATGCGATTCGTTTCGGGTACCCTCTCAGACCTTGATCATTTTGTTTTTCACCTAAATTAATGGAAATTTGAACGACTGATGTTTGAATATTTAAGTTGGAGAAGCTTCTGTGGACTGTCTTTGCCTAAAAAGTTTATCACTAAAAGTATTTGAGGTCACTTCCGCTTTGTTGTTAACTTGCTTTTCCTGGCTTTTCTAAGTCAATATTGACTGAACAATATTTCTATTTGCTATACCTCAGGTTAAAGGTTAGCTTAAGTTGATTTCGAGTTTTTTTTTTCTATTAATTATTATTATGTTTCTGTGAATGAGGTTGCTTTTCATTGCAATTCTTGTAGACTTCCCACTAAGATTTCATTTCCTGCTTTTGTCATTAACTTGGATTTCATTAGAATTAAACTAACTCATTCCTCCGTATTGTGTCTTTTCTCTAGTCTAATAATTGTAACTACATTATCATGAACCCCTGCATTCTACAGGTTAAGAATATGAAGTTGTGAAAACTAATTCTTTCAGGTGGAGGCCATAAGTTTAGTTGAATCAGCTGCATATGGACTGTTAACGCCAAGAATTGGTCCACGCGCCTCAATCACCAAGAGCGCGTCAATCCTGCACAATAACGAGAATACACTCGGAGTTCCGGGCGGTTTTGCCGCCGGGGGATAGCTCCGGTGTGAGAATAAGCACAGGCTGAACAAGGTGTATAACAATGGAGGTATACTGCTTAGTACTGTAAAAATGTTTGGGTTACCTCTTGAATGAAATGAACCTCGTATCTTATAGTAAAACACCTGTCACGCTTATCCCTCGAGACCCGGGACCCCTTCTTCCATCCAATATCATGGGCTTATATTGAACTTTATTAAAAGGAGATAGACGCCATATTTTCTCCGGACATACGCCTCGGGAACACCAGTCTAACATTCCAATTGTTATTCACAGACTAAAAGTGACCCCCACGTGGGGGGCGCCGACCCATCACCTCACCAGGGCCCACTACCCAATGCTTATTGGGCTTACTGATTTGTTGTGATACTTGGGCTTTTATTAAATCTTGCCAATTCACCTCCCAACATTGCCCCCCAGTCTTCTGATGCAATGGGCCATTGTATTAGAAGAGTATAACACCCAAGGCCCATTATTTAACTGGAAAGCCCCGGTCCTAAATGCTCAAAAACGGCTCTGGCACGTATTTACCGTTTCCCTTCCTTTTAGCACCCACTATGCCATACGTGGGGAAACGTGCGGGAAGCCAAAGGGCGGTCATTAAAACCTTACTCCTTCAAAAAGAGACCGCCACATTTCGAGCCTCCATACTCTCTCTCTCTTACTTTCGCCGATTTCTCTGCACTCGCATTCTCTGCACACGTTTTCTCTGCAACCCACCTCACAATTAGGAACGTGACTATTTCGATGGCCGGTTCAAAGACTGTTTCTCAGGCCCGAGTCGAGATGATGATCAAGGAGTACTCGGATGAAGGAACTTATGCCCATATCAACACTGTCTCCACCATCGGGCCAAAAGATTTGGAAGGGATCCACAAGCTGTATTGCATTCTTACTAACTATGACATCCGCGCTCCTCTCCACACCGAGCGGATGTACCATTGTCCCGATGGGTGGACCGCTGTGTCCCTCAGTGTCCTCAAATATGGGGTACGTCTTCCCCTCCACGCCTTCATCATTACTCTCCTGAGTTTCATCGGGGTCGGCTTCGCCCAGTTGGTGCCAAACTCCTACATCCACATCATCGCCTTCGTTGCCTTCTGCCATGAGCTCGGCATCGCTCCCACCATCGACCACTTCTTCACCATCTTTGTCATGAGCCGATCTCGGGAAGCTGGGTTCCGGCAAATCAACAGGCAGTCGAGCAGGACCCTTGAGAAACGCCCACTGATAAAAACCCCTTCGAGCAACAAGGGTTGACACTCGTTGTGGTTTTTCGTTAAGGGACCCAGCTTTCGGGAGGTTCCTAACTGGGCCGAGTCCTCTCACGACAACGTAGGCCTCGGGGAGATCCCACACGGTCGTCTTCAGGAGTTAGGGAAGCTCCTGGAGAAGCTGCCGAAGAAGGAGTGGAGCCTCGAAGTCCTGAGCGACCCGAACTGGTTGTACAACCACAAACGTAAGTCCTGACTATTTTTGGGTAGATGCGTGTATCGCGTTAAGTTCTCTTTTACTGATCAAGTCGTTTTTTGTTTTTGTATAGTGCTCCTTATTAAGCCGTCCTCCATTTTGGATATCGGCCACTCGTCTGTCGATCTCGTCGATGAGACGATTCTTCTCCCCGAACCTACAAATGCTCTGCCCCTGGTCATGCCGATAGCCGCCATCCCGATGGTCCGACCTTCGGCCGTCCCGACCAGCATCCTTGACATCCCCCCATCCGAAAGGGCCAATGTCCTTCGAACAAAACGAAGGAGGTTGATGAAGACCGCTGTGAAGACTGCCCTTCCTAAAGTGGCTCAGACTCTTCAACCGGTCCTCCCGATCATTCCCCCACCTACCGAAGATCTCCGAACCGAACCTCCTACAGCTGAGATCCCGTCGGCCGACCCACCAGTGGTTGTGGTCCACCGGATCGACCCACCGATGGGCGAAGCCGAGTCTCCTGATCATCGGCAAGAGCGCGAAGACTCCACATCGGGACCCCCGGCCAAAAGGCAACATGTCACCTCGGCTTCTGGACAACAATCTCCCATTCATGTCCAAGACAGTCCCAGCCCCGCGACGTTATGGCCGGTGGGTACAAATGACTTTCCCTTCGATCTCATGGACGCCTTTGCTTTGCCGGAGGATGACGATAGGTTCGAGGACTCCAGCCTTCAGGATCTGGCAGATGTGCACGTCATCTATATGAGCCGAGTAAGTGTTTTTTAGTTCCCCTTTAGAGCTTATATTAGATATGTGTGTGAACGTATTGGTTCTCTGTCCTTGTTTCTAGGCCTCTGCCGCCGCCAGTCGGCTTCGCCGTCAGATTGCTTTTTGTGAGGCGAAGTGGAAGGAGTCCGAGGTCGAAGCGTCCCAGCAAGAGGCGAGGCGCCAATCCACTATGGCAGGTTGGAAGAAGGAGAAGGAGGAGCATGCCAGGACTTCGGCCCAACTGGAGGAGCTTCGGGCCGAAGTGGCCAAACTAAAAGAAGAAGCCATTGAGGGAGAACAACGCCGAGCTACACTCGCCGATAACTGCAACCATCTGCAGCGGGAGTGCAATGAGGTGAAAGGGGAGTGCAACGACTTGAAGAACGAGTTGCACTCCGTATCCAAAAAGCTCGAGAGCGTTGAAGTGAAGCTCAAGCTTGCCGAAGAGGAGCGTGACAGCGTAGCCAAGGGTTTCGCCGACTACCGGGCATCGGCACCTCTGCCAACCGAGGAGCTCAAGTGGCTGATTATCCAGGAATACCGCAGTTCGGCTGAGCTGATCGATGTGGTGGCGGAGCAGTTCAACCTTGGTTATCAGGACGCCCGAACCAAGGATAAGGAGAAGATGCAACTGAACAAACTTGACCCCTCCCTTCTGGATTCTTCAGATGATGAGGCCGAAGCATGACGCCGGCTCATCCTTTTGTAATGATTTTTTTTCAAGTTTTTATTGTAAATATTTCTACTTCTGTGAACAAGACTTTAGTACTTAATGGAAATTTGATTTGCATTCAATCATTGTCTTCATCACGTTACATCAAAATTACAGAGTCATAGAAGAAACTGCTCATCATGCAGCCTACTGATAATACTTTCTAAGCCTTCCCGCATGCCAAGTGTTTTTGACTTCTATTCCATCCATAGCCCGAAGCCGGTAAGTTCCTGGCTTCGGCACTTCAACGACCTCATAGGGCCCCTCCCAATTTGGCATTAGTTTTCCAAGATTTTGGGGCGATGATGCCTCCACCTCTCGAATGACTAAGTCCCCAACTTCAAACCTCCTTAGCCTCACGCCTTTATTATAATGAATGGTCGTCCTCCTCTGGTAGACTGTTAGTCTCACCATAGCCGATTCCCGAACCTCTTCTAATAAATCAAGATTGAGGCGAATGCCTTCATCATTGTATAACTCTTTAAATTGGCTGACCCGGAGTGAGGGGGATCCGATCTCAACCAGGATGAGAGCATCGGTCCCGAAGGCCAGTTTGTATAGCGAATCTCCAGTCGTAGTTCGGGGAGTGGTCCGATAAGCCCATAGGACACTGGTTAATTCTTCGGGCCATCTCCCTTTGGCTTCGTCTAGTCTTCTTTTGATCCCATTGAGTAGAGTCCTATTGGTGACTTCTACTTGGCCATTGGATTGAGGGTGGGCAACCGAGGTTTTCCGATGTTGTACGTTCAAGTCTTTTAAAAACTCTTCAAACTTCGATCCCACAAATTGACGGCCGTTGTCAGACACAATTGTCATCGGGATGCCAAATCGGAATACAATAGACTCCTTGAGAAACTTTAGGCATTCTTGCTCTGTGATCGTCCGAAGTGGTTTCGCCTCTACCCATTTAGTCATGTAGTCTATAGCCACTATCACAAAACAAAACTGTCCCTTTGCCTTCGGCAATGGCCCCAAAATGTCAATCCCCCATATGGCAAATGGAATCGGGGATAAGACACTGTACAACTCTTCGGGAGGTCGGTGAGGGATTACGCTATTGAGGTGACATTTTCGACACTTCTGCACATATTCTTTAGCTTCTTGGAAAATCGTCGGCCAATAATACCCTTGCCGAAGTATTTTATAGGCCAATGTCTTGGCCCCCATGTGGTCCCCACAGATGCCTTCGTGCACTTTCCGAAGAGCGTAATCGGCTTCGGATGGGACCAAACACTTTAATAGAGGAGAAGTAAAGGCCCGCCGATAGAGATCCCCATCAATAAGTACGAAATTTGAACTTCAGTATTTTATTTTCTTTGCCAGTATTCGGTCCGAAGGCAAGACGTCATCTGCCAGATAGCTTATATAAGGGGTCATCCAACAATCCGATCTCTCGACCCCCATCACTTCAGCCCTTTGAACGCTCGGTGAGTCCAAAATCTCCAAATGTACTAACCCACTGAACGAACTGGTGTCTGCAGTTGCCAGTTTGGCCAGGGCGTCCGCCACCGTATTGCTTTCCCGATCCACTCCATGAAGAGTATATGATGTAAAATGTTGAAGCCGATCTCGGGCTTCTGTTAGATACTTAATCATTATCGCCCCCCGAGCTTCATACTCTCCTAGAATCTGCTTCACCACTAACTGGGAGTCACTGAAGATGATTAGTGTCTGCACTCCGAGACTCTTGGCCAAACGCAAGCCTGCCAACATGGCTTCATACTCGGCCTCATTGTTAGTCGCTTTAAAGCCGAAGCGAATTGCCTGCTGCACTTTAAATCCCTCCGGACTTGTCAGGATTAGGCCAGCTCCACTCGCGTCCGATGTTGTCGATCCGTCGACATACAGAGTCCAAGATGTCTGGGCTGGGCAAATGTCCGAAACCGAACCCACACTCATCGGTAAATCAATCGGGTCGGGTTCAGAAAACGAACATTCTATCATGAAGTCGGCCAAAGCCTGACTTTTAATTGCAGTTCGCGGATGGTATTCCAATGCAAACTGAGTCAACTCCATAGCCCAAGCCGCCAATCGTCCCGAAAGCTCTGGCTTATTCAAAATCTTCTTCAGGGGCTGATCAGTGTATACTACGATTAGCCGTCCTTGGAAATAATGTCGGAGCTTCCGACTGGCTATTACCAGGGCGTAAGCAAATTTCTCCAAGTTTGGATATCTGGTCTCAGCGTCCCGAAGGGCGTGATTGGCATAATACACCGGGGACTGCTTTCCCCCCGACTCCCGAACCAACACCGCCTCCACCGCCAAGGAGCTTGCCGCCAAGTACAAATACAGCGGTTCCGAAGGGATGGGTTTCATCAACAGAGGCGCCGAAGACAAGTATTTTTTTTATACCTTGAAAGGCATCCTCACAATCTGAAGTCCAATGAAAGGTCTTCTCATTCTGCGGTCCTCTCAGAGTTTTGAAGAACGACAAACACCGTTCAGCCGACTTCGACATGAACCTCCTCAACGCCGCAATCTGACCTGTTAATCTCTGCACATCTTTGAAGGTTTGGGGAGACTTCATGTCCAAAATAGCCTGAATCTTCTCGGGGTTTACCTCAATGCCCCTCCTGCTAATCAAATATCCCAGAAATTTACCTGCACCGATGCCGAAGGTACACTTCGTGGGATTAAGCCTGATGTTGTAGTGCCGAACTGTGTGAAAACATTCTTCCAAATCGTCTAGATGGCCCCTGACGGACATGCTCTTGACAATCATGTCATCTACGTAAACTTCCATACTTCGGCCCAATTGCTTCGAGAACACGTAGTTCATCATTCTCTGATATGTGGCACCAGCATTCAACAACCCAAAGGTCATCTTCCTATAGGCGTAGGTTGCCCGATGCGTGATGAAAGCTGTCTTCGGCATATCCTTTTTGCACATGGAAATTTGATTGTAGCCTGAAAATGCATCCATAAAACTCAGCAAAGCATATCCCGATGTTGTGTCGATTAATTGGTCGATATGTGGGAGTGGGTAGAAGTCCTTCGGACAGGCTTTGTTTAAATCCTTGTAATCGATGCAGACCCTCCATTTCCCGTTCTGCTTCCGCACCAACACCACGTTAGCTAACCATTCGGGATAATCGATCTCATAGATGAAGCCTGCCTCTAGCAACTTAGCCACCTCATCATCAATGACCTTTTGCCGCTCTGGGGCGAAAATTCTTCTCTTCTGCCAAACCGGTTTTTTATTGGGATCCACATGCAGTTTGTGCATCGCAACTTCTTCACCAATCCCAGACATATCACTGGGTTCCCATGCAAAGATACCGGCATACGCCCTGAGTAAATCCACCAACCCCGTTCTGAACGGTTCCTGCAATCCCGAGCCGATCTTAATTATTTTTTCCCTCTTCCCTGGGATGAGCTCAATGTCTTCTGTCTCTTCGGCTGGCAAAGCGAGGGGTTCCGTACTTCTCTCAGTAAATGGCTCAACTTCAATGGTCATAGTTTGCTTCTGTTTACTTTTTCCCACTGCCGAAGATACCAACGAATTCCTATAGCACCTCCGAGATAAGTCGAGGTCGCCTCTGACCTGGCCGACCCCATTCGGAGTGGGAAACTTAATTTTGAAATGGGGGATGGAGGTTACCGCCTGTAACGCCGTCAACGTCGGTCTTCCCAAAATCGCGTTGTAAGCCGAGTCTACATTGACGACGAAGAAACGGATGTTGATCTCGACTGTTTGAGGTGCTGTCCCGAAAACGACAGGCAACTCTATTGTGCCCACCACCCGAACTGGGTCATTGCCGAAGCCATACAACGGTGGCTCTTGCCCGATCTCCATTTTCCTTCCTCCCAGATCCAGTCTTTGGTAGGCGTGGGCATACATTATGTCGACCGAGAAGCCGTTGTCGATCATAATACGCCTCATGTCCATGGACCTGACTTGGGCAGTTATAGCCAGCGCACCTTCCTGTGGCTTAATGGGTTCGGCCGGGTAATCTTCGTCGGTGAAGGAGATTATCGTGCCGGGATACAACTGTTCCCTTCGGACGGGTCTTTCCACGACCGTCATTACTGCATCTAATACCCCTCTCCTCCTTTTTCCGGTAACTTTCCCTACCGAGCCACCAGTTATCACATCGACTACCCCCCGAACAGGGGGGTTTGGGGCCGGTTGGTCCTGCGGGGTTGGTTTGACGTTAATGTCGTTCGTAGCCCTTCCCGACCTATCGTACCCTGCAACAAATTGGACCAACTCCCCATTTTGCACATTCTTCTCAATCAACTCTTTTAAATTCTGGCAATCCTCCGTAGAGTGACCCGAAGACTGGTGGTAGTCACAATACTTGTTTTGACTTCCTCGGTTCGGATGGACATTATTTGGGCACGGACGGAAGCAAGGTCGGTCCTTCATATGTTCTAATATGGCTGCCCGATCTGTGTTTAGCGGGGTGTATACCTTTTCAACTTTTCTGTTCGGGAAACGCGGGCGACCCCTTCCCGGCCCCCCTGCTCCTCCAAAATTTTTCCTTGGCCATGCATCTGACCTGTAGTTGGCGTCCGACCGAGGATACGAGTTCCTATCCCGCTCTTTTGACTTCTCTGCCGATGAGGAGTCCGGACCCAGAGTTCCCATGGCTTCCTCGACCGCGATAAATCCTTCGGCCCTATCGTAAGCTTCCGCCAGGCTCTTCGGGGCATTGATCATCATGTCCTTTACCAGCTTTTTGGACTTCATTATGTCCAACCCTGTATTAAAGTACCCCAGTGCTTGAGGGTCGTTTAGGTCGGTCACCGCCCCAACCGCTTCTCGAAACCGTTTGACGTACTGGCCCAAGGATTCACTAGAATGTTGCCTTACTTGCATTAGGGAAGCCGTAGGCTTTCCTCTCCGTTTGTTACTCCCGAATCGGCTATGGAACTGAGTACACAGTTCCTTCCATGACGATATAGAGTTCGGGGCCAGGGACGTCATCCACTGACGTGCTTCTTTCCTTAAGGTGGAAATGAACATCTGGCATTTAGCCGCATCGGAGTAACCGTTGTACTTCATCAGACGATCGTAAGCTTGGCTGTGATCATATGGGTCTCCTGATCCGTCGAAACTTTCCATATGGGGAGCCTTCTTCTTGGGGTCGGCCCGAGTTCGATCAATCTTTGGTGAAAATGGAGAGGTCGGGTCAAATGGAACGTCTTCCTGACGAGCCGCTGCGAGCTTCTCCTCAAGCTCCACAATTCTTCGGGCCAATGCCTCAGGGTCCCTAGTCAGAACGGTTGGTTCATGTCGGGTCTGACCTGGGATTGGGGAGTTCTCCCTTCCGCCCCGTCCGATCCGGCCACCTCTATCTGACGAGCGGCTCCTCGGGCTGCTCCGACTTTGAACTGGAAAGGGCTCCCCCCTTCTCCGTTCGGATCTGCCACTTCTTTCGGGGGAGCGGCTCCTCGGCCTGCTCCGACTTTGAACTGGAGAGGGTTCCCTCCTTCTCCGTTCGGATCTGCCACTTCTTTTTGGGGAGCGGCTCCTCGGCCTGCTCCTTCCTTGGGATTGGTTATTAGGTCTGACACTTTCTCGTGTATTGCTCTGGACCTCGCTACTTTCCCTCCAAGAACTCTCCGAGCAATGTGTCCTGGACCGGCATCCCAATATTACCTCCCGACCGCCATGGTGGCTAGGGGAAGCTTCCCCTCTTTCCAAAAGAGCCAATTGTTTTTCCAACTCTCCTTGCTGAAGGCGTATAGCCTCTACGGTTTCTTTACATCGTTGTTCCCTTCGAGCAACGAGTGAGTCTCTTTCATCATGGTTCCGACCCCGTCGAGAGCTCGGGTGGTCGGCCCGGCCGCGCCGTTGCATTTTTCTCTGGGGGATCGGCAATGGTTTTTTTTTGACCATTGGTGTCCGCGGGTTGGCCGGACCCACTGAATGACTTTGGGGGCCCAACCGATCCGACAGGCTTTTGGACATCCCTACCCTGTCTCTAACCGAACCCCTGGAGCGGGGAGGGTCAGGAGGGGTTTCTCCTTGTGCCGAAGCCATTTTTGAGCCATCCATGACTGTTATGACTGGTCAAGAAATCTTTACGTGATTGAAGGGTTA
This sequence comes from Aralia elata, assembly GCA_034770075.1. Lineage (NCBI taxonomy): Eukaryota > Viridiplantae > Streptophyta > Magnoliopsida > Apiales > Araliaceae > Aralia > Aralia elata. The sequence continues at coordinate 74,923,383 of CM068388.1, read as the reverse complement.
CTGAACACTAGGCCCTCCTTCTAGCGCCAATGTTAACGCCAAGAATTGGTCCACGCGCCTCAATCACCAAGAGCGCGTCAATCCTGCACAATAACGAGAATACACTCGGAGTTCCGGGCGGTTTTGCCGCCGGGGGATAACTCCGGTATGAGAATAAGCACAGGCTGAACAAGGTGTATAACAATGGAGGTATACTTCTTAGTACTGTAAAAATGTTTGGGTTACCTCTTGAATGAAATGAACCTCGTATCTTATAGTAAAACACTTGTCACGCTTATCCCTCGAGACCCGGGACCCCTTTTTCCGTCCAATATCATGGGCTTATACTGAACTTTATTAAAAGGAGATAGACGTCATATTTTCTCCAGACATAGGCCTCGGGAACACCAGTCTGACATTCCAATTGTTCTTCACAGACTAAAAGTGACCCCCACGTGGGGGGCGCCGACCCATCACCTCACCAGGGCCCACTACCCAATGCTTATTGGACTTACTGCTTTGTTGTGATACTTGGGCTTTTATTAAACTTTGCCAATTCAGCCCCCAACATGGACCATACACTCTTATAATTCATCCATCCTTAAGGTTTTTGATCTTCGTTAAGTATGACTGAAGATGGCGGGGATGCTTTTATGCCATCCCGAGAGAGAAAGTGGAAGATGCCTCTGTTTGTTTTCTTTAGAGATGCAAGGTACTGTTTTATATGTCTCATCTAGTCATGTCATGTTATATTCTGAAGCTAGATTGTTTGAATGCGAAGAGTTTGAGATATTATGATTCTATAAAGAGAAAGGTGTTTTCTTGCTAATCATCTGGGATGCTGTTTGTTTGAGTATGATGCTTAGTAAAATGAATTCATCTTCTTCTATTTTCAGACCAAGCAGCCTGTGTGTAGCTAAATATTTACTGGGTTCTCATTCCTTTTCCTTCTCTTTTTATTTTTCTATAGCATCGATTCATCTTTGTTTGATTAATTGGAACTTTATTGGGTTTTTTTTTTTGCATTAGTGTTGTCTCTAAGATGGACAAAAATAGAAGTTATGTTTTTCATAACAGTTGATGCTTGTTTTGTGCACTGTTCTATAGGCATGTCTTCAATATGGACGCACTTGGATTGGAGATACTACATATTGCACTCCCTGCAGCCTTGGCCTTAGCTGCTGACCCTGTTGCTTCTCTAATTGATACAGCATTTATTGGCCGTTTAGGTAAGATTTTGTGTGTTCTCGGTTTGCCCGAGTGATTTTACTGGTTAATGCTTCAATAAGTTCCTGAACAAAAGTTGTCGCTGTAGGTTTAGTTTAAGATGGCAGACATAGTCGTGATACACAGTTTCAACATGGAAACTCAACCTCACTACCTTTACAGGCCAGTATGGGGAGAACTATTTCCAATTACTGTTTCATGATTAACTTTGTGAATTTATTCTTTAAGATTTAATTAATAGCTATCCATTAACATTCCTTTTATCTTAGTCTCTCCTGCAATCAACCTACTGGCATTATGTTATGCATCAAATGTTGAATATTTTTCATATCGGGACAAATTGTATAGCCTCTAAAATTGCAACTGTTTCCTTTGGTAAAACATTTGACGATCTGGCTTCAAAAATCTCCTTTCTTTTTTTTTTCTGCTTGCCTTGGTGGTTGTCTAGTTATTTTCTTTTTTATCCTCATCTTGGTAGATTTTCTTTTACAAAGAATAACTTACAATTTCCCATTTGAGAACATCATCACAATATTTTACTTCATTATGGCTGAAAATTTTCATTTGCGGGGGTTCTAAAAAATGTCTCACTGGAGGGGTGCATCTTAGGAAAAATGCATGTGAGGTTTTCTCATTGCGACATCCTTGAGGAGTGTCATTTTATATAAAACTCTCAAAATAGGGGGAAATGTTGCTAATTAAATGTTTTACAAGTATTTTTCTTTATCTTCTCCATCTCAATTCGGTAAGAATGATATCCCTTATCTAGCTACTGGTTTTTGCGGATTAACGAGAAGTTCTTTAAGAATAGCTTGGTTTATAAACTTAGGTCTAAACTCAGTTTTGCATCTTCTTTGTATAGGTGCGGTGGAGATTGCTGCTGTAGGAGTTTCTATTGCTATTTTCAATCAAGCATCAAAAGTCACAATATTTCCTCTAGTCAGTATAACAACTTCTTTTGTTGCTGAGGAAAATACTGTGGGAAGAATAACTTCAGAAGTGCAAAAAGTTGAAACCTCTGAGAAAAGTTCAACCAAGAACAATGAGATGAAAGAGTTGAAGCCGGAAAATGATATCCTTGATAACTTGGAAAAGGGCTCAGCCACAGACAGTGAATCAAAAGAATTGATGTCAGAATATGGTACTAAACTACAAATTAGTTTGTCTTGATTATGTGTTATAACAATAGAAAGATATAACTATCTTGATTCTTATGAATGTTATCACCATAATTTTGGAGACCTAAAGATATTAGTTATTTTTTGACAAATTTAGTTGCTTGTTTTCTGCATCAGGTTGCAGAACAACTGAATATAAGTCTCCAAATGTCATCAGTAGTAATTTTAATAATTCATCACTTAAAAGTGTGAAGCGACATATTCCTTCAGCATCTACCGCACTCGTCATTGGAGCTGTACTTGGCCTACTCCAAACCATATTTCTCATATGTCTAGCAAAACCGTTACTGGGAATTATGGGTGTGAAATCTGTAAGTTTTCTTGTTATAAGTGCTAACGACTTGATCTTTTTCTTGTTATGCTAGGGACTGCTGCTATAAATATGTCTTGGTTAGTGGATCTATTTACCAGCTCATCGGGGTCTTATAAGTAAATAAAGTTCTTTCTTGCAGTAGAATGTTGTCGAACTTTTGCTGGTCCTATAGTGCTTATCAATTTTCAACTAGATGAATAGAGTTTTGTCTACATCTTATGTCTTATCTTAGTCACTTCTTGGTTTTCATATCATTGGTTTTTTTTCCAAGGTACATAAAGTTCATAAAAGTACTCTAACATACACAGCATCTCATAGATATGTAATATTATCTGTTTGCATTTGAGAGAGAGAGAGAGCATTGTAGCTGAATTAGGAAGTACAAAATCTATAATGGGTTTGCAACGAATACTTAGATAGTAAATTTTAGGGTTTTCAATTTCGAGCAGAAACATCACAATTCGTAGTAATTACGAAGTTGATTAGATGTAACCAAAGCACAGTTGGTTTGTAAAGTCAAAGGGATTCATTACCCTAGCAAAAGCCTTAATTTTTTTAGACAAATCAAGGTTTAATCACTCTAGTTTCGGTATGAATTCAAAACCTTAACCTCTGCCTCTGATATTAGCTGCTACAACTTCATATAGTGACCGCTGCAATTGGTGGTTTATATGTAGATGCAATTACTCAGTAAAACCCCTAATTTTCGCAGCTAATTGATCCCAATTTCTATAAGTTTAAACCCTAATTCTTCATATATTCTTGCCACTGCAAATGTACGATGAGATATAAAGACAATGGCTTTCTTTTGTTCGATCCACATATGGTGCAACTACAAGGCCACATCACTATTTACGTGGCTTTAGCCTTTTTTTTCTTAATCTACGTCTGAATTTTCCACCTTACATTTGACGTCCGTCCAATTAAATTGCAGAATGGCTTAATTAATAGTTTTTAAAATTTTCAATTGGTTAATTGTATATTTTTGAAGTTTAGTGGTGTAATGTTTAAAAGTCGACAATCATAGTGGGCTAATATCTCTTTTTGCCAAAAAGTTGATTATGAGTAATCCTCCCATACTAGTGAAAACTGTCAAGAAAATAGTTATTAATTAAAGAAAAGAAAAAGCAAATCAAAGCTCTTTGAATATTTTCAGTTTTCCCGTCCTTTACCGCAGAATCATACAAATTATAAATAGTTATAGAACTCACCCCGTGTAGGACCCTAATTAGCAATCCTAAAGTTTATACAACCCTAGCCTCACTACACAATCTCTATCAAAAATAATCGTGATGTGACCAACTATAACAACCGTGTGGATGATGAATATCTACTGACCATCAGACTTTGCTTTATCCTTAATACTCCCCCGCAAGTTGGTGGGTGGTGCAGGCAACACACCAAGCTTGGATCGGAACGAACAAAACTAAGTAGACAAGGCTTTAGTAAAGATATCAACTACATGGGTAGTAGAAGGAACAAACTGTATATCATCTAAACCAGAATTGTCAGGATACTACCCAGGTTCATGTTTTCTGCAATCTGATATCCAAATGATAGTGTAAAGATGGTATCATGATTTGGCTAGAATGGAATGCACATGGAGAGATTGAGTTGCTTTTTCATCATTATATATATTGGATAGCAGGCTTTTAAATTTGGAAAATGTTAGTCTCCTGAATTATGGAACAGAGTATTATCAGTGAGGTTTCAGATTTGTCACAGAAGATATCAGGAGCAATTTTGCATAGTACCTAAGTTAATTGGTTGATATCTCTACATCAAGAGTTTTTGATACTAGTATAATTTGAAGATGGAGGAGTAAGCTCATGGTAAGATGGCAGCGAAGTCACAATTTCTACATTGTGCCAGCTTTAGTAATAGTCCAGTTAATATCATCAATTTGGATAGGAGCACATATATCACACATCTAAAAGAAACATAACTGTGGTATATAAGAAACAAGAATTTTTTAAGGTCACTTTTTCATAAAATAATTTTACACTTTATTTTGGGGATACACAAAAAAGAAAAAAAGAAAAAGGAGAAAGGTGTATTTTAAAATGAATAGGAGCTTTTCATTAGACTGGTAATAAACTGAATGAGGAAATTGTCAATAACGTAACTTTGTCATAAAAGTACATTGCATTATTTATTTTTATGTGGATCCATGACTGCAATATCCGCTGGTAACTTCTGGCAATCATATCCGCTGGTAACTTCTGGCTCATGCTTAGGGACTTCATGTTAATTTCTATTTTTGCTAGGAAGAAGATATAATGTGTTGTGTTGTTTTGATATTGAAACCAAGGCAGGGGAGTCTCATTTATAAATGAAAATATTTTTAAGGGCAAAATACGTTTTTGTTACACCAAGTTTTACCCTCCTCACAATTGGACTCATAAATTAATTGGACTTACACATCCGTTATATCAACTACCTAATTTGTAACGATCGCGGATCGCGGGTAGTTTTGTAACGCGGGGCTATGAATTTTATTGAATAAATTGAACTTTTATTAATATTATTCCGTGTTATGTGTATGAATATTTTATTACTACATATGATGTGTATGTGATAATTTTTGATTGATATTATTTTTATTGGTATTGATTAAATCATTAGAGAAATAGCACTAAAGCGCTATTTACACAAAAGACGCCTTTTTCGATTTTATGACTTTTCATAATTTCGTCAAAGCGTTAACGAGAAGGATTAATAATCCAAGTGTGGAATTTTATTTGAGCTCAATTGGATATTTATTAGAAGCCCAATTGGTATTAAATTAGAAGTCCAATAGTGGCCCAAGTTGAAGCCCAAAACCTATGGGTCAAGTCCATGACCCAAACCCGCACCCCATGACCCACAACCCATGACCCATGAGGGAAATGGGTTATGTAATCAGCTGAACCATTTGTAGAAGGAGAAGAGTGCGGGAGAAGGAGAGGAGATGGAGAAGAGGAGCCAAGAACGTGGGAGAGCATAGGGAGCTGCAAAATCTGCATTTGGTGAAGCAAGAAGGGAATAAAGCGACTTGGGAGAAGGAGGGGGAAGTACCCGAGCCATGGGAAGAGCCAAAGCTCAGTCACCCATACATGGGGAGCTGCCATGCCCGAGCATGCTCAGCTCCTCCACCTCCAGAAACTCAAACTCTTCCTCTATAAATACTCTCCCATTGCTTAGCCTTCCATTCCTTTGTTTGTTGCTAAGTGCTGAAACTGAATATTTGGACAGTGAGAAGAGTGTGTTCGGGTGATTTGAGGAAGAAGAAGGAGTATAGTAGCAGCTGGCTTTAGCTCATTGGCAACCTTAGAACAAGCTCCAAGAGGTAAGCAATATAGAGCTTAGCCCATTTACACAATATTTCTAAGTTCTTAGTTTTGTGTTGGTTGCTTTGTTGAAGCTATGTGACTGATATTGCTTGGTTGCTCATGAACATGTGTATGAATGTTGTTAGCTCTATTAAACCTTGTTAATGGTATGTAAAAGTGGAACAATGAATGAGAATCAAACCTATGCTTAAGGAATCAAGAAATGGACTGAAATGGACATTAGTGGACTGTTATTCATATTTTGTTAATAATGAAGTTGTAATCATCTTGGTTTGGTTATGCGCATTGGTTGTGTATTGTTGGTATATGCCAAGAAGGTATGAGTAATGATTTCAATGGGAAATCTGGACTAGAGTATAATGAAACTCTACTCCAATGTGAGTTTTCAACTCATGCCCACCAACTATTTGGTTTAATGTCCAAGAGAATGATTTCTCTAAGGAACATGAGAATGAGGAATGATTAATTGATTAAATGATGTTATGATGCATAGCTCAGTTGTAAAAGCATGTTTTAAGTCATATAGACATGTTGTATAATGGCTAAGAAGCAAAGGGGACGAATCCAAAATTGTTGGTTTTGGTTCTGCAGTAGCAGAACTTGAAAACCCCTGGATGCAGAGTGGCGCAGCTGCGCCACTCCCAAGCATAGCACCTGCGCAGCTGCGCTGGGTGCCAGACCTGAAAGTCCCTGGATGCCGAGTGGCGCAGCTGCGCCACTCCCAAGTACAAGACCTGCGCTGCTGCGCCGGTCTGCAGAGGTGAATTGTTCTGCTGCTTTGTGTTATTGATGAGATGCATGTTTACATAGGCCTAACAGGTTATAAATACCTCAAAGCATATGCATGATATGTTAGTGTAATAGTTGGATGACCCCAAGCATGAAATGACTAAGTCACGTGAGATTTTCTTAAATGAAATGAAAAGCATAGTTGCATTTTTCGTTTGGGTAAGCGTAGTGGCAATCAATGTTCGTAATGATTATAATGTCTTGATTAATGTAAGACAATGTTTGGTGTCTATTGTGAGACTAATTGGTATGTGAATATATGTTTAAATGCGTAGGACATATTTGAAGGACGATTAACGTCAACTAGTAGCAAGCGCTTAAGGCAAGTTTCCTAAACCCTTGTCTAACCCTTGTGTTGGGCAAGTTCTCTAGCTTCATTCATTTTCAGTATTGAATGCAAGTTTCGTATCTTATACAAGAGACGTATATTGTGCAAGTTATTTGATTCATTTGATTATATTCTCTTGACTCTCATGCGATGTTTGAAGTTTCGATTTACGCAATATATATATATGGTTGTGTGAATTCCTTACTTATGTAAATCTTTCAGTATTTGCACAAGTATTCGAGCTATGTTATGACATAAATTGTTGAAGCTTTCAAAGTTCACATATATATGAACTGTTGTAGAGAACGTCGATGCCATTTGTTTCGGCTAGACAGATATTGAAATATTTTATTGATTTGATGATAAATCCTTGAAATGTTATTGATGATTAAGTAGAGCTATCCAACCGAATTGTTTTGGTTAGGATTCCGAGACATGAATGAGATGAACAACCCTACTATTAGGGGCAGTTTTTAGTCAGTTATTCTGACAAGGCATCGAGCGCCTAAACAAACGCATATAGTCGTTTCCAACTAGAGTGTTGATCAACATAGAGTACAATAGACTGATCACCTAGAAGTGCTCGTAAGTAAGACGGTTTGCAGTTATAATGCTGTGTACCTTTTCAAGAAAGCAAAAGAAAGTTCAAGGTCTTATGACCACTCAATGTCGTTTCAAAAATATATTTTTAAAACGAAAGCAAAGTATGATTCCTGTTTATTCAGAATATTTCACAACTATTGTTCAGTTGTCGAAGAGAAATGATATAATTGATGATATTGTTGTTATTCAACTGTTATACTTGCTGGGCAATTGAATGCTCATTCTTGCTTTATATTAAACATTGCAGCTAAGTCCGAGCGGGCCGAAGGTTCCGGTAAGGACAAGGGAAAGGCCAAGATGAACGTCTAGATGGCGTCATAGTTTATTTGTAGTAGTAATGATGTAATATCAAGACTTATTATGTATTTGGAAGGATGTTATGGTAATAGAACCTGGGATTGAGAGTAAGACGTGTTGTAATAATATAGTAATTACATTCATGTCTATTATGATTTATGGAATGGGATGTACCGTGTAGCACCGGATTCGGGTTTGAGGTACCCGGATTTGGGGGCGCCACATAATTTTACACAATATCCCCTCCAAATTCAATTCTCGACTGAAATTGGCCTGGAAACCCGACCCAAATTGCAACCCAGTTGGAGCCTAATGGTTTTATACGGTTTGATCGTATTTAAATATGATTGAATTATTTTTAAAAAAAACTAAATATCATATAATGTTTAACAAAAATAACAAATTAAAAAATAAAAATTATACCAAATAATGTTAACAAAAATAAAAAAATAAAAATGCTAATTAATACCGTATATGTATCAAAATTAATTATCACAATTAAATTTTAAACTTTTATAAATTACAAATAATATATAACAAAGGGAGTATTTATTTAAATTATAATTTAGAAAACAAAGAAAAAAATAATATAACTTTAAAATACATAATAATTAACTCATATGCAAAATTGAAATAAATTTATTTTCAAATGCAAAATAAATTTATTATTATTAATTATTTTTTAGTACTTTCATTAATTCTAATTATTGACTATTTCATTTTTATTTAAACACGACATGAAGAAGTTGTAATTAGTCAAGTACGTTAACACTTCATGTTAAGTAAGATCTGTAATTTATTGTCCACGTTTATCTATGAGATATTCCACCTTTATGCATGTATCATTAGAACTAGTTTCATAGATTTCATGCTAAAAGTTATTGCAAATTAAAATAAAAAAATGGAAAAAATAATGATTAGACATTTCGGTGTTTATATACATAACTACAAGAAACGTAGCTAATTTCTGTGAACCTAAGTCTGCAAGCTAATATAGTCAGATGACCTAGTAAATTTCAAATTGTTGACCAAAAAAAAAAAAGGTCTTGTAAACAAATATTTATTGACATCGTATAACAAATAAAGTGGAAATCAATTTTTTACATGGGGCAATTTGATCATTTACTCGTCCGTCAAACAGTTTGTCCTACAAAGTGTTATGCTTTTACAATTTTTACAAATAAAGTGGAAATCAATTGTGATGTTGCTGATGTGCTTGAAATGGTGATGAAGAGAGAAAAAAAAACACACTTATGTTGCCCCTCGAAGTATAAGATTAATATTAAAAAAAATTAAATGAATTTATATTAATTTAAAATTTAAAAATCTTTTAAATTATCTTTTTAAAAGTTAATATTGTCTTATATTTTGAAATTCTTTGAACTCTCTTCCATACCGAGTCGTCGTAATGCAAAATATTGCGTCTCCATATAAGAAAAAGTCATTTCTTGTCTTTTGAAATGGGTGATGGCATATTGGCATCATCTTTTAAGACCACCGCAAAATGAATAATAGCTATAATTGTAAGCTGAAAGTCCGTGGCAAAAAATAATTACTTTACGATGTCAATTGTCAAATTAACATATAATTCTCATAAAACTTTTTGCAGGATCTGAGAAGGGGTTTCGCATACTGAGTCCACACATTAGGTGCTGATCCAAACTAAAGAAAAGTGGAACCAAGTTTAAGTAATTGACGGTTTCATTTACATTGAAAAAACGGCATGAATAAGTTATGGTCAAGTATATTAACTCTGTATGTTATGTACGATTTTCTACTATTCATTCCTTGTGTTCCATGAAAATGGTCAATTAATTTTTTTAGTATACCATCACTACTAATTTAACAACTTAATAAAATCAAAATAAAATAATAATTAAAAAAAACACAAAAGAGCGTGGTCCATTTTCTGAGAAGTCATTTTATTCACTATGAGCTATAATATCGACAATTTAGTTAATTATGTACTATAATTGTTTTATTATAAATTAGAGTAAAATACAGTGACATCTCCTCTACATAATCATAATAACACTCACATTCTCTCTAATTTTTGAAGTAACAGTTAGTATCCTTGCAAGTTTTTAGGGTTGACTAAATAAATAAACTTATATATTTATCCTTCTATGTTATCAAAATTTAATTCAAGAATAATATATATATTTTTAATGACAAAATTATCCTACTTTAATACAATATATTTTAATTATAATTTTATTTGTAATTAATATCATCTCATTCAAATTATTGGTAACTTATAAAAAAACTAATTTAGTTTAATTAACACATTTATGGATAAATGATACAAATATTAAGAATTTTAAATTAAATTATTGATGGAGTTGTTCTAATTAGAGTGAATTAATTGGGTATGTTGATAATTTAGTTTTTGGTGTTTAATAACAAAAATTATTATTTGAATTTTTAGTTTCATATTATGATTTTCATATGTTAAATTTTCTTGAGCATATGTCAAAATATGAGATGTTTATGATTTTGATTAAATTTTTTAGTATATAGTTGGTGTTGTTTTGTGGCAATGTTGAATAAAAGAAAATTTAATAATATTTATTACTACTTTTATCTTGTAAAAAAAAATTTCTTTTAATATATTTTTTCTTTTTTTGAGTAACAACATTTGTCATTTTTACTGTAAATAATTATTCCTAAGTGTGACTTATGTTTAGTTTAATATTTGAGAAAAATAATTAACATAATTATTAATATTTTTTATATGAATTATAAGATTCGTTCTGCAGCAAGTTTTGTCTAAGTTTGTTTTATGTAAATTTTAATATTTGGAAAAAATAATTATAAATTTTTTGTGTTAATTTGCATTTTTTATGGGTATTAAAATTTTACTTTTTAATTAGAAAAAAATATGTTTGAATGTATATTACGTAAATTTTAATATTTGAGGAATTTAATTAGCAAAAAGTGTATGAATTTATTTTCTTGATAAAATGAATATTTGTTATTTTTTGACATTTATGTTATTTATTGCACAAGTTCATAATTTAATTAATTAGATTAAGTTAAGTGAAAATGATAATATACATACATATATATATATATATATATATATATATATTTAGTGGATATATTAAATATTATATTTGAAGAGTGTATTGGACAATATATTAAAAATATTTGTGGATATACGTTAGTCAACCACACTAAAAGTAGTGAATGTTACATATTATATACTAGAAGGATACTGACTGTTACTTTAATTAAAAAGTAGAGGGATGGTAAGTGTTATTTTAATTATCTATACGAGGTGTGAGTGTATTTTATTCTATAAATTATGTAATTTGTGCATTTACATTTCAAAAGGCATAAGTAGTTGGGAGTATAAAATAAGCTGAAGAAAATTCAAATCCTTCCCGCGTGAAGTTTCCAGGAAACTATTGCAATTTGTTTAATTATTCTTGCAATTATATTTCATTATGAGGGTTTGATTAGAGAGTTAGATACAACAAAAATCTTTTCATGGGAGTATCATTTGTTTAATATTCCAATAAGTTCATAAATTAATTTAAAAGTACACTTACCATTTTATCACACACTTTATAGTACCATGTTTTGGTTCTTGATATATATATATAGTAGAAGCTAACCTGTGCCTCCGGCACTACGAATACTCGTGTAATTATTTAGTACCTAAAGATGAATGTAAATGAAAAATGTGAGTTGACAATGTGGAAAGATTATTTATTTGATAAAAATTAGAAAATTTCTAATCAAGATAGACATCCCACCGAAAATGTAAAGATTGAAAGAATTTTGCCTCAAATTGTATGTACATGCTCATTATTTACTTGTCCATCAAAATTCGCTACATGCTCATTATTTACCTAAAATATTAAATTGACATGACCAATATCTACATCCTCATTATTTACTTGTCCATCAAAATTCTCTACATGTTCATTATTTACCTAAAACATTAAATTGACAACACCAATAAAAGTATTGCATCAACAATAATGGCAACAGGATTCAGTTACAAAGCTAAATATGCACTAATAAAGAGTCATACCCATTTGACAAAATTACAGAAAAGAGAGAGTTTTATCAGAATACAAAATTCGGGGAAATAATGTAACCACACACTAATCTTGATCCCACCAAACTCAAATATTACAAAGAAAAAGTAGCACCATTTATGAACATTTGAAATCTCAAATGGGGAAAACAGATAATAAAGAAATAAAATCATTAACATCATCAAAGAAAAAATACATCTTTATACACACTTGCATTTGAAGATAAGAAAAAAAAAATAGAAGAACTTGTGAAAATGGCCATACCCCACAATGGATCTCAGAGAAGTGAATACAAAGAAAACCCCAATACATTGCAAGTAGAATTAATCATATATCTTTCATTGATTCTGTTGAGCTCAAAGTCTCACCTGAAAATGCTCATTTTACATATGTATTCTACAAAAATTAGATACCCAAAACCCCTATATAGTCAGTAAAGTACAGTCAGCTATTGTGACCCAAAAAGCAGTGAGAATTCTGAAATAATGAACAAAAGCAGATGAACAAAAAGATAAGAAACAAACAAAACTCAGTACCCACAAAACCAAAAAGAAATGTTTGAATAATTAATTTCATTTAAGTTTCAGAATTGATTGAATCTATTTCAAAGTTTCATTTTTTTGTTCTGTCAGAGTAATTTCTAAAAGTTTAACCTTCAAAGTTTCATTTATTGTTGACAGGTGTTATAGAAAGGTGTTCCTCTTAGGCTTGCGTTGGAATTTTAGTGAAGAAAAATATGGCAAGTATCCCTTGACATCTTAAAGTACACTTCAAAATCTTCCTTCATGTCAATATAGTACCATAAAAGTCGTCAAGTGAAGATAAACAAATAATCTTTATAATCTTTTTTAGGATATCTTAGGTCATAATTACTATAATAACAGAAATTTCAATATAGAAGTTCAATGTCAAAATGTAAAGTAATGGACACTTGATACATGTCTAACAGTAGGTCCAATTCCATAACATATTACCTCTATGCTTCTTGCCTCATGAAAACCACTGCCCCATCTTTTAATAATTATTGTAAAGGCAAATGTTGAGAAGCTTAGGAGCATATTGAGCAATCTTTTTGTATCCAAACCATTACAAACTAATTCTGACCATGAGCAATAACATGTGATTGCAAAGTGAAATAAATTAAAGAAAAAATCCAAGGGAAAAAGATAAGAACTTTCCCTTCAGAAACAAACTTTTCAATTAGCTTGCTTTGTCCAAGAGCGTAGCTGGCAATCATCTCTATGTAATACACATTTACTCAACCAATTCTATCCAAACAACACTTACCAATTAATAACTATTGGAGCTTCAGAATGAAGCAAATTGAAACAAAAAGATCGAACAATCAAGGAGCAATTTAAACATCTTGCTTTAACCAATTCCCATTCCATCAGAAACAAACAGTACTATAATCCAAAATCCAAAAAAAAACCCAACAAATTAAATAAAGTACAATAAAAAACAGCTCAAAAAGTACTAAAAACTACACAAATACTAATCAGTAAACAAATTACATGACATAAGCATTAGAACAACCAATCACGAACACATATGAGAGAGTGTATATACATAAATCACATTAAGTGAGAAAGAATAATTACCAGAGAGAGTGAAGAACGAAAAAAAGATAGAGAAAAAGCCCTAGAATTGAGTTGCTTGACTCGGGAGAGAATTTGTTGGGTTGTTTACTGATTAGTATTTGTGTTTTGCTTTGATTCTCCTTCCAATTCATTTGTTAGCTCTAAGTATTGGCAAGTTTGGTAGGTTGAGAGAAGGAGAGGCTAAGCATGACTTTCTTTTTGGAACGAAAATCCATATCCAATTACCTTTGTTTGGCTTAATATTGCGGTTGAATCCTTGCTCTAATCTTGATTATAGTTGATTTGAATCCTTTCTTTGACAGTGTTTTGCTTTGATTCTCCTTCCAATTCAGTTGATGAATCCTTTAGTTGGTAGCTTGAGAGGAGAGAAGCAGAGGATGACTTTTTTTTGGAACGAAAAGAGAGAAGCAGAGGCAGAGAGTAGAGTTAGAGTAAGTTATATTAGACTTGAACGGTGGGATTTATCTTAAATTTAGACGGTCAAGATCTTTTATTAGTTTGAGGGGGAAATTCAAAATCCTTCCTACTTTGTTATATAGATATATATGTGTATATATACACACACACACACACACACACACTCCTTCCGTCCTTAAAAAGAATTATTAAATGTATAAATTTTTTTGTCTCTAAAAAGATGAGATAAAGTATATAAAGTGAAGAGTAACTATGTCATTTAGTGGAGTCTATTTGTATTAAAAAAAAAGTACTCATCACTTTATATGATCATGTGGGATCATTAAAGATAAATTTAGAATTTTTTTACTCTCTTTCTTTCACTTTTATTTTTCTAAATATGTGTACAAATTTTATTTTGTTCATTCTTATAAGAACAGAGAGAATATATATATATTTTTAGGGAAAGTATATATATATATTTAGAAATATATATTTGCAACTATATAATAACATGAAACATAGAATATATATATATATATATATATATATATATATATATATATATACACGGTCCGGATCTTAAGCTCACCCTTATCCGGCTCACCCCAAGCTCACCCCCCTTTAGCGACAGACCCGACGACGGTTTGGTCATACAACCGCCGTCTATACTTTTAGCGACGCTATATATTGTCTGTCGCTAAAAGTATAGATGACGGTTGTATGACCAAATCGTCGTCGGGTTCGTTGCTAAAGGGGGGTGAGCTTGGGGTGGGCCGGATAAGGGTGAGCTTAATAAATGGACTGTGTGTGTATATATATATATATATATATATATATATATATACTGTATATATATATATAAACTTATCTGTTGAACCAAACTTGTAAACGCAGAAATTGTATGTCAAGGCTAATACTCGGTAGTATATCCTTAAGACAATTATGCTCTCCTTACGGTGCTTAGAGTTAATAGTACTTGTCTCTCCGGATACAATGACAATGTATACTATAGTAGCACTCCAAATAGTATACACAACGAACCAAAATTTATGCTTTTATCTCTCTCAAATAAAACTATGCATAACTTATGTTATCATGAAGACTAGAATGCCAAAATACTTGAAAAATTGAAAAAATTGAATGACAACCCTCACCATCAATTTATAGGTGAATTAAGTGACCCTTCAGATTGGTCACAACCTTTTGAAAGGTTTGGACGCCATTGAAAAGGTATGGGATGCGTCCGTTCGGGTTTGAAACGACGCAACCGTTCAGCTTGAAACGACATAACCATTTGGACTTAAAACGACGTAACCGTTCGGGCTTGAAACGACGTAACCGTTCGGACTTGAAACGACGTCACCATTCGGACTTGAAACGACGTCACCATTCGGACTTGAAACAACATAACTGTTCGGTCTTGAACCCGTGAACACACAATTCTTTGAGAGTTAATTTATCATTCATTAATTCATGAATTTGAGCACCCATTTAAAAATTGCTCAAATTCTAACAATCCCCCACATGAATAAAATTGACTGTCAGCCTTATGCAAATGTTATGCAGACTCTAAGAGAGACAAAATTGAAAATCATATGTATAGAGAGAGGTAGTTTTTGGCTTTGAATCTTCCCTTGTGAAAGACTATCGAGTTTACTGGTTGTCCAGTGAACATGATGTCTTAAATTGTCCAACCATTTGTGTAAACCGAGACAATAGAAATTCACATAGAATCTTTCCAAACATTATTTAGCTCTCATGATTTTGTTCATTTTGGCCCTGAACAATCCCGAATTTATGAGTGCTCTAGAGAAGTATAGCCTTTATCATTCTCATAGAATTGGCCCAGTTCACACTCACATAGGTGATCCTTATTAAGAGTATTCTGTCATACTCCACTTACTTATCAAGATATAAGAATCATTGAAAACATAGCTTATCATAAAACCGCTGCAGGTATCACTATCCCGTATCATAAGAATGAGCAAAAGAAATTAATTTCTTCAAAGTGATTTGGTTGCATCATTTACAATTTAGTTGTCCCTTTGAACCTAGATCTTGGGATCTCCGCTCAACTTATGTTAGGTATCCACCATGACGATCCTTATTTATAGGTTTTTAAACCCATTCACCTCGATGTTATTTTTACTTGCTCTCGAGTCAAACCTTTAGTTAACGGATCCGCTATATTTTTCTTTCGACTCTATGTACTTAATAGACATAATGTCATTAGAGAGCAATTATTTTATAGTATTGTGTTCACGACGAATGTGTCTATACTTACCATTATACATCTAACTTTGTGCCATTCCAATTGTTGATTGACTATCACAATGGACACAAATAGCAGGCATATGTTTTGGCCACATAGGAATATCTTCTAAGAAATGGCGAAGCCACTCAGCTTCTTCTCCAGCCTTATCCAATTATGCAATAAACTCAGATTCCATCTTTGATTGAGCAATGCATGTTTGTTTAGAAGATTTTCATGATACTGCTCCTCCATCTAGTGTGAACACAAAACCACTTCTAGATTTAGAGTCTTTTGTATCCGATATCCAGTTTGCATTACAATATTCTTCAAGTACTGCTGGATATCTTGAATAGTGCAATCTAAAGTTTTGAGTGTATTTTAAATACATTAAAACTATTATGATCGCTTTCACACTTTTAAGTGTTTATAAGACAGTTTTCGTCTTTTTCATAATTTATAGGGATATGCATTTGACTTCTATGAGGTATTCGGTTAAGAATCTAATTTACTTAAAGTATTTCTTCCCCCACAATTCTGAGGTAGCCTAGAACTTCTTTTTAAAGTTCTATTCTTTTTTTCAACAACATCATTTTGTTAACAGATTACAGCAAAAAGTTACTCATATTCCCCACCTTTTATCAAGTAGATTTTCAATCTCATTCTTGTAATGTATAAACATTTCCAACACTTCATTCTTTACTTCTCAACAAGCAAACATAAAAATATTTCCAAAGCTTTGCCTCAACGCAAACTTCACATTTATAATTTGAGTTAATCTAATTCCGAAACTTTGTCTCAACGCAAACTTCACATTTATAATTTGAGTTAATCTCATTTTTTGGCAAGCATTTCATATTAATTAATCTACGTATAGTATTATAATTAACATGTCCAAATCTACCATGCTATAAATTATATGACTCAATCATATAAGCAGAAATAAGTAATTTCATTAAGAAATTATTCCATGTATATGATATGCATTTCAAGTGTCACCATATTTTTGACAAATAAAGACACTTATCACAAAATATTAGTTAATACACTAATAATTTACATGCTACAAAATAGTAACATACTTTTAACATATTATTCTCATCATATAAATTTATACATGCATGTGCACTACACACTTTAAAATATTATCATGCATGTACACCAATCATTTATAACATAAATATATGGTTATATTTCGCAAGACTAACATACAAATAATTTAACTAGATTATTTTCACAAAATAATGATCCAGCCTAAATTATTTTATGCCTCGGAAATAATACAATTTCTATACCATAAAATTGACACAATTAATTTTATGTCTCTTAAAACATGCATCTTTCTAGGTATGAAAATAATCATAATTATGATATATAGCATACTCTACAATTCACATTCCATAGTTATTATGGATATTACATGTTCAAACTTAAATCAATTACTCACTCAAATAAAGCTATGTATAACTTATGTTATCATGAAGACTAGAATGCTAGAATAGTTGAAAATTTTTAAAAATTGAATGACAACCTCATCATCAATTTATAGGTGAATTAAGTGACCCTTCAGATTGGTCACAACCTTTTGAAAAGGTTTGGATACCATTGAAAAGGCAATGGGATGCGTCCGTTCGGGTTTGAAATGACGCAACTGTTTGGCTTGAAACGACATAATCGTTTGGACTTGAAACGACGCGACCGTTCGGGTTTGAAACGATGTAACCGTTTAGACTTGAAACGACGTAACCATTCGAACTTGAAATGACGTAACCGTTTGGTCTTGAACCCGTGAACATACAATTCTTTGAGAGTTAATTTCTCATTCATTGTAATTAGTCAAGTACGTTAACACTTCATGTTAAGTAAGATCTGTAATTTATTGTCCACGTTTATCTCTGAGATATTCCACCTTTATGCATGTATCTTTAGAACTAGTTTCATAGATTTCATGCTAAAAGTTATTGCAAATTGAAATAAAAAAATAGAAAAAATAATGATTAGACATTTCGGTGTTTATATACATAACTACAAGAAACGTAGCTAATTTCTGTGAACCTAAGTCTGCAAGCTGATATAGTCAGATGATCTAGTAAATTTCAAATTGTTGACCAAAAAGGTCTTGTAAACAAATATTTATTGACATCGTATAACAAATAAAGTGGAAATCAATTTTTTACATGGGGCAATTTGATCATTTACTCGTCCGTCAAACAGTTTGTATCTGTCCTATAAAGTGTTATGCTTTTACAATTTTTACAAATAAAGTGGAAATCAATTGTGAGGTTGCTGATGTGCTTGAAATGGTGATGAAGAGAGAGAAAAAATAACACACACTTATGTTGCCCCTCAAAGTATAAGATTAAAATTAAAAAAAATTAAATGAATTTATATTAATTTAAAATTTAAAAATATTTTAAATTGTCTATTTAAAAGTTAATATTATCTTATATTTTGAAACGAATGGAATAAGTTTCTTTAAACTCTCTTCCATACCTAGTCGTAATGCAAAATATTGCGTCTCCATATAAGAAAAAGTCATTTCTTGTCTTTTGAAGAAAATAAACAAATCATGGGTGATGGCATCATCTTTTAAGACCGCCGCAAAATGAATAATAGCAATAATTGTAAGCTGAAAGTCCGTGGCAAAAAATAATTACTTTACAATGTCAATTGTCAAATTAACATATAATTCTCATAAAACTTTTTTCTGGATCTGAGAAGGGGTTTCGCAAACTGAGTCCACACATTACAATGTCAGCCGAATGATTTAATAATTGGAGCCTTGCTAAAATAAATTTATGTAGATAGTAAATATTGACGTATAGAATATGAAAGAATTAAGAAGGGATTCACACATTATTATCGACATATATATTATTTAAAATTTTACATTAATAATAATTCAGCTTTATCGACATATATATCATTTTTCCTTTTGATTTCCTTAAGGTGATTCAGAACTTTTAGACAGATTTAAAAGCTTGTGTTGCAAGGTTAGGTGTTGATCCAAATTAAAGAAAAGTGGAACCAGTTTAAGTAATTGACGGTTTCATTTACATTGAAAAAACGGCATCACTACTAATTTAACAACTTAATAAAATCAAAATAAAATAATAATTAAAAAAAAACACAAAAGAGCGTGGTCCATTTTTTGAGTAGTCATTTTATTCACTATGAGCTATAATATCGACAATTTAGTTAATTATGTACTATAATTGTTTTATTATAAATTAGAGTAAAATACAATGACATCTCCTCTAGATAATCATAATGACACTCACCTTCTCTCTATTTTTTGAAGTAACAGTTAGTATCTTTGCAAGTTTTTAGGGTTGACTAAATAAATAAAGTTATATATTTATCCTTCAATGTTATCAAAATTTAATTCAAGGATAATATATATATATATATATATATATATATATATATATATTTAACGACAAAATTATCCTACTTTAATGTAATACATTTTAATTATAATTTTATTTGTAATTAATATCATCTCATTCAAATTATTGGTAACTTATAAAAAAACTAATTTAGTTTAATTAACACATTTATAGATAAATGATACAACTATTAAGAATTTTAAATTAAATTATTGATGAAGTTGTTCTAATTAGAGTGAATTAATTGGGTATGTTGATAGTTTAATTTTTGGTGTTTAATAACAAAAATTATTATTTGAATTTTTAGTTTCATATTATGATTTTCATATGTTAAATTTTCTTGAGTATATGTCAAAATATGAGATGTTTATGATTTTGATTAAATGTTTTTAGTATATAGTTGGTGTTGTTTTGTGGCAATGTTGAATAATAGAAAATTTAATAATTTTTATTACTAGTCTTATCTTGTAAAAAAAAAAATTTAATATATTTTTTCTTTTTTTTTAGTAACAACATTTGTCATTTTTACTATAAATAATTATGACTAAGTGTGACTTATGTTTAGTTTAATATTTAAGAAAAATAATTAACATAATTTTTAATCTTTTTTATATGAATTATAAGATTCGTTCCGTAGCAAGTGTGACGAACGAGAATTTTTGTAACTTATTTTAAATATTTATTGATTAAATAAATATTTTTGATGATTTGATTGTTGAATTAATTGATTAATTGATGAATTTATGGTAGATTAATTTAATTATATGTGTTACATTAATTAGATTAATGTGAAGAATTTTTATATTTAATATATGTGTTTAATTGAATTTATTTGATTAAATACATTATTTAAATTAGTATAATGTTATTTCTAATTAATTTAATTATTAATTAGAGATTCAATAATTTGTCATATTTAACAAATGAGAATTTTATTTATATGACTATGTGATTTAATGTAGAATTTTTCTATTTTATATATTTGATTTTATTAAGATTAATTAGTTGATTAAAGTGTGACATGAAACTATGTAATAAGCTTTTTATTATAATAAATTAGAAGGGAGAATAATGTGCTAGCCAAACGAAGCCTTATTGGGAGTTGAGGTCAGTTAACCCATTATGGGATTAACTGACACCACTCGTCAGATGTAAAACTTCACGTATCCTATTATCAGCCATTCCCATCATCAGTTTCCAAAATTCATTCAGAGAGAAAAGAAAGAGAGTTTGAGAGAATTGAAGAAGAAAATCTACTCACCTTGTTGCATAATCTAATTTCTTGTTAAGGTAATTCTTAATTTTAACCTTTAGTTTATGTTTTCTTAATTTTTCTCCATGAATGCATGTCCTGAGTTCTCTGTAAACCAAATTGTATGGCTAAATCTTTATATAATTTGATGCTAGATGTTAATAAGCATGTATTTATGTGTTTTATACGATTTAAATATGATTTAGAGTAATTTAATCGGTGAAATTATGTTTATATGAGAATTCAGAAAGTTACAGAGTAATACAGTGTATGAACATGGGTGGAATATATAAAATTGATACTAGTTTTGTATGATTAATTGATTAAATTGATAACTTACTTAGATTATGCATGTTCAAATGAAGGAATCAAGTTTTAAACGGATTAATTTGGTTGTATAATGAACTTGTTATGTGTGATTTCATGATTATTGAAGAACTCTGATAAAAATGATAAGAAACCTTAAATTTGATTCTTAGATTCATGATTTATGCCATTTAAATTGTTAGAATCATGCTAGAAGGCTTGGGTAACAATTATTTATGAATTATAGTGTCTGGGCATGTTTAATTTAACGATTAGAATAACAAAATGGGAAATTTTTGGCCTGTTTCTGCGTTCTTCGCGAACTGCAGAAACTGGAATTCGTAATTCTCGCCCCGGCGAGAATTTTGTGAAGGAATCCCTCGCCCCGGCGAGGAGCTCGCCCCGGCGAGACTTTTGTGAAGCAATTCCTCGCCCCGGCGAGGAGCTCGCCCCGGCGAGAATTTTGTGAAGAAATTCCTCGCCCCGGCGAGATCTCGCCCCGGCGAGATTTTTGCGAAGGTTTTTCTCGCCCCGGCGGGAACTAAAAAAAAAAAAAAAAAAAAAAAAAAAAAAAAGACGAGAGTAGAAATTTTATTCTTTCTTTGTGATCATGGTATGAAATCGTGGTTATACCTAAAGCTTAGGCTAATGTATAAAATGAATGTTAAAATTACTGTGAAAAGTGGTAGCATAAGCCCATTGATTGTTTGGGTCAACTGAGCTATTGAGTTTAAATGAGAATGAGTTTTGACGTGTTTATAATACTGTAACTAATTATTGTTACTGTTTTATAAACGGAATGTATAGGTTGATTAGAGAAACGTGAGTCTTAAATTTTTAGTCTACGCACGAGGCAAGTATCTTATCCTTACTTTTACGTTTACGCAAGTTTCAAAATTTTATTATCATAGAATGCAAGCTTCATAATGCTATTACTTCTTGAGCAAGTTATTGTTTCTATTCCATTCCATTTCATGGATTCAATGAGACGTTTTTAATTTCCTCTTTGTAATGCTTCAATTATATAGAACGTATTCAATCGTACCTTTTGTGAGATTTAGTTTTTGATTCTCGAATTACACCTTTTGAACCTTGATTGACTAGCGAACCCTTTTGATTCGACTAGTCCATAGTTGATGAGCGTTCTAAATTCTAGAAACGTTATTGAAGTAAATCCAAAACCAAACTTCCTTTGGTGCGGACTCCGATGTCAAACTGAGATGAACAACCCTTATACAGGGGATATTATTTATGCGTTAGCGTTAAGATGTTGTGCACATACATGGTACAAAGGGCTGATCCCCCTGAGTACGAGAAGAAAGGTCCATATAGTCTTACGACTGTTAAAGGTTTTAAAGTAGAAATACTTGATAACCTGGGACATAGTTCGTGGTCTTAAGACCCTCAGATGTTCTTTTGAATCTTGTTTTACATTCTTGACTCGAAAGCTAAATCTTCAATTATTCGATATCCGTTGATTATTTCGCATGTTATTATTATTGTTGTTGTTATACTTGCTGGGCAATCATTGCTCACCCTTGCATAATAACACTGCAGCTAAGGTTGAAAGAAACTGACGAGCCATCTACTAGTAAGGGCAAAGGAAAAGCAAACAAGTGATGAAGACTTGTTGTATTTGCTTTATTGTTGTTTCTGTAATAGACTTGATTTATGTTTTCCGCACTGATGTTTAATTAAGGTTAGATAACCTGGGATTTGTTTATGAATGATGTTGTAACCCTCTAATGGGAGATTTCTATTTCTATTTAAGTATTTTCATTTATATCTGAATGGGTAGTTAGATGTGATGTGATGATTTTGGATTGTGAACACCAAATCTTGAGGAAATGAAGTACCCGGATTTGGGGGTGTCACAGCAAGTTTTGTCTAAGTTTGTTTTATGTAAATTTTAATATTTGGAAAAAATAATTATAATTTGTTTGTGTTAATTTGCACTTTTTATGGGTATTAAAATTTTACTTTTTAATTAGAAAAAAATATGTTTGAATGTATATTACGTAAATTTTAATATTTGAGGAATTTAATTAGCAAAAAGTGTATAAATTTATTTTCTTGATAAAATGAATATTTGTTATTTTTTAACATTTATGTTATTTATTGCACAAGTTCATAATTTAATTAATTTGATTAAGCTAAGTGAAAATGATAATATACATATATATATATATATATATATATTTAATGGATATATTAAATATTATAATTGAAGGGTGTATTGGACAATATATTAAAAATATTTGTGGATATATGTTGGCCAACCACACTAGAAGTAGTGAATGTTACATATTATATATAGTAGAAAGGTACTGACTATTAGTTTAATTAAAAGGTAGAGGGATAGTGAGTGTTATTTTAATTATCTATAGGGACGTAAGTGTATTTTATTTTATAAATTATGAGATTTGTGCATTTACATTTTCAAAAGGCATAAGTAGTTGGGAGTATAAAATAAGCTGAAGAAAATTCAAATCCTTCCAGCGTGAAGTTTCCAGGAAACTATTGCAATTTGTTTAATTATTCTTGCAATTATATTTCATTATGAGGGTTTGATTAGAGAGTTAGATACACCAAAAATCTTTTCATGGGAATATCATTTGTTTAATATTCCAAGAAGTTCATAAATTAATTTAATAGTACACTTACTATTTTATCAAACACTTTATAGTACTATGTTTTGGTTCTTGATATAAATATATATATATATATATATGAGTCCGGATCTTAAGCATACCCCCTTAAATGATATACCAAGCATACCCCCTTTAGCGACGGACTGGGCGACGGTTTGGTCCGTCGCTATATGTCCGGTCCGTCGCTAAAGCCTTTAGTGACGGGTCCGTCGTTAAAAGTTGTCCGTCGCTAAATGCTTTAGCGACAGACCGGACCTATGGCGACAGACCGGACCTATGGCGACAGACCAAACCGTCGCCCAATCCATCGCTAAAGGGGGTATGTTTGGTATATCATTTAAGGGGGTATGCTTAAGATCCGTTCTGATATATATATATATATATATATATATATATATATATGTATATATATATATACTCCTTCTGTCCTTAAAAAGAATGATTAAATGTATAAATTTTTTTGTCTCTAAAAAGATGAGATAAAGTATATCAAGTGAAGAGTAACTAAGTCATTTAGTGGGGTCTATTTATATTTAAAAAAAAAATAAAAGTACTCATCACTTTATATGATCTTGTGAGATCATTAAAGATAAATTTATAATTTCTTTACTCTCTTTCTTTCACTTTTATTTTTCTAAATATGTGTACAAATTATATTTTGTTCATTCTTTTAAGAACAAAGAGAATATATATATATATATATATATATATATATATATATATATATTGTTAGGGAAAGTATTTATATATTTAGAAATATATATTTGCAACTATATAATAACATGAAACAGAGAGTGTGTGTGTGTATATATATATATATATATATAAACTTATCTATTGAACCAAATATGTAAACGCAAAAATTGTATGTCAAGACTAATACTCGGTACTATGTCCTTAAGACAATTATGCCCTCCTTACTGTGCTCAGAGTTAATAGCACTTGTCTCTCCGGATACAATGGTAACGTACACTATAGTAGCACTCCAAATAGTATACACAACGAACCAAAATTTATGCTCTTATCTCTCTCAAATAAAATTATGTATAACTTATGTTATCATGAAGACTAGAATGCTAGAATACTTGAAAATTTGAAAAAATTGAATGACAGCCCTCACCATCAATTTATAGGTGAATTAAGTGACCCTTCAAATTGGTCACAATCTTTTGAAAGGTTTGGATGCCATTGAAAAGGCATGGGATGCGTCCGTTCGGGTTTGAAATGATGCAACCATTCGGCTTGAAACGATATAACCGTTTGGACTTGAAACGACGTAACTGTTCGGACTTGAAATGACGTAACTGTTCGGACTTGAAACGACGTAACCATTCGGACTTGAAAGGACGTAACTGTTCGGTCTTGAACCCGTGAACACACAATTCTTTGAGTATTAATTTCTCATTCATTACTTCATGGATTTGAGCACCCATTTAAAAATTGCTCAAGTTCTGACAATCCCTACATGAATGAAATTGACTGTCAGCCTTATGTAAATGTTATGCAGACTCTAAGAGAGACAAAATTGGAAATCATCTATATAGAAAGAAGTAGTTTTTGGCTTTGAACCTTCCCTTGTGAAAGACTATCGAGTTTACTGGTTGTCCATTGAACATGACATCTTGAATTGTCCAACCGTTTGTGTAAACCGAGACAATAGAAATTCACGCAGAATCTTTCCAGACATTATTTGGTTCTCATGATTTTGTTCATTTTGGCCCTGAACAATCCCGGATTTATGAGTGCTCTAGAGAAATATAGCCTTTATCATTCTCATAGAATTGGCCCAGTTCGCACTCACATAGGTGATCCTTATTAAGAGTATTCTGTCATACTCCACTTGCTTATCAAGATATAAGAATCATTAAAAATATAGCTTATCCTAAAACCGCTGCAGGTATCACTATCCCGTATCATAGGAATGAGCAAAAGAAATTAATTTCTTCATAGTGATTTGGTTGAATAATTCACAATTTAGTTGTCCCTTTGAATCTAGATCCTGGGATCTCCAGTCAACTTAGGTTAGGTATCCACCATGACGATCCTTATTTATAGGCTTTTAAACCCATTCCCCTCGATGTTATTTTTACTTGCTCTCTAGTCAAACCTTTAGTTAACGGATCCGCTATATTTTTTTTTCGACTCTATGTACTCAATAGACATAATGTCATTAGAGAGCAATTGTTTTATAGTATTGTGTCTACGACGAATATGTCTAGACTTACCATTATACATCTGACTCTGTGCCCTTCCAATTATTAATTGACTATCACAATGGACACATAGCATGCACATGTTTTGGCCACATAGGAATATCTTCTAAGAAATGGCGAAGCCACTCAGCTTCTTCTCCAACCTTATCCAATGCAATAAACTCAGATTCCATCATTGATCGAGTAATGCATGTTTTTTTAGAAGATTTCCATGATACTGCTCCTCCAACTACTGTAAATACAAAACCACTTTAGGATTTAAGTCTTTTGTATCCGATATCCAATTTGCATCACAATATCCTTCAAGTACCGCTGGATATCTTGAATAGTGCAAGCTAAACTTTTGAGTGTATTTTAAATACCTTAAAACTGTTATGATCGTTTTCACCCCCCTCCCACTTTTAAGTGTTTATAAGACAGTTTTCGTCTTTTTCATAATTCATAGGGAGCATTAGACTTCTTTTGAGGTATTCGGTTAAGAATCTAATTACTGAAAGTATTTCCCCCCCCCCCCCCACAATTCTGAGGTAGCCTAGAACTTCTTTTTAAAGTTCTATTCTTTCTTTCAACAACACCATTTTGTTAACAGATTACAACAAAAAGTTACTCATATTCCCCACCTTTTATCAAGTTGATTTTCAATCTCATTCTTCTAATATATAAATATTTTCAAGAATTCATTCTTTACTTCTCAACAAGCAAACATAAAAATATTTTCAAAGCTTTGCCTCAACGCAAACTTCATATTTATAATTTGAGTTAATCTTATATTTTGGCAAGCATTTCATATTAATTAATCTACCTATAGTATTATAATTAACATGTTCAAATCTACCATGCCATAAATTATATGACTCAATCATATAAGCAGAAATAAGTAATTTCATTAAGAAATTATTCCATGTATATGATATGCATTTCAAGTGTCACCATATTTTTGACAAATAAAGACACTTATCACAAAATATTAGTTAATTCACTAATAATTTACATGCTACAAAATAATAACATACTTTTAACATATTATTCTCATCATATAAATTTATACATGCATGTGTACTATACACTTTAAAATATTATCATGCATGTGCACCACTCATTTATAACATAAATATATTGTTATATTTTGTAAGACTAACATACAAATAATTTAACTAGATTATTTTCATAAAACAATGATCCAGCCTAAATTATTTTATGCCTCAGAAATAATACAATTTTTATACCACAAAATTGACATAATTAATTTTATGTCTCTTAAAACATGCATCTTTCTAGGTATGAAAATAATCATAATTATGATGTATATCATACTCTACAATTCACATTCCATATTTATTATCAATATTACATGTTCAAACTTAAATCCAATTAATCGCTCAAATAAAACTATGTATAACTTATGTTATCATGAAGACTGGAATGCTAGAATACTTGAAAAATTGAAACAAATTGAATGACAACCCTCATCATCAATTTATAGGTGAATTAAGTGACCCTTCAGATTGGTCACAACCTTTTAAAAAGGTTTGAATGCCATTGAAAAGCATGGGATGCGTCCGTTCGGGTTTGAAACGACGCAAATGTTCGGTTTGAAACGACATAACCGTTTGGACTTGAAACGACGTAACCGTTTGGACTTGAAACGATGTAACCGTTCGAACTTGAAATGACGTAACTATTCGGACTTGAAACGACGTAACCGTTTGGTCTTGAACCCGTGAACACACAATTCTTTGAGAGTTAATTTCTCATTCATTACTTCATGGATTTGAGAACCCATTTAAAAATTGGTTAAAATTCT
This sequence comes from Aralia elata, assembly GCA_034770075.1. Taxonomy (NCBI): domain Eukaryota; kingdom Viridiplantae; phylum Streptophyta; class Magnoliopsida; order Apiales; family Araliaceae; genus Aralia; species Aralia elata. Next base: position 74,895,422 of record CM068388.1, on the reverse strand, counting down.
AACATATATATATATATATATATATATATTGTCCTCATGCCATGTAAACTACCAAACATAGTAAATGAGTCATCTTCCTAAGCTAGGCCTCACATGTTAACCTTCCATGCCAACTGATTCATGAGGGGAATGTGGTGGGTTAGGTGAGACCATATTCTACATTCCTATAGAAAATAATTTTTTATTCATCGCAATCATAAGCTGCTGCAATCTAAGCAAATTAAGGCAATTATAGAAGAATCTGGCTAGGATGAATAAAGGTGTTGGAATAGCATATTTGCTCCTAAATGAAAATAATATAAAATAAAAAAATCTACAATTTGGTTATCTAGGTAGAATATCTTTTCCTTCATCTACTATTCTTATATTATTACATACTACGTCACATGCAAGTTGAAACAAATAAAGCTTATGTTCTTATGATTTACAAATTTCATTTCTATATTAAGTATGGAACTGTTCATGGTTCAAGCAATGAATACCTCATGTTAGATATGTTATTAATTATCTCTAATCATTTGCTTTTTCTTCTCCAATTAAAGTAAAATGAGAGACGTTGAGTTGTTGCTTTCTACTTTTTCATCCTCAATAACATTTAAGGCTAGAATAACCTAACACATATTTATATTTTGTCGAATGGATGCCCCATTCAATGCTAGAATGCATGTCCGTTATGGTCACTGGGCTGCTCTTTCAATACTAGTAGATTTTGGTTTAATGTTTCGTTTCGAATTAGTTTCCTCCAACTAACTAAAATTTGCATTGCATGCCCATAGTGCTAAAACATCAAAGTCTATTTCATCAAGGAATTAAATAAGACCTGTATTTTTTTCTTTTAATAAAGGAAGTATTTACCCTAAAAAGATTATTCCTCCCATGAATTGAACAAGCACCACTTTGTACACATCTTAATGACCATGTTATATGCTATAATGATATAGCAGCCCATGTTATAAAAAATATACTACTATTAAAAGAGCGGCCCATGTTATATATACTGTAATGGCTTAGCTTTGTTGAACAATTTTTCTGTTAAATCTAAGATGAGGGGGAAGGGTATGGTACTATGTTGTATCTGTTGGGAGGTGGGAAAAATATATTTTCCATTTTTTGAATTAATGTTCTCCTTTCAGCGTGTTTTACATTTGAAAATGTGGTTTATGTTGTTCCATACTTGGTGCGTCATTTGGACAGTCTATGCTCCCTTCACTGTTCTTTCCTAATTCTACCAAAATTGTCCGTTTCTGGTTGTTGCTGATTGTAACCATGGCTACGTAAAACAACCATGCTGCCCACATTTGGGACAGTTATATTGTTGTTTTTTTGGTAATGCTGATTTTTGAAGTCTTGTTTAGATTTTTTTTATATTTTTTTTATTACTTTGTTTGAGGCTTAACTGTGTTATGAAAAATTTAGTTCAGTGAACAATTGTTAATTTAATCTGTCTGAAAATTACATTTTCCCTGCAATATTGATAATTGTAAATTGTGTTGTTTGACCTAGTATGAATGTGCTTTTAATTGATTGTATTTGAGTTGTTTGACTTAGGATGAATGTGCTTTACTCATAAATAAACTTATTCAACATTTAGACTCTTAACCTTAAAATAAGGATGATGAATTTGTAACAATTTCTTTCTAGTTATCTGGTGTTAATGTGTGGTATGCAGGTTCCAATTGGAGGGTGTTACCGACTAATTGATATACCCATAAGTAATTGCATTAACAGTGGCATAAGATAGATTTTCATCCTAATAATTTGTTGAGTGATGTACCCATGAGTAATTACACATTAAATTGTAGCTATATAATAATTTGTTGAGTGATGTAAATTATTTGAATGTCTTGCTCACTTTCCATACTAGAGATGAAATTTTCCTTGCATTCTAGCTATTTGCAATAATTTCCTGGGATTCATTTCTTAGTATCATCCTCTATTATTTAATTTGTTAATGGTGAGAGTGAGGTTTCTTAGTATCTGGTTGCACCACCATTTTTTCCCGAGTTTGTTGATTGGTTTATCGGAGTGACATACCCCGATTGTGGGATGATATATTATTTTTCGTAGGCTCTAATTGGTTTGCATATCTGGAAATCCTAATGATCAGTGGTTGTTTACCTCTGAAATACATGATAAGACTTGGGTAGTATGGATGTGCTATGGCTTTGCTGGTTTTACTATTTGTTACTCGTTGTCTTCTAAGTAGAGCTGCTTATTTTTTTCTCTTTTGAAGTTGTGAATGCAGATGTCAGCACAAGAGATTTGGTAAACAGTTCATGTGGCTACATATGCTTGTTGGCTTGTTGATGATATTATCATCACTATTTTGAGCTGTTGGGTGCTTTCGTGGTCTGTTGGCCCAGATTGTGACATTCAAATAATTAACAATGCATTAACTTTGGAAATGTTATTAGCTTTGGGGATGACTTTCTCGAGGTAAGATGAAATTTGTGACTAGGAGTCATTGTAATGCCCATGAATTTTAAACGTCATTATTAATTAAATATATATATTTAATTTTTAATGAGTTAGTTTGTGTGCTTATTTGAACCTTTGTGTGCATTGATAGCCTACATGACTAGATGATGAATTATTTTAAGTTGAGTAAAGGGGGTCACTAATAGTGTAGTTAAATTAGTGAACAAGCCCTAAGATTTAATACCAATTAAATTGATAAAGTAATTATTAATTAATCATTCAATTAAATTGAATATAGTTAGTATATTTAATTGAGTAAATTAATTAATCAATCATTGGGTTAAATTAAATGATCCAATATTGCATTAAATAGATTTGGCTTCATTAGCCCAATCATTTAATTTTAAAGTCCAATGTGTATTTAATGTATAGTCCAAAACCTAGCCCACTTGGTAATTTAAAGGTGTAACATTAAATGATTAATTGTAGCATGTTGGGGACAATATTTTTGGGACAAAACCCTTAGCATTTTTGATAATGAGAGAAAGATGAGAGCAAGTTACTTTTCAAATTTTTACTTTAATTAAAGTATTATGTAGCTTGTCTTGGAGGTTGTGTGTTAGACTTAGTGGTGTAGCCTCCTAAGTTGTCACAATAGCCACCCTACTTGCTAGCTCATGATGGGATAGTGTATTAGATATAATTCCTATATCTAATAATATTACTAGTATACTTTCACAATTAGCCACCCTACATAAAGACTACATACTAGCTTAATAATGGTAAAATGTATACTTACATTTTCTATATGTAATATTATATATTGTAAGTATACCTCCCTTGGTTAGTCATTTGAGAGAGAAAACTTGCATTTTATTTCCTTCATCTCCTTAGAGAGTGAGAGCTTAGAGAGGAAAAGAGAGTGAGATTAGCATAGTTCATGCATTCCAAGTTCATCACATACTTTGGTAGATCAAGGAGAGTAGCTACAAGATCAAGGTGAAACTCTAAACCATTTTCTTCTTTCTTACCTTATTTTATTTTCATAGTTTTTGAGAGATTTTGTTCTAAGACTCAAGAATCATTAGATCTTCATGCTTCATATATAGATGTAATCCTCTTGAGTGTTAGAATGGAGATTCAAAGGAAGAAAATGAACTTATGTTCTTAAAGGGTAAAAACTCTAGCTTTTCTTCACTTGGATCACCCATAACTTGAGATCTACAACTTGGATTTGTGATCTGTCGAAAGGGAGTACTAGGTACATGAGTTAGCTAGTACACCCAAGTGGTAGAACACAAATCCATCAAGTTTTGCAGCCAAGGGGGCTGTTTTCCCCGAAACAGTCCTCTTAAAGTCTTAAAACCAAGAAAGCCTGCTGACCCCATTTTTCCTAAGGCTATTTCGGCCAGTTCTGGGCCTTCTAAAATTCTGGGAAAAATCAGAGAGGTACCTTAAGAAGTTATATACATGTAGGAAAAAGAATGGCCATGTTTGATGTGTGGTTTGTGTGTAATGGGTTTTACCGTGAAGGACTTCTAAATATTCTTACCCGGATTACTCACTGTGTATACCTAGGAAAAATATGAAACTTTTATAGTATAGTTATATAGGTTATGAGAGTGTACCCTGAAAATATCCGAATTTTCTGAGCAAAACTCGATTTATGAAAAATGTAACAAGATTCGGAGGTTTTGAGTACTTTAAATATAGTAAATCACTTTCTAAAATTCCAGGAAACTTTTTGGATCATTGTTGGATAATATACTATCCAGATCCAGAGGATAATAATTTTCAGAACCTATTTGCTATTTTGCATAATAATATTATAGTTATGGTTAAAAGAAAATAAATGGTTAAATGATGTCATAAATAAGGAAAATGTGATTTTTAAGCTTGGATACTCCTAATATTATATATTCTGATTATTGAGGGGTATTTTGATGATATTTAATGAGAAATAATATTTATGACCTTTTATGGGTAGTAAATGAGTTGTTTAATAAAAGGTAAAACAATTAGAATAAATTGTTTATTCGCCTAATAACTTATTAAAATATTACTATAATATTTGTAATATAAGAATTCGATATTTTTAAGTAAACAAAGAAATATTAAGATTAAAATTTTATGGAAATATTATTGAATGAGTAATAATATTTGTTTTAAGCATTAATAAATGATTAAGATATTATTAAAATGGATAATAATATTAGATTAAAATATTATTAATGATATGAGAATTAAAATATTATTAAGAGATTAATAATATTAGATTAAAGTATTATTGAATGATTAAAATATTATTAAAATGTTAATAATATTAGTAAGCGAATAAAAGTGTTATTAGTGGAATAATAATACTAAGAGGTGAATTAAATATTATCAGGATTAATTATATTAAGTGTCTTATAGGATTTACGATAGCTTATTAACTTATGTGTGCTATGTGATTTGCTTAATTGTTAAATAAATAGCATAAGTAAGCGTATCGATATACAACTATGCAGTACTAATTGGTAGATCGACGTTATCAATGTTAGGTTCTTCAAGGCCAATTAGTTAAAGCTAGAATTATTTGTAGCTGAGCAGACAGGCAAGTTCTCTAACTCAAACTCGAGTTATGATTTTTGAAGCATGATTAGTGAATAATTATTGTTGATTATTCACATCTATACTGGTTATTGAGATTCGCACTTTGTGTAATTGAATTCCTATTCTATTGTTATTGAATTGTGAATTAGATTAAAGTTCTTTCAAGCATGAACTATTTATGAGATAGATCTATGCTATTTGTATCATCTAGATCAAGCATGTCTAAATTTATGAAATCAAATGTATTTTAAAAGTTGTTCTTATTAATTTGCTATAGTAATAACTCTTGGCTGAGAAAAGGATAAATTTGATTAAGGCATGATATCAATGCTGGTTTATTAAGTGTTTATGCATAAATCACGGGGTATGAAAGGCTGATCCCCTTGATTACCAAAACATATTAAGAGGTCCAGTTTAAATGCTGAGAACCTTGACAAATGTCTATGGTTATTTTCAACCACTCAGTAACTGTCATTCAATTATTCGAATATTCAATTGTCAACTATTAATTCATGTTTCTTCACAATTTTATACTGATGTTAAACATTGAAAGCAAAACTTCCTTCTATTCATGATATATCTCCCTTGTATATAAACTTGCTAAGCAAATTAGTTGCTTACCCTTGCTATATCATGATCTTTATTTCAGCTAAGGCAGAAACGTCTAAAGGGGACAAAGAAAAAGGGAAGGTGCAAGAGTAGTTGCCTGATATGGCTTACGTACTAGTTTATCTTAAATGTTATTTGGTTATGTGAACTCTTATTGTATTAAGGGTATGTTTTAAGTTAAGGTTAAAGAACTTTGGGACCATGATTGTAAGACTTTATTACTATTTCGATAAACAATGTATGTTTATTATTCCGCATCAGTTAGAAAGTATGTTTGTTGTTGAGACACCGAATTCAAGGTTAGGAAAACCGGATTTGTGGGTGTCACAGTCGTTACACTGTAATCGATATTCTTGCATTACTAGTAGAAGTGACTTACAGTATTACTTCATTTTGAGATTCTTGAAAAATAGTCTAATTCTATTAAAATATATATTAAGAACTACATTACTAATCAAATAATTTATTTTATTTCGAAAGCTTATATTTTTCATTGACAATTTTGGTTAAACTTCCTGACACCTAAAGTTGAAATTACATGGAAAACAGGTTCTGGTTGCAAATCAAACTTCTGGAGAAACAGGAAAGAAGTATTTGAGGTATGTACTAGAATACTTCCTTGGCATTTTAAGAGCTTGTAGAAAAAAGACTAACTATGGTATAAAATGATTTAATTGTAGGATGCCAAGTACAAGAATGTTGAGCACATATTGATTCTATTGGGTGACCATTTGTACCGAATGAACTATATGGATTTTGTTTAGGTAAAAATGTAGATGGAATATTGTCTCCTATTTTCTTACATGTTTTGGTGAAGCTAAGAAGTTTAAATAATCATTAAAAATCTACTTGCAGAAGCCTATCAACACAAATGTTGATATTATTGTTTTGTGTGTAACCATGGATGATAGGTATGTCAACATCTTCTGTCTAAAATGTTATGGTGATATACCCACGCAATTTTGGTAATCCCTCCACCTTATGCACTCATGCTCTGAATGATTTGAAAGCGAGTAGCAGTTATGCTTGTGTGTACTGGACTGGACAGTTCTTTCCCTAGTTAAGTAGTGATCTAGTATTTCATGGGCAGTTAGTTGAAAGCGCCAACTTTGTACATGTACTTCAATAAATCATTTAGATAGTTGATTGTAAAGATGATGAATGATCATGTACCGGATGATTTTATTTAATTAATAATATTTGAGTTTTTTGTACGTTTGCTATAATTTGTTATATGATCATTGAGCCACCATTTATTTTGTTTGTACAATACTTTCAACATTCGTTATATAATAAAGAAAAGGCAACATTTATATCGTTGCAAATCATAACAACTTTCGTTGCACATAAAAAGCAAATGGCAACGTATAGTGTCGTTGCTCATTTACAACAACTTTCGTTGCCCTTGAAAAACAATTAGCTTCGAATAGTTTTTTGCTAATTGATCATAATTATCTATAACAAAATCAACGACAACGAAATTTTTTGTTGCAAATTAAAATATGACTGATTTATTTTGTACATTTAGCAACGACTATCGTTGCCAAAAAGTATACAATCAGCAAAGAAAATCAATTAAGGCAACAATTTCCATACTGTTCAGCAACGATAAATATCGTTGGAAAATGTGTATCAAATGGAACAAATTTCATCTTCGTTGGCAAAAAAAAGATTCTTTTCGTTGCCAATTAGGCGGATTTTGCAACGAAAATTACTTTTTAGTAACAATTTCTTAATAAATTTGTTACGAAATATTTCGTTGCTAAATGATCTATGATTTTTCACGAAAACAAACTTTTGTTGCAAAATGTCTCATTTTCTGCAACGAAAAAAAAATTCGTTGCTAGACAATTAGCAACGCTCATCGTGCAACAAATGGTCTAACGACCGAAATATCGTTGCAAATGACTTGTGGCAATGAAATTTCGCACCTTTAGCAACGAAAACGGTTTGTTGCAAAATCACTATGTTTTTGTAGTGTTGGTGCCTCTTTTCATAAGAAATAATTTTGTGTGAGTGAGGACCATCAAACGTAATACTTAAACTTCACTGCATATGTAGTTAAATTTATTCTAAAGTAATACAGGAAAATAGAAGAATAATTCAAAGCAGACAGTTAAATTAACTTCCTGGATTATACATGTGTAGAAAAATTTAAATTTGACATAGTTTGTTGAATCACGTACATACTCCCTACTCATCATTCCATCTGTAACAATCCGAATTTTTCAAGAAGAATAATTATAATAAGAATTTAATATATAAAATTCATATTATGAGGCGTAGAGGATTGAATGTAAAATATATATATGTTATATATATATATATATATTTATGTGATTTATGTGATAAAGATAATAAATATATGTGTATTATATATTTATTATTTATTATCGATTAAGCGATGAGATGAGGTCTAATAGTTAGTCAAAGCTAATTAATTTAATTAGTATGGACTAACTGACGAAATGTATAATTGTATAAAAGGAAGCCAAAAAAAACTCGAATTTAAGTCCAGAGTGGTCTGTAAGGATGATGAAAAGAAATGAGGAAGAATATAACGATCGCGAATCGAGATCACCCTTGTAATTTGGGTTTATCAATATTATAGAATATATTAAGATATTATTTTTATGTGATGTGCTTTAAGGGTATTTTATAACCTGGGTGATGTGAATGTATGAATTTTTATGTGATGTTGAATCGTAGGAGTGAATAATTAATTTCGCGAAAAAGCGTAAATTCACTATTCACGGGGCACGTTTCTCGAGGCACTATTCACGGGAAGTATTCATGCCCGAATATTTTTACGTTTTTTCGATTTTTATTAATTTCGTTAAGGCGCGTACATGATGGAATAATTTTTCCAAGTGTTGGAATTTTTATTTGAGCCTAATCGGGATTTAATTAGTACCCCAAATGTATTATATAGTTGTTCTGAATAAATAGATAAAATCCATAATAATTATTTTTACGGGTCCCAATAATTTACGGGAGTACCCATTTTAATTTTGGATAGAGTTATTGTGCAAATTTGGTGCAAATGAGGAAGTATTCGGGTATAGAAAAGGAGTATTCAGATATATGTTTAATTGTGCGTTGTGCAAATTGGAGACCAACCAATCACCATGCACCAATAGGAATTTAGCAGGGAGGGAGTGGTCGGGCATGAGTGGCCAATTGGTGAACACCAAGCCTTGAAACTCTAATGCCTAACATTCTCCTTGAGAACCCATCCGAGGTGCTCGGTTCTTACCGCACCAATCCCTTCACCCGAAGCCATTCCATCCTTCTCTTCCATTGTTCCCTGGCAAATTCTGTTCATTGAGAAAGAGAGGGTAAGAGAGTCACCAAACAAAGAAATTGCAGAGACGGATAAGAGAAGAGAAAAAGAGTACGAGAACATCCAAACCCATATTCATCCGAAGTTTTTTCATTTCGTGCAAGCTTCCAAGTTCAGTTCATAGCAAGAGATGAGATTGAGAAAAGATAATCTGCAGAAAAAGAAGAAAGAAGTTGTAGAAGAGAGAGAGAAGTAAGAAGAAAGTAGAGAGAAGCTAGAGAGAGAAAGAAGTGGGTGAAGAAGAAGAAGAGCAGTAGGTGGACGGGGATAGCAAGGAAGAAGAAAGGAGAAGCCATCAAGCCTAGACAAGATTTATAACACTCAGGAAGGAGAATCCAAGAGGTAAACAACAACCATAACTTTTTCTTTTCACCATTTCAAGCTTTCTTGATTTTTAAAGCTCTTAAGCTTGTGGGTTAGTTTTGTTACGATTTTTGTTGTTGTTGATTGTTATGGATGATTGGTAATGTTGTTAAGAGGTTCTGTAAGCCATTAACACCATTAAAGTGAAACAAAAACGAAGAAAATTCGTACCTTTGCTTAATGGAGGAAAACTTTGGACATTTTTAGACAAAAAGGACATTCAGACAAATTTTAGAGGATTTGAAACTTAGATTTCGTGTTGGTATAATTGTTTTGATGTTATGGTATTGTAGTTCCATGAGTTATGAAGTTAACCCAGTTGGAATGGAGTAAAAAGATGCAAAAACAAAGATTTGATGATGATTTTGGTGAAGAACACCAAGAACACAAAAACAGAGCATGAGTTGATACTTTGGCCTACGATTTGACCATGTAAATGTTAATGGGTAGCTCTGAATTTTTGATATGTTGTAGCCACATGTCTTAGGAGTTCATAGAGTCCGAAATAGACTATGTTAACATGTATAGAAGGAGTTTATGGAGATCGGAGTGAGAAGAGGTCGGAGGAATCGCGAACTGCAGAAAATTTACAGATTCTGGGCTGCATGAATGGACACGTGTGAAGCTCTGACATGTCCGAAATGACTGTTTTGGCATCGTTTAGTAAAATGGCCATAATTTTCTCATACGAACTCGGATTGAGGTGATTCACGATGATTCGGAACGAGAAAGAGTAGACCTACAACTTTTATTCTTTAAGTGTTTGGATTTGAGGCCTGTAGCATGGTCTAAATTGGCCATTTTTAGGACTGATGTGTAATTGGAGGCAATCGGAGGGTGTCGGACATGCGCGTAAGCACGTGTAATGCTCCCAATAATGTAAAATGATGTTCTAAATTATAAAACATGAACATTATGGATTATAATGATGATTAACATTAATCAAGGATAAAGTAGATATGTGTATGAGCATGCTAAACATATGTGCGAAAGAGGCAAATTAGGCGTGTGACGTGTAAACGTCGAAATGCCGTGTAAATTGTTAATACACTTAATTAGTGTTTCGATTCAAATGAATTGAATATTATAAGTTATGGAATAGGATTAATATAAACCAATAAGTATGGATGATGATGAAGGTCGTAAGGTTTCTGAATGACGCGACGCCGAGAGATGTTGGACTTAATCGCGTTTATTAATTTATAAAACGCGTACAACTTGTAATGAAAGTTATAATTATTTTTATTATGTAAACCAATATGAAGTCTATATTTGTCTAGTTGGTATATTTTTATAAATGATATTGTGTAGGCTATTTGAAGAGCATTATAGCGTAAGTTGTAAGTAGCGCATAAGGCAAGTTTCCTAACTTACTCAATATTTACATTTGAGCAAGTTCTCTAACTTCATATGAAAATTTTCTTATGAAGGTTATGTTGATGTAAAGTTCAAATTAAGCAATATCTATATATAATGTGTGGATGCTAAACGTATGCAATTGCTTTAATAATTGTACTAGATGTTTAAGTTATGCTAAATTACAAATGTATGTATATTCTGATGTTAGAATTTCATTAGTTACATGAAATTCACAAGACAATATGAGATGAGCTATTCCATTCGGAAATCTTATTGATGTAGATATGAATTGTAATAATTCTTGAATTGTGTTAAAGTGATGATGTCTTATCAAATATTTGGACAACTAATGGTATAAATTGCCCTCCGTGCAATAATGTGTTGTTGTAAGTAGATGTGGTCATGATTTGCACCCCGTGCAACGATGTGATGGCGATTATAAATATTAACGTGCAAAACCAATATTCGCACTTAGGTGCAATTCAAAGAAATGTTCTTTAATTGAACTGTTTAATACGCTAAGTCCGGGAAATCAAGAACTATAATGAGAAACAGGTTGAAGTTAATTGTTTTCAAATATGGTGATAGTGATGATGATGTTAGCAATGGTAGATGATAAGGAATTTAATTATTCTTGTTTATTCGTATAACTTCACAATTATCGTTCAATTTTTGAAGATTTCAGTCAGATGTTATTTTACTCTTAGGTTGTTATTTATTCAACTGCTTATACTTGCTGTGTAATTAAATTCTCACTCTTGCAAAAATTCTAATTTTATAAGTAGAACCGAAGGACCAGATGTAAGAAGAAGATAAGAGCTAGTAACTGTTAAGTTGAAGGACTAAAGCTTATGTTGTATTATTTGATTATAATATTGTTGCATTGAATATTAGATGACGTATTAGTAAATGTCTTATTAGATAATGACATGTTGTAATAATTTTGTATTGCATTCATGTAGTGAGACTATGTTGTATGGATAGTACCGTGACGCGCCGGAATCGGGTTAAAGGGCAAGACCCGAATTTCGGGGGCGTTACACCTTCTAGGTGTGCACATACAAAATTTCAATATGCTGCTTTCAAGTTTGAATGACATGAGGCACACAACAAAATTAGAATCTCCTCCATTATACCTATCATTCGGTTTTTTTCAATATACATTTAGCAACACAAATATTATTTTTTGCGACACTTTTAGCGACACAATTGATAGCGAAATTTTTTATTATGTTACTAATTGTTTGCAACGAAATTTATTTTATCGAATATAATATTAGTGTCACTAAATACATATTGGGAGAAATTAAAGAATATGTGTAATGAAAGGGATCCTAATCCTACACGATTGTTTCATAAGGTTACAAATATTTAATTACTAAAAAAGTTGAAATATCTTTTGAAAAATATTTATTATTTCACGTGGTCCGTAGTTAAAATATTCAGCAATATCCTAGTCCTAATGTACTATTTTATTTGGTTGTACCCCTTTATACCCATCCCCACCCCAAAAAAAAATAATCTCGACATAATATTGTGAACAATTCCTCGTTGATGGATGGTAGGAATGCGGGTGAGATTAATTAGTTGAGTTTTGAATGTGATTCGAGTTTAAATTACAATTAACTTAAATTTTTTAAAAGAGCTTAAATTTATTTAAATAAAATTGACTTAGTATTATCGAGTATCTTAGAGAGTTTACATGTAATTTAATTGAAACAAGTAGTTCAAGAGTTGATTTTCGAATCGAAAATTTTGAGTCCAATTCAATTATGTAAAAAGGGCTTATTTTCAAATTAGAACGTTCGTGGTCTGGCTAATGACTTTAAGAATTAATCTTCAATTTTTGTTTATTCTTTTTTGGGTGAGAAGACTCAAAAGATAAGAGGAAGAAGAAAATTGTTTATGCTCCTCTCAGCATATTCTCTGGTCATATCCGTCGGCAAAATTTTCAAATATAACAAATTTTCAATTTATAATTTGGATAAAATTTGAATAAGTAGCCAGCAACGAATATATTAGTCTATAACTTGCCTTGAAAATGTCTGGTAATATTACTTGACATTATAATTTAAAAAAATAAATGATTAGTCTTTCTATTCTGGGTCTTATTTTATTTTAAGGTTTTACTTTTTGAGATCGATTGGTTTATATTGCTGGATTGAATTTTTATTGTTATTTCCTCTTCCTTCAGCAGCTTATTTAGAAATTAGAACGTTGTTAGATCGAGTAATACGTCTGGCTAATGATCGAGTAATAGTCTAAAAATATAACTTATTTCTCATGGACTTTATGCCGAGAAATTACATTTTTTTTGGATAAGTCATGAATTTTACCAGTTCAAGTCTCTCATATTACTCCTTCCTACTACAAAAAAAAATCTCTTATTTATTTTTTTTGAATTTTCCGTTCTAACAAAATAGTCATTATTATATTAATAGTAGTATAAAATGGTTAGGCCTGGTAAATTATGATTATGGTTTGATTTTGATTTACATAACCATATGGTTATGGTTCCATTAAGGACTAAAATCACATAATCTGTTTTTAATATGGGTTGTGTCTATTGGAATCAAATAATTATGAATCTAATATAGTCAACTCATTTTTCAAATTTTAAACTTACTATTACTATGGTACAATGAAATAAATTATTTATTATATTTAATTTCTATCTTCTTTTAACTTCTATCTCTATTTTTTTTTATATACTTTCTCTCTCTAACGAATATTGACATGGGTGATAATTAAATATTTATTCATTATGTTCCAAATTATAATGTGTGTTTGACTTTCTGATTTTTGTCACTTGCTCTATCCCTTTGAAAAAGTAAGAGTTCCTATAATTTTTTTATTTTTTATTTTTTTGTGGAAGTTAGTTGATATTTTTTTATTAAAATTAATATTGATTTATTTAGTTTTAATTAATATTATTAAATATTATAAATTACGTAAGAGTAAGACTTATTCGTGCATGATGGAAAAATCCTCATAATACTTGGCAGATATGCAACACAGCTATACAGCTGCACACGGTGAACAAAACGCAGGAGGAGACCCCAGAAAGAAGTTACCTGGACTTCATGCAGAGAATTTTTTTTTTCTTGGAGAAGTCATGAATTTTATCATTTCAAGTTTCTCATTTTACTCCTTCCTACTACAAAAAACAAAATCTCATTTTATTTTTGAATTTTTTGTTCTAACAAAATAGTCATTATTCTATTAATACTAGTATAAAATGATAATCATATTTTTAAATTTGTCATCATAATTCATTATCATATAACCACTGCTAATACAATAACTTATTACTTTTAAAAATAAATATGTTGCAAGAGCAATAATCCTAAAACTCTCTTTCTCTCTCTCTCTCTCTCTCTCTCTCTCTCTCTCTCTATATATATATATATATATATATATATATATATATATATATATATGGGACATGATGTATAGCCAGCGGTATCGTACGTCGTCCATTACAATCGTGAACAACCCAGATTAGAAATTTTCAATTACTATCCGCAAGAAGTTCTTGCGGAGAGTAAATACTATCTGCAAGAACTTCCTACAAATAGTAATGGAAGGCTGAAATTTCTCATTTGTCCCTCATTTAAACGAGTTTTAAATTATTTTAACTCATATTCGCAAAAATTTCTTGCGGATAGTATATAGAGAATTCTCTGTTAACTATCCTCAAGAAGTTCCTGCGGATAGGAAGTCTCCCCATATAAAAACCTATAAATCTCATTCGCCTGCACAATAGTTAAACCATTAAAATCAAACGTAGCAACTGCGCTAGCTTAGGCGATTTTAGCCATCTCATCCAATTCTTGAAGATAATATCAAGTTTTGGAGGGAACAACACATATATAAGTTAGTTTTGCATTAATGTTCAAAATTTTACAATTTATAAGGTAGTTTGGTCGTATTTGTAATTTATTGGGCTTAATTCTATGTGAATATTGGTTAGTTTGACAATAATTAATCTTCAAATATGTACATTGTATGGCCTAGTTTGGTCATTCTTATATTTTGTTTTGTTAATTATAGGTTAATATGGGTTAGTTTTGCAATAATCTTCAAATTTTAACAATGTATAAGCCAGTTTGGTTATTTGTTTTCATTTTTTTTATGAACGGAGCATAATATGGGTTAGTTTTACATTAATTTTCAAATATGTACATTGTATAACCTAGTTTGGTCATTTTTTTAATTTTTTTTTAATTAATTGTAGGCTGATATAGATTTTAATCCTGACCTAGTAGATCCTAGTGTTCTTTATGATCAACCTAACCATGTTTCTAAAGATGTTTGGAATAATAAGGTTAGAATGTGTTTTATTTTTCACTCGCAATTTTAAAATTAAGTGATTAAATAATGTTGATGATAAATAATACAAATTGTGATATTATTTTGTATTTGTTGTGTTTTTATTTAATGATTATAAGAAAGGAATGTATTATCTAATCATGAAAGTGAGAGTAAATTGGTAGAATGAAATTTAAATGAGGAGCAAATAGAAATATTAGAAGAACTACGTTTTCATGTATTCTCAAATCCATTTGTTGCCTTAAAAGTGATGTATGTTTGGTATCTGTCCTAGTTGAACGGTGGAGGAGTGAAACTAATTTGTTTCACTTTCAATTACAGTGAACTGATTATCACTTTAAAAGATGTAGGTTTGATTATGGGTCTTCCTGTTATTGGAAAGCCTATAACTTGTGGACTTGTAACCCACGTAAAATCCTTATTCCTAAAATACTTTGGTACACATGGCAGTAATGAAGACGGATCCTATGCCCTTCGTGGATCGAAGGAATTAGTTTGAGATGACTAAGAGATAGATTTGGTCAATTACTTGAGGATTATACGTATGATCAACTCATATTACATATATACGAAAGCCTATGTTTTATAATTATGTGGAGCAATGTTGTTTTCCGATTCAAATAAGAACACTATTCACCCTAAATACTTGATGTTATTAGAGAAAATTAAGAATATTCAATCGTATGTCTAGATGCAGGCGTGTTGGCATATTTTTATAGAGCATTGCACAAGATAACTAGGAAGGGCACTAAGTCCATATACGAATACATGACACTTTTGCAAGTATGGGCTTATGAGAGGATTAGGTCCGGTCGTCCACTACCAAAACCGAGATCTGGCAGTCTTATTCCTAGGGCTCGTGCATGGACTTATTTTGTGGACAATAGATATGAGGATCGACGTGAGAATCCTTATCACCATCTAGTTTTTTCGAGGTGAGATCAAAGGAATGGTAGAAGGGAGGTCGTCAATTGGAGGCCTTATGATAAATTTAATGGGCATTTGGGACGAGTCTATTTGGAGACAAGATTAGCTGGATCAGCTAGGGTTCCATTAGTTTATTTTGACATAGTATAATTCCAAATGCCTAATAGAGTAATGAGACAGTTTGGACTACTATAATCAATACTAGAACGACTGAGAATAAAATTATTCTCAAAATTATTTTATTAAATTAAAGATTTCAAAGAATAATCTTTAATTTATTTTCAAAGGAGGCAAAAAGAATAATATTATATACATGTGTGTTATGTATGTATGTATGTATGTATGTATGTCGTGTATGTATATATGGGTATGCCGTGTATATGTATACATGTGCATCATGTATATGTGTGTCGTGTATTTGCGTTATGTATATATGCAAATTCAAGTGAAAAGAATAAAGGCTAAAGCCTTTGCTCAAATTCCTGACAATAGCTACGCATGCTGGAAGTTTAAAACAAAAGAAAAATAACTTGGGCACGTGCTTAATGACTTGGCAGTTTATTTTTTAAGGGGCTAAAAACTTGTGCTGACTCAAGAGTTGGTCACATTTATTTTGGGCTGAAATCTGCCTTCACACTTTTCTCAAATCTGTGTGCTTCACTTTCATCTGGACCATTCAATTTTTTTATCAAACAATTCGAGCCGTTAAATTCATAATGAATTTCTAAAATTACAAATTTACCCCTGGCTCAGAAAATTCTATAAATAGGAAAGTTTTTCTTAATTTCTAACTTACCAATTCACAAAACAAAGAAAAGCTCTATCTGCTTGCCTACATTTTCTCTCTATAAAGAAGCTTACACTATCTTCTAATCAAAGCTCAAATCTTTTGAAGAAGAGAAAAATTGGTCAAAATATTTGAGATAAGTTATTAAATTGTTGTATTTACTTTATCTCTCATTTACTTAGAATTATAGATATGCAAATATAAATTGTTGTACACATTTATATATGTATATTTCATCTATTCTTATCAATTAATAGATCAGTTTTAGATACCGATATTTCGAAGTATTCTTTAAGAATATCATTCGAACGGTGTTTGAAGTTCTAAGTGATCATTTATTGATGTAACTTGTTTATATAAATATCGTAAAGTAGATCAGTTTTAGATACCGATATTTGGAGGTATTCTTTAAGAATATCATTCGAACGATGTTAGAAGTTCTAAGTGATTTATCGAAAATATTTATATAAATATCACTTGTGAAACTTTAAATTCGGTCAGTTTTAGAGACCGATATTTGGAGGTATTCCTTCAACAAGAATATCATTGGAATGGTATTTGAAGTTCTAAGTGGCCTTATTTAATATTCACATAATAGATCAAATATATTATAATATATATTTGAGTGAAACAAATTGATCTATTATATCAAGTATTATTTAACTGATTGATCTCCTATACTTGATATCTGTCATCACAAGTATTTTGTGCACAAACTTATTTACTCATAAAATACTTATTACAATTATAAAAGTTATTTAAACTTTTATATCAAAAACTCAAAGTTATATCTGTTTAAACATAGAAACACATTCTTTATTTACCTAAAGAATAAGAAAATCTTTTCCGATCTGTTTAAACATAGAAACATATTCTTTATTTATAAAAAAAAGAAAATCTTTATAAAACTGCATTAATCTGTTTATCTGCTTACACATAAGCTTTTTACACATATAAAACTATTGAGCTTTTATTTAAATATCTGATTCTTAAACTGTGTATCTGCTTATTTGAGAAGCAGTAAATATAAAGTTAGTTAAATGTTTCTGCACTAAATTTTTATCTACTTGTCTTAGAAGCATATTTCTCTTAATCATTTGTAAAAAGGAAAAATGGTAGATTTAGTTTTTTTTATGTACCTGTGAGAAAGACAAGTAATTCTTTGACCAAGACCAGAGTCTTATAGAGGTTAGCTGGGAGTTGGGTCTCTAGTGAACTTGTGAGGTAAGGAAGATCCTGTTGTTTCAAGACCAGATCATATAATAGAATTGAACTCAAAGAAAAGGTGCAACTAAGCTTGAGGAGGGAAGGAACTAGGAGCATGCTGTCCGAGATAGTTAGTTGTAGATAGTTATAAGTTTAACTTTAAAACTTTATAAATATTTCTCCGCCTATTGAAGGAGTATTTATTACTGAGAGTAATAGGATCTCAAGTCCTGGAGAGGAGCTTGATACTGGACATAGCAACATACCTGAGATGTATATTATGAACCAGATAAATCTCTGTGCACTGTGTGATTGAATTTTTACTACTTGCATATTAATTTCTAACACTGCAAATTAATTTACTAAAAATTCAAAAAAGCCCAATTAAGATAAATTTTTAAACAATAATAATCTATTCAACCCCCCTTCTAGATTATTATTATTGGACTTTCAATGGTGGCTCTAAGGGGGCAGGAGCAAAGAAATCTAACATATTAGATTATGAGATTTTAAGGGTGCCTTATAATGCTCTGTGAGATTGAAACAAGAAGATTTGCAAGCTTGTGCAACTGAGGCACTTCAATTTATTTCTATTGAGTATTACATGAAGTGGTACAAGAAGATAACCCACCTACGTATTCAGAGATCACAGTTGCAACGTAGTGAACGATATGCATCGTGAGCATACTCTCCACAAATGACACATGTTAATCTAGTAAGAGTTTTGTTTTTTATTACTTCATGAATTTCTATTTAATTTTACTAATTTATACTGATTATATGAAACAACTAATTATATGTTATTCGTTTATGTATTTGGTTAAAAGTGTCGAGTCCATATTTAAGAAATTGTTTAGTATTGAGTAGCCACCTGAATTTCAAACCATGTATGGAACATGAAAAAGTGAAAAAGATAATTTTATGGTTGACTTCAAAGACATGTCGATTAACGACCTAGAACCTGTTAGTCAATGTATTTTCGTGTATAGTTGTATCGACTTCCGTGTATAGTTGTAACAGATAGTCTAAGACTCTGTTATAGTTTGAGCTGATAAGTCGTGCCCACCACCAACCCTCACAACTAACGACACCACTGCTCCTAATCATGCCTATAGTTTCTGGGTTAGGCAAGACAAACTCATCCTGAACGCTATCATCAGCAGTATCTCTCCCCCACTTATTTCCTTTGTGGCACGAACCACCTCTTCTCGTGAAGCATGGAATGTTCTATCCACCACATATGCAAAACCTTCCCATAGCCGTATCAAACATGTGAAGAATCAGTTGAAGAATCTCACCAAAGGTACCCTGAGCATCACAGATTTTTGTCTATTCAGTCAAAGCAAGATCCGATGAACTCGCTGTCTTTGGTGCTCCTATGGACACCGAAGATCTTACTGAAAGAATTTTGGATAGTTTAGATGATGACTATAAGGAGCTTGTCCGAGCCGTCCAAGCCCGAGATGCTGATAGCTGCTTCTATGAGCTTCATGAGAAGCTTCTCTCGTTTGAAGCGTCGCTTCAAACCCAATCGCGTTCCTCTATTCTTGGACCTATTACTACCAATCCCATGACTCAGACCTCCAACAACAACAACTGGTAACCCTCCAGAAACAACTGGCGACCCTCGTTCTCTCCTATGGGGAACAATTATCGTCCATCATCCAACACCAACTTTCGGCCTGCCATGCCCAACGCAAACCAGGCCAGGAACAGTCGACCGCCTGTACATCCCTATCTGGGACATTGCCAAATCTGTGGAACTCAGGGACATACTACTAAACGATGACCCTCATTTCTTTTGGTGTCAGTTCAAGGTTCTAACAATGCCAACTCCTCTTATGACATGACACCATCATGGCATCCCCAGGTTAATTTTACTTCTCAAACCCCATCCACCAATGCACCGTGGTTACTGGATAGTGGAGCACCCCATCACGTCATTGCGGACTTGGATAATCTTTTCCTTTATAAGCCTTACACCGGTCATGATGATGTTATGATCGGCGATGGTACCAACCTACCCATAAGTCACACTGGTTCCGTATTTCTCACTACACCCACCTCTTCCTTTCACTTAAAAGATGTTTTGTGTGTTCCAAAAATGCAAAAAAAATTAATTTCCATTGACTTGTTTGGTATAACCAATAATGTCTCTATTGAACTTTTTTCTACTTGTTTTCATGTGAAGGACCTACGGACGGGGGAAATCCTTCTGCAGGGCGGAACTAAAGAAGGAGTTTATGAATGGTCAGTTGCAAGCTCTCGCTCGTCTCCTATTCTCGCCTTCTCCACTGTTAAAACAACAACATCCATCTGGCACCAGCGACTCGGTAATCCAGCCTCATCTATTCTTAACCATATTCTGTCATTTTATCATTTAAAATTTTCTTCCCAAAAGGATTTATGTTGTAATGCATGCTTAAGCAATAAAAGTCATAAACTACCATTTTCTACATCTACCTTGAGCACAACTCGTCCTCTTCAAGTTATATTTTCTGATGTTTGGACCTCTCCCATTGTCTCACATGATGGATACAATTACTATGTCATTTTCATTGATCATTTTACCAAGTACATATGGTTCTATCCTTTAAAACGAAAATCTGATGTTCAAACGTTATAAAGCGATTGTTGAAAAATATTTCCAACAAAACACTATCACCCTTTATTCAGATAACGGTGGTGAGTACATCACTCTCAAAACGTTTCTTTCAGAAAATGGAATAAGTCATCTCACTTCTCCACCGCACACGCCCGAACATAATGGATATTCTAAACGACGACATCTTCACATTATCGAAACAGGCATTGCACTCCTCTCTCATGCCTCTATTCCAATCATATTATGGACTTATGCTTTCACCACTGCAGTTTACTTAATTAACAGGATGCCTACTCCCACGTTAAACATGTCTTCTCCATATGAGTCCATCTTTCACAAGAGTCCTAATTTTCAAAACTAAAAGTGTTTGGGTGTTTGTGTTATCCTTGGTTAGGTCCATACACATCTCATAAACTTAATCCAAAGTCCAAGCCTTGTGTCTTTCTTGGCTATTCACTTTCTCAAAGTGCATATCTATGTTTTGAACAATCCACTCAAAAAATACATGTTTCACGTCATGTGCAATTTGTAGAGTATGTCTTTCCTTATAACTCTTCTCCCACTGAACCATCAAGTCTTTCATTTCCCATGTTTGACTGGATTCCTCCACTTATTACCGTCTCTTCTACACCTCAGCAGCAACTAACTCTCTCAGCTCTATCTTCACAACGTCTTGCAAATGTTTTTCCTTCTATGGGCTCTTCACCGCATCCTTCATCATCTCCATCTTCCGCTGCTAAAGCTCTGCCATCTATCACCTCTTCCCAGCAAACTATGCCGCAGGTACTTTCTCCTTCCTCTTATATCAACCCTTTACTTCCCCATCCGCCTCTAGCCTCTCAACCACCTCCACCACCACCTCCACAAAATCCCCAACACCCCATGATCACTCGATCCAGAAACAATATTAAAAAACCCGTCCAAAAACTCACCCTTCACACCATTACATCAGCCAAATCCCAAACCGAACCTTCCACCACTTATTAGGCCCTCAAAGATCTCAACTGGCATAAAGCTATGTCTGAGGAATATGATGCTCTTGTTCATAATAGCATGTGGAAACTTGTTCCATCTGATGGTATCACTAACATTGTGGGATGCAGGTGGGTTTATTGCATCAAAAGAAACTCTGATGGTTCCATTCAAAGGTTTAAAACATGTCTTGTTGCTAAAGGCTTTCACCAGCGTCCTGGAGTGGACTATCATGAGACCTTTCGTCCCGTGGTTAAGCCAACAACTATTTGTTTGGTGCTTAGTCTTGCTGTCAGCTCAGGATGGTCTCTTAAATAGTTGGATGTCAATAATGCCTTCCTTCAAGGTCGCCTATCTGAAACAGTGTACATGGCCCAACCACCTGGGTTTGTTAATCGTGACAATCCCACCTTTGTCTGCAAACTCCACAAAGCCATTTATGGGCTTAAACAAGCGCCCCGAGCCTGGTACTATGAACTGTGCCAATTTCTGTTGGCTTCTGGGTTCCGCAATTCCCACTCTGATACTTCTCTGTTTATTCTTAACAGTGCTTAACATGTTTTATATTTATTGGTTATATGTGGATGACATAATTGTCACAGGAAGCAGCGATGATATTCTATCCCAATTGTTTCAAGCCTTGCCAAACGTTTCTCCCTTAAAGATCTTGGTGATTTGTCCTACTTCTTGGGTGTTGAAGTCCTTTCTCACAAGCATGGACTCTTACTCTCTCAACGCAGGTACATCAATGACCTCTTCACTCACCTGAACATGCTGGAAGCCAAACCAGTCCTCACGCCCATACCAAGCACTGCCTCTGTGTTTCCTTATTGTCTGGCTCGCCTCTACCCGATCCAACCATTTATCGTGAAGTTGTAGGGAGTCTTCAATATCTCTCTCTTACAAGACCGGATGTGTCCTTCGCTGTGAACAAATTGTCTCAGTTCATGCATAGACCAACTGATGCACACTGGACTCTTGTCAAGCGCATCCTGCATTATCTTCTTGGTACGCTCAACAAGGGCCTCCTTCTGCGCCGTGACTCCTCTTATTCTCTTCATGCCTTTACTGACAAGCTTCATGACTTTTCGGATGCTGATTGGGCTGGCAACAAGGATGATTATTCCTCCACCAGTGCCTATCTAGTCTATCTTGGGAATAATTTAATTTCTTGGAGTTCGAAGAAACAAAGGACCATTGCCAGGTCCTCAACAGAGGCTGAATATCGCTCAGTTGCAGCCACTGCTGCTGAGCTAAGTTGGGTATGTTCGCTGATTAAAGAACTTGGCGTTACTCTTCCCTCTTCTCCTGTGATCTATTGTGACAGCATAAGGCGACTCAGTTAAGTTCCAATCCAATTTTTCATTCTCGTATGAAGCATGTTGCAGGGGATTATCAATTTATTCGTGATCAAGTTTAATCTGGTCAGCTTCGCGTTGCTCATGTTTCTTCTGCTGATCAACTCGCTGATCTTCTAACCATACCACTATCCACCTCTCAATTTCAATTGTTTTGTGACAAGATTGGCCTCTCTGATCGTGGCCTATCTTGAGGGGGCATGTTAGCCAATGTATTTCCGTGTATAGTTGTAACAGGTAGTCTAGGACTCTGTTATAGTTTGAGCTGATAAGCTCTCAATTTGTAATCCCTTAGGACTCGGTCTCCCTGTTGAATAGAAGGAACCAGTTAGTATTTGTAATTATTTATATGCCTTCCATTAATAAAATCAGTAAGCAATTCTCTCTCAAAACTTCAGTTCTATCAGAACCATCACCATCTAGCCAAGTTGTTCTTACCTTGCAAGGATCCCAACCCCTAGTTTCTCAAGATTATGAGGATCTGGACCCAAATATCACCCTAAGGCATAAACTCCTGGTTAAACGTAAAGATGGTAGTGCAAGTTCAAGCAAGGCAGCCAAGAGGCAAAAGGTGGGCAGTAAGGGTTCTATATTCAAGTCATTAAAAGATCACAATATTAAGTGGCTGTACGAGCACTGGTGGGGACAAAATTAGAATCTAGAAGAATTCTCCCTCGAGCATCCAAATAGTTATTATGTTTTGCAACGTTCACATCTCACTTATTTGATGTCTAGATGTTGAGTTGAAGATCATGTGTTCGATAGTTATCTCACACTTCTTCGAGGAAGAGAAATACATATAAGAACAAATAGTATTGAGAGGTTTGCTAAATTCTTCTTTATGCTAGTTTTTTATGCAATTGGCACAAGACCATTACTATAACTATCGTGCACCAACTCCTCAACAAAAAAATGTCATGCTCCGGAATGGCAGCAACAGTGGATGAAAATGAGAAATCACTGGTTATCTCAGGCTACCAAAGTTAATATTTATATTGTCAAAATAATAAATATTGTTAAAAATAAAAAGTGTTGTTAATATATATATATATATATATATATATATTAAAATATCATTAATACATATATACTCTGATAGAATAAATATTACTTGACATTATAAGTTGTCTTATTTTATTTTAAGACATATACTTTTGGGTTTTGTTTTTTCTTCTCAGAAAAATATAATTTTTTCCGTTTGAAAAATAAATAAATTGTAGTAGATTTTAATGAGGAGTTTTGCTTATTAGATGAACAAAAAGGGATGATTTGAGTTTTTGTATGTGGACTAAGTGGATTGAATTTTATTATTATTTTCTCTATGTTCAGCAGCTTATTTAGAAATTAGAACGTTGCGAGATCGAGTAATGACCGGCAAATGATTTGAACTCGTGTTCTTAAAAAATAACTTATTTCACCCCAAATTATTGTATTTATGCCGAGAATTTTTTTTTTTTTTTGGAGAAGTCATGAATTTTACCAGTTCAAGTCTCTCATATAACTACTTCCTTCTACAAAATAATCTCATTTTTTTTGAATTTTTTGTTCTAACAAAGTAGTTATTATTCTATTAATACTAGTATAAAATGAAATTAACATTTTTAAATTTATCATCATAATTTATTATCATGTAACCACAATTCATACAATAACTTCTTACTTTTATAAATAATTATGAAACAAAAATATTTATAAATTTTGTAAAGATGATTCATATTTTTAGAGTAAAAATAACGTTGTAAGAGCAATAAGTGTTATTTGAGATATACAAAGTGTCGTTTAAATAGTCATAAAAATGTCTGTTATATATATTTACTATTATTGTATTTCTTACTTTAATATCAATAGTCTTTTGTAAATGAGATTGTTATTTTTTAAATTGTAAGGATTATTATAATTCAAATGGGTGCACTGTATCCGGTTGAAATAAATATGTACGCACCAACTGGTCAATTAATTATAAATGGAGTACTTCATTTTGAAGATGGACTCATGATTTTTTCTTGACTTTCTCTTCACGTAGGATATATACGTAGTTGAAAGTTTCAAAATATCACAAACTACTGTATAGAAAAACTAGTATATATATACATAACTAACAGCATCAAAAACATCAAAAGCATCATCTCTAATTAATTCATTAATTAAACATGAAGTACTCCATAAGCATGAACCCAACTGCATTTTCTCTATCCTTATTTTGCATTCTTTTTATCTCTCCTGTTTTTGCCTTAGACACTTGTGACTTTCCGGCTATCTTCAACTTCGGTGACGGGAATTCGGACACCGGTGCATTTTCTTCAATCTTCAGGGGTTCACCTCCTTTTTATGGGCAAACCTTCTTTAACGGACCATCAGGAAGAGCCTCTAATGGTCGTCTCATGATTGATTTTCTTGGTATATACGTGCCACCGTTTTTACTTGCTGATGATACTCATTCTGTTCTGAAAAAAAAAAGTCCGTTATACTTTTATGAACTTACTGCGCTAAATTTTCATGGCTTTGTAGTTACTACAATTCTAGTAGTTCCGCATACTAAAATATAAATTTTATCTAATATTTGTGTTTGTCTGAATCCACGTACAATTATTAGTACAAAATTGTACCTTCTAAGATATAATTATCAATACAAAATTTATCAAAAATATATAATTTTGCACTATTAAATGTATTACAGTTTGTCATATTATAAAGTCAGGTACCATATCTTCACAAAGTAACAAGTGACATATATATATATATATATATATATATATATATATATATATATATATATATATATATATATATATCACTTAAGAGTTTTTGTTATTTTTATTGATTTTTGGAGCTTTATAATGCAGACATTTTTGACGTACTATATAGCAATATACGTCTTTCACTTACATAGCTAATAGATAAATTTTTGATTTTGCAGCTACAAGCTTAGGTAAACCATTCCTCCACCCTTATTTAGATTCCTTGGGCGCCAACTTCTCCTATGGAGCCAATTTTGCTAATGTTTTAGCTACAATTGCACCACCAAAGTTGATTCTTCCCGTGGCTGTACCACCGCGTGCATTTAGTCCTTTTTATCTTGACATTCAGTACAATGAATTCAGGCAATTCGTAAACAGATCACAAATAATCAAGAAAAAAGGTAAATTGTTTTATTTTTGGACTTAATTTATTATTAATATAAGTACATGCATGATGAACTTTTTATCTTCTATTTTATAAGTTTATGACGTGTTCATTATTTTTCCAGGAGGGGTGTTCAAGAAATTGATGCCAAAAAAGGAATATTTTTCCAAAGCCTTGTATACTATTGATATTGGCCAAAATGAGATCAGCCAAGGATTGTTTACTAACATGTCTATAGAGGAAATTAAAGCATCCATACCAGATATTATCAATAGGTTCCAAATGAATTTAAAGGTAATTTTAATTCCTTGATTAATCTTTCGGGGTACATAGTATCCATATCATCGATTTCACAATGACAAAGACAATGTACTATAATCTACTATATTTGGCGACTCAACTCTAGGCCGCAAAAATTGGATTGGGCGCCAAATATTAACTAATTTTTTTTTTTTTATTATAAATAGGAGTGTAATTGAATCGAGTCGAGTATCGAGTTGCTCAAATTTAGTACATAAAATTTATCGAGTATGAAATAAAGTTCGATTAAGGCTCGGTTAGCTACCTAGTCGAGCACGATGTCGAATCGAGCCCGAGTAATTTAATCTTTTTGATCGAATATGATCCAAATATTAATAGAAAATTACAATTTGAAGAGGTTCAAGTAATTTATCGAACTTTACAATTTGTTCATATTTGAATCATTTATATTTCGAGTCGAGCTCGAATCGAACTTTTAGTCAAGGGAGTACGAATCAAGCCCGAACTATTTGGTTCATTTTACGGCCTTAATTACAAATATGACTCTTTCTATGAAATGGAAGGAGTATATTATATCTTCAGTCGACATAGTCCAAATGGTTGACAAATGTGGTGCGTGTTTGCAGAATATATACAATTTGGGAGCTAGATCATTTTGGATTCACAATACTGGACCTATCGGTTGCCTACCGTATATTTTGACAATGGTACCAGTTACTGAAGATCAAATGGATAATGTAGGTTGTGCAAAACCCTATAACGAGTTATCTCAGTACTTCAATTCCAAGTTGAAGGGTGGTATTAATGAACTTCGAAAAGAACTTCCATTGGCTGCAATCACGTATGTAGATGTTTATTCTGCAAAGTACTCTCTTTACCAAGAACCACAAAAATATGGTATGTCACGCTCCTTGCTATTAATACCAAAATGGAATAATTAAGGCTTCAACAATAAATCTTTGTAATAAATATTTATTACATAGAATGAGGCAACAAAAAGACATTTTATGTACAAAATTGATATTGATATTCCTATATGTATATGTTTTTAAATATATGTATATACAACTTAATTATGTTTATGCATAAACTGCAGGATTCAAGTTTCCTCTTATATCTTGTTGTGGCTTTGGAGGAAAATACAACTTTGGGGAATCTACCTTGTGCGGGAATACGGCTACTGTGAATGGAACCCAAATACTTGTGGGACCGTGTAAACATCCCTCTGAACGAATAATTTGGGATGGAATCATGTATACTGAAGCAGCTGACAAAACTGTATTCGGTAAGATATCCACAGGAGAATTTTCGGATCCACCCAATTCATTAAAAATGGCATGCCAGAAGATATGATTAGATCATCTTATTGTTAGATAATTAAAATTGTCCTATAAGAAAATAAACATTGTAAACATTACTATATATTTTTTCTATGTTCCCACAATTTAATTTGTTATTCTTTTACGGATAATGGTTAACTTATCCCATCTGTAATGATTTAATGTTACTAATAAACCTGGTACGGGTCCATGCCAAACCCTCCACCCTCTAAGGTGGTGCTAAAAACAAGTTACTGTCTTTTGTTTACCTTTGGCGATCAATTCTTATGCTATGGTATTAGTTGAAGGAAATATTAGGTTTTCCTTTTTGTGGTTGATAACTTGATATGTTTTTTGGGATAAAATATTTCAGCATTTTTTTACCTCCTTATAACATCTCTTTAGTTTATTTTTACCCTAGTACGAATTTCATACTTACTCTTTTCAGTAGTTGTATACTTCAATTATTGATGACTATAAGAAAAATTTTGATCACGGAGTACAACAGAACCATAAGAAACTTCATATTTAAAGAATGTTTATTCTGTGAAGTAATCGCTTTACAAGAAACAAGAAAAATATGGTATGGAGTGCTCCTCTTACTCTTATTGAATTCAAGTAATGCCACAGGAATATATCTTAACTATAAAGAACTCTCATATAAAATAATTAATTTCACTTGAACCCTTCAAATGAATCAGTAATCATTATGTTTAATTTTAGCATGCAATATCCATATGTTAAAAAATTACTATAAAACTTCATTGTCATGTGAAGATCCTTCAAATGAATAAGCTGGGATGGAACTAATACTCAAGAGACAGCTGACAAGGTTACTTATAGTATAGGATCTCCACATGAGGATTTTCAGAACCATTCAATCCTTATAATTGAAAGAGGGCATGTGAGAATTTTCAGAACCATCCGATCCTTGTATTAATGCCATGTACTTAACGGCTTTCTATCCATTTTTTTCCCCTTTCTATTTGGTTATTTAATTCCTTTCCAGAATAATCAGGCTCTTTTTCTGCAGACATTTGATAGAATTAGGGATGCCAATGTGACCTGTGCTCACGGGGATCTTCACGTTTCGCCCCGGCTGGGTTGGTGATTTTGATCACCGATTAGTTATATATGCTCATCTTGAAGGGAGTATTAGAAACTATTTTATATGATAACTATGGCATAATTATAGAGGATAAATTTTGAATAAGTAGCCAGCAACGAATATATTAGTCTATAACTTGCCTTGACAATGTCTGGTAATATTACTTGACATTATAATTTAAAAAAATAAATGATTAGTCTTTCTATTCTTTCTGGATGATGGCAATGAAATGAAAGTTGGACTTTTGCCCTCGATCCTAAAGCTTAGTGAGCCTCCACCTAAGGCATTCCGTCTACCTTTCTCCTCATAGAGATGCTCTTTTTAGGCCATTGAAAGCTCTCTCGGAATGAAAATAGGCATGAAAACCTGGCATTAAATGGGCCTTCACATTAATAACAAATGAAGGCTTAGCTGCTTCGAACCTTCCTGCTTTCATTAGCCAGCGCCTTGCTCGAGCCTGTTTATTTTATTTTAAGGTTTTACTTTTTGAGATCGATTGGTTTATATTACTGGATTGAATTTTTATTGTTATTTCCTCTTCCTTCAGTAGCTTATTTAGAAATTAGAACGTTGCTAGATCGAGTAATACGTCTGGCTAATGATCGAGTAATAAGTCTAAAAAAATAACTTATTTCTCATGGACTTTATGCCGAGAAATTATTTTTTTTGGAGAAGTCATGAATTTTACCAGTTCAAGTCTCTCATATTACTACTTCTTACTACAAAATAATCTCATTTTTTTTTGAATTTTGTGTTCTAACAAAATAGTCATTATTCTATTATTAATAGTATAAAATGCTTAGGCCTGGTAAATTATAGTTATGGTTTGATTTTGGTTTACATAATATGATTATGATTCCATTAAGAACTAAAATCACATAATCTGTTTTTCATATGAAATGTGTCAGTCGGAACCAAGTAATTATAGGTCCAATATAAGTCAACTCATTTTTCAAATTTTAAACTTATTATTACTATGGTCCAATAAAACAAATTATTTATTATATTTAATTTCTATCTTCCTTTAACTTCTATCTCTATTTTTTATGCACATTTTTTCTCTCTAACGAATATTGACATGGGAGATAATTAAATATTTATTCAGTCTGTTTCAAATTATAATGTGTGTTTGACTTTTTGATTTTTATCACTTGCTCTATCCCTTTGCAAACGTAAGGTTCCTATGATTAGTTTTTAATATTATTTTTGGAAGTTAGTTGATATTTTTTATTAAAATTAGTATTGATTCATTTAGTTTAAATTAATATTATTAAATATTATAAATTATGTAAGAGTAAGACTTATTCGTGCATGATGGAAAAATCCTCACTGCTTGTAACATGCATAAAGTTTGTTGATTTTTTTGGTCATTATATCATATTTTATGAAATGTAAATAAATTTTTTAAAGTGCTTGTGCACACTTCTTACTACATTATACACACATATATATAATTGAAAAAAGAAATTTAAGACATGCCTTAGTCAAGTTAGCTAAGCCCCGAGACTATATAATAATTTCAATGAAAGAACGTAGTTTTACATAAAATTTATAATCGAAAATCTTCAATAAAATTCTAAAATCAAAATCTTAATCCTAAGGGATAAAACTACATCATTTTTATTAAGTATCCTCAACTAAGCATAGCTCGGGCATAATATTATATTCTATTTTCATGTATATTATAACTATTAATGTGCAGTGTTTTATTTTTGTTGTAGAGTATCATATATGCCTGAAAATTATCAATAAATACTTATTGCAATTTGTTCCAATCTTTTTATATAGATATTATTTTTTGGGATTATAAGACTTTTTTAAATAGTTATATGTGAATACCACCTTAGGATATAAATTAAACTTTTAATTTACTATTTTAAGCTAAGTTTTATTCACTAAAGAGACGCATAAGTATTGTTTCGAATTTAATAAGAAATTGATAAAGGACATTAGATGTTATAATGAATAAAAATTTACACCTTAGTCAAGTTTAACTCATGCATAACATTAAATTCTTTTTTTTTCTTTTTTTTCATATGTTGTAACTATTAATGTATATTATTTTATTTTTGTTGTAGAATATCATATATTCCTGAAGAATTATTAATAAATAATACGACTTGGTCTAATATTTATATATCAATATTAATTTTGGGGATTACAAGACTTTTTAAAAATTATGTGTAAAATGTGAATACATTATAATCATTTTTTACAATCTTATGATATAGATTAAACTATTAATTTACTTTTTAAAGTTATTTTAGATAAAATTATAAAGTTTTATACACTAAAGAGGCGTATAAGTATCGCGTTGAATTTAAAAAGAAATTGATAGAAGACAAAGATCACTTTTTAATATATATTATAAATTTTATGCGTAACAATATATATTATAATGAATAAAAATATGCACTTCTTGATTTATAATACTATATTAAAATCTTTATCTAAATTTATATACTTATATATTTATATATTTGTAAAACAATATATTGTGCATAATCAAAATGCAAGCAAGAACTTTCTGTAGATTATATTATTAAATACATACTAATTAATTGATCTTAAATGAAAAAAGGAAACATACTAAATATTGTTTAATGAAAGGAGGTGACATTTAATTAAAATAGAAAAAGGGAGATAGTAAAAAATATTGTGATCTAGATTTATAATATTAATAGTTATTAATATTATATTACACTAATTTATAGATAGTAGATTTTTTAATGATTTTGGACTCTACATAAGATGGAAAGATAATATGAAACGAAGAAGTTTATTAAATTAATGTATGTCTTATTATTATTATTTTGTTTCAATAGAATAAATTTAAAAATAATGAAATTTATGAGAATATGCTCGATTTCGTGAGAGCAAACATGGGGTACCTTTTTACGACCATTATATGTTATACTGAAAAAGAAATATACCCTAGAGGGTATCTAACTAGTATACCTCATATGGTTAATACGTCCATTTTTAGATTTTTTTTTTAGATAAATCCAATCGTACGGATTTAAAGAACATATAAAAATATTTGAATACATGAATTTTCATATTTCAGTGATGTCTATTATCGACTTTATATTAATGAAAGTTCAATTATTCTATAATTAGTCGTCAAAAAATATACTCCTTCCATCCTCAAAAGGATGAGCAAAGTACATTTTGCACACATAATAAGAAAAGATAAAGTAGAGGAAATAGAATAAAAAAGTTTCAAATTTATCTTTAGTGGCTCCACAAAATCACATTAAGTGATGAGCGCGCAGTTTTATTTTTTTATACTCATGAACTCCACTATATGATATACTTACCCTTCACTTTATGTACCTTTGCTCATTCTTTTGTGGATAAAAAAATTGTATCTTTAGTCATCCTTTTGAGAACGGACGGAGTACTTATTTTACAATGTTATAGTAATGGTGCTACACAACATTACTTTACATAAAATTTACGTTTACTCATAAGGTTAAATTTTAATAAAAAAATTGAGATAAAACTCATTTTATAAAACTATGATATATACCTTGTATACCCTAGAGAGTATCTCCCGCAAGCACTATATTATGTTGATATGATCATTATTGATTTTTAAAATAATTTGATAAATATTCAAAGTTAAAAATGAATACTCCCTCCGTCCTCAAAAGGATGATTAAAGGTACAACTTTCTTTATTCACAAAAAAATGAGCTAAGGCACATAAAAAGTGAAAGGTAAATATGCAATATTGTGGGGCCCACTAATATAAAAAAATAAAACTACTCATTACTTTATGTAATCTTGTAGGGCCTCTAAGGATAAATTTGGAATTTTTTTACTCTCTTTCCTCTACTTTAATCCTTTCTTAATATGTAGGAAAAATGTACTTTGGTAATCCTTTGGAGGATGGAGGGAGTATGATTCACTAAAAGTTACCAAATAAGTAAAATTTACAAGGAAAATGATATGCATGTCAATAAACATTTGACAAAGTTGGATTGCGACCAACGTGGAAGTGTATGCGATAAGATAGAATAAATTAAAGTGAGATCATTCTTCATTCCTACCTATCCCATATATACACATACGTTGCAATTATAATTCGGCTAAAAACTTTTGCAATGTATACTACTAAAAAATAATGTAAACACATTAGCTAGGGTGTAGGGGTTAACTTTTATGGTCAAAATCAATAGTTGACTTTTAGGATTAAAAGTCAATCTTTGAGTTCGAAGGAAAAATTGATGAAACGGACATCACCATGATGATCAGGACATCAACTTTAGTAAAAATTAACTGTAAACATGACGGGGATAGAAAAAGTTGACTTTTAGAAGTTAAAAGTCAAAAGTCAAAGGATAGAGAAAAAAGAAGAAGCACTATACAAATTTTGGCTAAGAGATAAGCCTCCCAAGATATTTTGAGACCAAAGCTTATCCAAAAAAAAAGTTACTAGATACATATAGAAAAAAAGTACATCAAAAATGAAAGAAAACACACACAACATACACCCCCTGTGACGACCCGAGAAATCGAGTAGCCTTGTAATTAGGGTTTGTTGGGAATCAGCATGCGAGTATTACACTCATTAGTCTTTAGTCTACAGGTTCCAAGGCTGCTGGCCTTGAAGGGTTCTTTGTGAACCGGGTTTCGAAGTCTGCTGGACTTGAAGAGGGTCATTGGATCCTTGTCTGAGGGACTAAAAACAACTTAAGTCTGCGAGACACAAGTTGGGTCAGAGGATCCGTGTCTGCAGGGGTTGAGGAGGGTCATAGGATCCTTGCCTTTGTGGCTAAAAACAACTCTTGTCTGCTGGACTTGAGGAGGGCGTAGAGTCCTTGTCTTTGCGACTAAAACATTTAGTGGATTCCTACTTGTTATAGTAGAAGAGTGGAGTAGGAGTTATTACGTCTCCGAACCACTTAAAATCTCCTGTGTCATTTATCTTTTGTCATTTACTTTATGATCAATGAATTGCTATATCTAATATCAATCATATTATAGACTTGTAAACTGATCAGTGAATAAGCTTGAATCTATGAAGGGGTTATTAATCATTATTCCGATGTGCATGAATTGATTCTTTTCTTCATAACTGTTATTTTCATTGATAAGAAGAAAAAAGTTTTAAAGGATTTATTCAACTCCCCCTTCTAGATCCACATTGTGTCACAGGGAACTAACAGGGTTTAAGAATATTATTTAATAAAATATTTTTTTTAATATTATTTTGTATATATGATTAAAGGTCAATTATTGACCTAATGTATGTGGGTATATGTGTTGGGATTTTTAGATGAAATAAATTTTTTTTGAGAAAAACACTAAAACACTATTCATAAAACGCAGAAAATGCTCTTTTCGTTTTTTGAACTTTCGAATTACGTAATAGCGTTTATTTGGGAAAGGGAGATAAAATCTCTAATAAAATTATACGAAAGAAATTTTTTGCAATTTCGCGGTTTGGAAAATCAAGTGGGTTAGGAAAACCTAACTAGAAGACTAACTAAGGTTAGATTAATGGGTTAGTTAATTTATTAGCCTAAGTATTCGTTTAATTAAAAGCCCAAGCATGGATTAAGTAAAAGTCCAAGAGTATGTTTAATTAAGGCCCAATTGATTATTGCATGGAATCTCACATTTTTATTAATAGAGCCCAAGTGTAGAATTACTTGTGGGCCAAAGCAAGGTGTAATAAAAGTGGTGGGCTAGCCTATGGTAAGCCCAAACTAATTAATATAGCAAGCCCAAAATTTAATGTAAAAAGGAGCCCAAACCAAGTCCAATTTGGTGGAAGTCAAAATTGGTTAACATGTAAGCCTAATGAAAGATGAAATAAAATGAAAAGCAAAATGAGAACAAGGAGGGAATGTGTATTTGGATGGAGGAGAAGGGGGACCAAGTGGGGCCTCATAATTTCCGCACATGGGAATTAATCTCTTAGCAAGCAAGAGAAAAGAAAGACCAAGGGGTGAGTACCCAGCCACCTATGGGTAGATAAGGTGGTGACTCACCTTTCTAAAATCGCATGTGTCACATGTTGGGTATTCTAGCATGTGGGATAATTGAAGCTAAATGAAGACAAGGGAAGGGGAGATGCACGAATGGAAGAGGGAAGAGACCAAGGAGGGACAAAGTTCTAGTCACTTGTCTAATCTTTGTCTTTCCTTAGCCCTTAAGTCTTGGTAAGTCATTATCTTTTTCATTTTACTTCATTTTGCCTAAGTAAATTTTGAGAGAGCAAGAGAGAGAGAGAGAGAGAAGGCACAGATAGAAGGAGAGAAAGAAGGAAAGAGCTAGCTTGGATCAAGCCTTAAGCTAAGAAGAAGAAGAAGAACACAAAAGGTAAGTTTAATTAAAACCCTAAAACTTTTCATCTCTTTGATTTTCTTAAGAGTCTAATTAGTTGTTGGTGGTTCTTGTTAATGGATTATCATGGAGGATCTTGAAGATATAAGGAGTTTATGTATGTATATAAACTTGTAAAATACCGGTAAAGAGCATGCATAGTGGAACCATAATAAAAGATATGAACCTATGCATAAATGATGGAAACTAACAATTAGTGGACTGTAATGGACTGATTTGGGGATATTTTTGTGTGATGTTCTAATTTAAAAATTAAGTTCTAGGGTGTTATGTTATGCTCTTATGAGTTATGAACATCACCTAATTGGAACGAGGGTAAAAGCTTTTGTAATGAAGTCATGGCGAATTTTTTTGTAAAGTTAGTTAAAAGATTTAAAAACAGTTTGTCCACTAACTTTTGAGTCAGTATTCTGGGTAGTTAAAGCTTCTGAAAATTGATTATTTTCTGGGAGTTTTGTAGTTTGTAGTATAAGGAAGTCGTAGGCTTAAGAACAGACTTATTCTAACTTGGAATGAGCGAGTTATGACATTGTAAAGTAGGTACGACAATAACAAAAAACTGCCTGTTATTACTTCAGGTCCAGTGAGTTTTGTTCTAAAGCAGACGGGTCATACATGTCTGATTTATAACTGAAGAAGAACTTAGCCTAAGTAGACAGGTCTTACCTGCATGTCTGGATGTTAACTAAAGAAGACTTAGTCCAAAGCAGACAGGTCAAGCTGTCTACTCTATACCTGTAGCGTAAAATGTAAAACAAAGATTGGTCGCGTAAAT
Organism: Aralia elata; assembly: GCA_034770075.1. Lineage (NCBI taxonomy): Eukaryota > Viridiplantae > Streptophyta > Magnoliopsida > Apiales > Araliaceae > Aralia > Aralia elata. The sequence continues at coordinate 74,859,606 of CM068388.1, read as the reverse complement.
TTAAATATAAACCATGAACATATGAAATGAATTGGAATTATTAAAGTTATGGGAGGACTTTGAAATGTAAGTCTAAATTATGATTTAGGTTAAGCGGTAAGTAAACCAAAGTTTGTTGTTTTCCAAAAGCCGAGTAGTCGGGAAATGTTATGCTACGTTGTTCTGAATTATATAAGACAAGCGTAATAAAGATTAATTAAAGATTGATTTAAGATGTCTTAAGTTATGAGATGTGAGCATCATGAGACTTTAGAATTAAAGTCTAAACTATAAGCAAAGCTAAAAGAGAAATATACTGGGGTGTATAAAGTTAAATACGTTGTGTCAAGTTATAAAACGTAAACAACCTAAAATGAGAAATAAGATAACGTAAACCAATATTTGGGGTCATTATGTGCCTAATTAGTATGTTATCGTTAACGTAAATGTGTAGGACATTTGAAGGACGAATTAGCGTAAAGTTATAAAGAACGCTTCAAGTAAGTTTCCTAACCTGTGCAAATTTATATTTTGTGCAAGCTTTTTAACTTCATTCAATTTATGTATTGAATGCAAGTTTCCTATCTTGTACAATTAATTATTGTGTACAAGTATTCTGATATTTTGCAAGTTTTCCGACCTACACAAATTATATCTTGTGTAAGTATTCTATGATGTTGTACAAATTTATTATTTTGTGCAAGACATGAGTCTAAACTGTGAATTTTATTTGTTATATAAAATTCAACGTGTTATGTGATATGATTTGTATAAAGGAGTTATTAGCCATTTGATTCGGCTTAACTCATCTGTTGAGCTATTCTAGTCGGAATAATTATTGGTGATATATGAATTGTAATATTTTTATGAAATGTGATAACTTGTGTATGCCAAATCAAATAATTTGGGCAAGTATTCGTACGTATTGCACTCTATGCAATAATGTATTATGTGAGTAAATGTTAAATGAAAGGATATTGTCATTCCTATTTACTCAAAGTTGCTTCACAACTATTGTTCAGTTGTTGAAGATTCTAGAGAATAAGTTGATATTCATTTTGTTGTTGATTGTTTATTCAACTGCTATAACTTCCTGAGCAATTGAATGCTCACCCTTGCTTTAAATAAAATATTTTCAGCAAAGCCAGAATGAACCGAGGAACCAGGTGAAGATTAATGAAAAGATTGAGTATTTGATTAGAAGATTACATGTTAAATTATATGTATTTGTTGTGACGTATAAAAGTCACAAATGTATTATTGTCATAAATAAATGAGGTAATATTCATTATTTCTATGTTATGATGTTATAAAGGTATTAGAATTTGGGTGTAGAAGGAGATATGATGTAATAATATTGTAATTACATTCATGTTGTTAAGTCTATGTTGAATGTGTAGTACCGTGACGCACCGGACCCAGGTTTGAAGGTAGACCCGGATTTGAGGGCGTTACACCCCCACCAAGCTCGGCTAGAACAAGAGAGAGAGATAGAAAAGAGAGCTCACAAAGAAGAGAAAGAAGAGAAGGTTTGAAGATAAGAAGCAAGGAAAAGAAGAAAGAAAAAGCTAAACTAGCTAAGGTAAACCTTAAACTAACTTTTTAATCAATAGAAAATTTTGTAAATTCTTTCCTTATAAAATCTTTGAAACTCTTATTATGCAAAGATGTTATTAGTATGTCTCTAGTGGTATGTAATCTTGGATCATGAAAGAGGAATCAAAAACATAAAACAAACAAACTTGAAAGGACCTAGAAAAGAGAATAAGGACACATGTTGCCACTATTTTTTGAAAGTTAGAACTCCTAAACCATAAGGTCGTAAAATCTAATTTTCAGATATGTTATAAAAATGGAAGTCAACTACGTTTCTTGAGAATTTGGAAATTTTTTTGCAGTTAAATTATTTATTATGAATTTCGTAAGGAGACTGGTCTAAACAGGGCATAATTTAAATTGCTTGTTTGTGGTGGAGTTCGAGAATTTATAGAAAATTGATATTGTAGGGGAGGTGCTATTGAAAATTTGAGCTCAGTCAAAGTTCTAAAGAATTAATTATGAATTAAACAATTTTTAGTTAAAACCCTAAACTAATTCCCAGAAAGTATTTTATTGAGTAAATATGTATGTTTATGAATTTGTACATGCTAAGAGTAAATAATAACATATTAGGGTGTGATTAGGGCTGAGCAAGTAACCAAATCGCCTCCGAAACAGCACCAAAAATCGCACAAACCGCACCAATTAAAACTTTACCAACGGTTCCGGCGTATGTTGCGGTTTTAGGTGGGTTGAAAAACTAAATTTACGATTTGGTTTTGGTTACTACTCAAAACCGCACGCATAAAACCGAAACTGCACCAAATATGTATGTAGGGGCGTATGGAGTACAAGGGTTATGCTCACTCTTTTTTTATATAAGTAAACTCAAGGGAGAAGAATTTATAAGTTAGTAAACTCAAGGAGACAGATTAATAAAAGAATAAAACTTGGTGTGGAAAAGGAAAATATCCATTCTAATCTAAAAAGGTTAGTAGGTTACAGATTACTCATTACAGGAAGTCTGCATCACATTTTCGCATATAGAGAGATTAAGAAGGGCAAGCCGCAAATTGCATACAAAGAGCTAGAGAGGGGCAAAATATCCTCTATTTCACTCATTGTCTCGCGACCTCGTCTCCTCTTCTCATTCTATTGCAGTCTTTACCTCTCGCCCCTTGTGCATATGAGATTTAGAAGGTAATAAAGTTAGGGCTTTTTTATTTGATAATTTAAAATTTGTAGTTTGTTTGAATTTGTTGTTGATTGGGGACTTGGAGTTACAACCAATTCAATTTATTTGATGTATTGGTTGTATTGAACTTAAGAGGTAGCTAATTAGGGCTTTTTTGTTTGATAGTTTAAAGTTAATTTTTATTTAAATTTGTTGTGGGCTGGGGTTAAAGCTAAAATAAATATGTTGTTATGGACTTTAATTTGTTGTGGGTTGGTTTGTTTTTGGTTCTTGTCCTGAAAATTTATTATTTATTAATTATCAATTAAGTTGACAGATATATATATGTTCATGGATTATAAATAATATAATGGCAATTAATACAAAGTCATGTGTAATTGCAGGAAGATATGTTCATGGATTATAATTTAATATTATTATTTTAATATTATTATTTTATTCCAGTAACCAGGTAAAAAGCTAAACTAGCCCCAAATTATGTTTTCTATTTCTCAAATTCCTTCAAATGAACATATTGAACAACAAAATCAACAAGCTGCTAATGAGGTATAAAATCAACACTTTTTAGTTATGCTATGTATTTCTAAGTAGCAGTTAATTATCATTTATATACTATTTATTTTCAGAATCAGCATGCACCATCTAATGCTACCAATCCTATCAACATAGATGACAATAAAAAGGAAGATAAAGATGAATGTAAGAGTAAAAACGTTCAATTTCTTGGGAACATTTTGAGGTATTAAAGAGTTGTGAAGTGGATAAAGAGAAGGCAAAATGTAAACGTTGTAAAGTTGTAGTGGGATGTAACATTAGAAAGAATGGCACGGGCTCAATGGTTAATCATTTGTTTAAATTTTGTGCTAGATCCCCACTCCGAATTAATAAAGACAAAAAATAAAAGACTTTAGAATTTGTTGCTTTGACAAAGGAAAAGAGAGAAAAGTTCGAGCGCAACTCATAACCTTGAAAGTCATACATTTAACCAAGAGAGGTTAAGGAAAAGAATTGCAATAATGTGTATTAAAGATAACCAACCTTTTATTATTGTGGAACATGAGGGGTTTAGAGAATTCACGAGTGATGCAGAACCAAAGTTTAAGATGCCATCTAGATGGACAGTTGTTAGAGATTGTCTAAACATTTATAAAGAAGTGGTGAAATTGAAGCAAATTGTCATCACACAACGAGTCTCCCTCACAACGGATACTTGGACATTCGTTCAAAACGTTAATTATATGTGTTTAACGGCTCATTGGGTTAACGATGATTGGAAGCTTTGTAAAAGAATTCTAAACTTTTGTCAAATTGAAAGTCATAAAGGGGTTGGAATTAGGAAAATGGTACATGCTTTGTTGACAGAGTGGGGGATAAATCGTATATTTACTATCATGGTAGATAATGCCTTTTCGAATGACACCGCTATCTCATACTTGAAAAAATTTCTTCGGGGCCCAGAAGCAATTTTAGAGAATAAAAATATACATTTGAGATGTTGTGCTCATATTTTGAACTTGATTGTGAAAGATGGCTTAAAAGATAAGCATGTGTCTATTTCTAGGATACGAAATGCGATGAGGTATGTTAGATCCTCTCTGGCAAGGCTTGCAAAATTTAAGACTTGTGTGGAAAGAGAGAAAAAAAGTGTGAGAAAATGACGTGTCTTGATGTTGAGACTAGGTGGAACTCCACATATACTATGTTGGAGATTGTTGTAAGGTATGGAGGGGCTTTTGATAGGATGCTTATTGAGGATCTTAATTATGAGATATTCTTTAAGCACGAGGAGGAGGATGAGGCTTGGGAAAGGAGAAGAAAGAGTAGGAAGAAAATGGTTGAAGGTCATCCAGAGCAGAATGATTTTGAAAATGTTAAATGTTTCATTCAGTTTTTAAAAATCTTTTATGATGTCACGATGAAAATATCTAGTTCTAATTATTGTACTTCAAATCTTTTTTTCATTGAACTTGTAAAAATGTAAGAGGCAATAGTGAAATTGTGTTCAATTGAGGATCTTTTGATGAGAGACATGGCTAAAAGGATGAAAGAAAAATATGACAAGTATTGGGACAATATGGATAATTCTAATTTCTTGTTATATGTCTCCGTTGCTTTAGATCCAAGATATAAAATGCATTATTTGGAATTTTTCTTTGTTATACTTTATGGGAAAGTGTGACGCCCCCAATCCCATGTACTAGCTACAATGGACTGGTGCTCACTATTCAACCTAAACTTCTTCGGAGTATATAAAGTTTAGACTCACACTATTGACAATCAGGCAGTTCCAAGGAAAGAGGGGGCCTTCCGCATAAACGGCGCACAATTAAATAACCCTTTTCCTTGACAGAACATTCTAGACATTGTCAATAATGTTAAATCTAAATTAAGAATTCACACATTTAACTAAACATAACTTAGATAGTTTATTTCAACATCTCCGTCTAGTCCCAAGGTTCTTATAACCTTTACAAATACACACATATATAAAATCCTTCAAATTCATTACAAATATTATAAATATTTAATTATTGCATAACATGCTTCCTATTCATCCATCTTTCCTTTCCCTTTATCCTTGCCCGATCCTTCGGCTTTTTCATGCTTAGCTGCAAATATTAGGTTTAAGCAAGAATGAGCACAAATTGCCCAGCAAGTAATATGAGAGTTTAACATCGAACATCAAGAAAAGGGATCATCTACATCTGAGCTTCAACAATTAGAATAAACTTGAGAAGTATTTGATAACAACAAATAATGAGATTTCAAGTTGTTACCATCGTACTGAGCGGTAATAAATACCTTGAACAAATAAAACCATCAGGACGAATATCAACCACAAAGACCGACAAACATCCTCCGCATGTACTTTAGGGGATCAACCTATCGTACCATATATTGTGCACATATATAAATTTTTAACGCCTAAGCGTAAATGGGACTATATGCCCGACATTTGTTATCCCTTTTTCAGGGTTGTTCATCTCAGTTTTATACCACGAGTCTGCACCAAAACAATTTGGATTGGTTTGACTTTATATAACATCTATGATTTGAACGAATTCAACAATATATCATCGCACATCAATATTGTCTAGCCGGAATAATTGGCTTCGACGCATCTATTTAACAGTTCATGAATATTAAGAACGTTAATAACATAAGAAATTCGATAACGAAACAACGCTTTTAATGTACATAAGTACCATCAATTAAATAATTTATAATTCAACAATAAAGGAGACTTGCACAATATGTAAACTTGTGTAAGTTATAACATCATCATCATAAGAACTTGTACGGAATAATAATTGCACAAGTTAGGAAACTTACATTCAATATAGAAATCGAATGAAGTTAGGATACTTGCCTGATATGTCGTCTAAATATAACGTTATTAATTTGTCCTTCAAAAGACCTACACATATTATTAAGGTCATCACACCAATTAGTCACATACGTCATATGCCGTCACATTTTAGCCGATAAAACTTTACTCGAATTAATTGTTTTACCTTTACATAAATCAATTTTCTTTATTAAACGTAGTTAGCCATTTTATTATTTTTCTTCCTCCTGGACACACATACTTAGAAATATTCCCCATGTAAAAATAATTTTATTATAATTTTTTAACTTTATTAAGTATTTTTAAAAGGTGTCATTTCGATTGAAAATTTAGCAATTTAGCTATAACGAACTTAATTCCAAAAATTCCCAAATTTGGTCAGTATCTTAATCATATTAAAGTATACTTTCAGTTAAAATTTCATAACCATCTGAGTTATAGAACTAAAGTTATAGCAGTTTTCATCGAGAAAACCCTAATATTAAATTGGTCATATCTCACTCATCTGAAGTCGGATTACGTTCATCTTTGGACAGGAGATTTGTTATACCATATAGTTTCATTACCCAAAAGAGCTTAATTTTTCTCATGAGTTAAGTGGACAAAACTGTCCACGAAAAAAATGGGCAGCAAGCTTTTACCGATTTTCTAGTTTTTCCTGTTTTAGTAGAAATTCCATCATAAATAACTTAAAATGTATTGTCTGGAAATTCCAGTTGGAGGGGTTAGGGAACTCATATATCTATCACCACAAGTTGACCACACTCAAAAATTCGAAATATAATGAGAGTTATGGTTGTTCAAATTTCAGTTTCTGTTTTTAGGAAAAACTGATTTTATCTTCTTTGTTGCAACTTTGGTTCTTCAACTATTTTTCATCGTCTAAGTTATTTAACATCAATATCTAACATATTTACATATATATGAGTATGATACATGTTTATATACATATATCTAAGACCTTTACAAGAAAATTGAATATAGAAAGGTTTTAGGTATTACCTTCACTTAGTTGGTAGAACTTCCTCCTCTTGCTCCTAACCTTTCCCCCCAAGCTCTTAAACTCTCTCTTTCTCTTATCTCTAACTTAGTTTTCTGAAAATGAAGTAATGTAATGCAAGTATTCTTGGTGTTGGCTATTTATAGACCCAAATGAAAGAATTGCAAGTAGCTCCTCCTTTCTTGGTTTTCATTTACGGTCTACTCCCTCATCTTTTCATCTTCTCTCATTTGTCCTAACTATTTACTCTAGTCATCAATCAATTAAGCTAGGATTTAGGGTAGTCAAACTAGGAAATCATAATCCCCATTTTCCTCCTTTTCTTCCCACTATGTCTCCCACTATGTCTCCCACCATCTCTTTTTCTTTTCTTTTTTTTTAAACTTATTTCTTACATCATTAATGCATCACCACTTCTAGAAGTTGGATCAAGGACTTGGGCTTGGCTTTTTGGGCTCCTTGCAAGATTTATTAGGGCTTGTATTGGACTCATGCTTGGGTTATTTTAATTCTTTCTTGGACTCTCCTAATTAACATTTAACTTGGGTTTGTCAACTAGGTTCAATTCCTTAACTATTTTGCCCCATTAGTAACTTACTTGCATAATTAATTTGGGCTCTCTCTTACATTGCCATATAAGGCTAGTAACCAAGCTTTGTTAGTTAATAACCTAAGCTTTAATTCTCTTAACACTTAATCAACTTGATTAAATTATTATTTTTTATTCCTTAGTTAGTTCAAACTAATTAAATTAATTAGTCTTGTCTAACTATTAACTTGCATCTCTCATCACTTAAATAAATATATTACACATATATTTATTCATTTATAATATTTGGATAAAAATTTAAACAAACTTCATTTCATTAATAACTATACATAACCTTATTTACAATACTACAGGATTTTCTCGGTTATTACATTCTTCCTCCCTTATAAGGATTCCGTCTCCGGAATCACTATTATAAGATTAAATAAAAAGATGAGGATAATTTTTCTTCATCTTTTCTTCGAGCTCCCACGTAGCCTCTTCGGCATTATGGTTTCTCCAAACTACCTTTACCGAAGATATTATCTTATTTCTTAAAACTTGCTCTTTTCTATCAATTATCTGAGTAGGAATTTCTTCATATGTTAGGTCTTTTTCAACTTGAATAGGCTCATACTCTATCACATACTTGTAGTCTTGCTTATATGGTCGTAACACTGACACATGAAACACATTATGAATATGTCCCAGCTCAGGAGGTAAAGCTACTTCATAAGCCACCTCACCTACTCTCTTTAGCACTTCGAATGGTCCTATAAATCTCGGACTCAACTTACCTCTCTTTCCAAACCTTATCTTCCCTTTCCAGGGAGATACCTTTAGAAACACATAACTTCCGACATCAAACTCTCGTTGTTGCCTATGCTGATCTGCATACTTCTTCTGTCGATCTTGAGCCGACACTAACCTTGTTCTTATCTTTTTGATAACCTCTGCAGTCTGCTGAACCAGTTCCGGTCCAAGTAGTCGACGTTCCCCTACCTCATCCCAACACAGTGGTGTCCTGCATTGTCTCCCATACAGCGCTTCATATGGCGGCATGCCGATACTCGCATGATAACTGTTGTTATATGCGAATTCTACTAACGGTAGGTGGTCGTCCCAATTTCCTTTGAAATCCATAACGCATGCTCTTAACATGTCTTCTAGTGTCTGAATCGTTCTTTCACTTTGACCGTCTGTCTGAGAATGATACGTCGTGCTCAACCTCAACTGTGTTCCCATGTGTTCTTGGAAACTTCTCCAAAAATTTGCTGTGAATCGCGGATCACGATCTGACACAATTGATACTGGCACTCCATGTCTAGAAACTATTTCCTTAACATAAAATTTGGTTAACTGGTCTAGCTTGAACCTTACCTTAATTGGCAAGAAATGCGCTGATTTAGTTAAACGATCCACGATCACCCATATTGCATCATATCCCTTTTGAGCAGTTGGAAGCCCTACCATGAAATCCATCGTGATATGCTCCCACTTCCATTCTGGAATTTCTAAAGGTTGAAGCAACCACTTGGTCTCTGATGTTCAGCCTTAACTTTTTGACACGTTAAGCATCTACTGACGCATTCTGCAACTTCCCTCTTCATATTTGGCCACCAAAAATGTTGACGAAGGTCTTGGTACATCTTTGAACTCCCCGGGTGAATCGAATAGTTCGAGCTATGAGCCTCTTGTAAAATTTCTTCCCGTAATTCAGGTATTAACGATACCCAAATTCTATCTTCAAATCTCAACAATCCTTCATTATCCACCCTGAATTTAAGCTCTTATCCTTCTGAAATTCTCTTATTTATCTTACCATATTCTTCATCATTGCTTTGTGCTTCTTTTACTCTGTCCAATAAAATTGGGCGAGCCTCCATTGCAAACAATTTCTCTTCCAACTCATTCAGAAATTTGATTTTTATTTCCATCCTGGCCATCTCTTTGATTAGCTCTTCTCGAGCTGTTAACATTAACAATTTCTCTTTATTCTTTCTGTTTAAGGCATCGGCAACCACATTAGCCTTCCCCGGGTGATATAAGATTTCACAATCATAATCTTTTATCAATTCCAACCATCTCCTCTGCCTCATGTTAAGCTCCTTCTGTGTGAAGATATACTTTAGACTCTTGTGGTCCGTATATATCTCACATTTCTCACCATATAAATAGTGCCTCCATATTTTTAGGGCAAATACTACCGCTGCCAATTCTAGGTCATGGGTAGGATATCCCTTCTCATAATCCTTCAACTGTCGTGACGCATACGCGATAACTTTACTATGTTGCATAAGCACACAACCAAGTCCCTTGTGCGATGCATCACTGTACACCACAAATCCTCCTGTATTATCTGGTAAAGATAACACTGGCGCCTCGCTCAATCTTTTCTTCAACTCTAAAAAGCTTTTCTCGCATTTTTCCGTCCATTCGAATTTCACTGACTTCTTTGTTAAATTAGTTAGAGTACCCGCTATTTTTGAAAAATCTTGAATGAATCTCCTGTAATAACCTGCCAATCCCAAGAAACTCCGCACTTCAGTTGGTGTCTTCGGCTGCTCCTAGTTAATCACTGCTTCCACTTTTGCTGGGTCTACTGAGATTCCATTTTTATCAATCACGTGTCCCAAAAATTGAACTCTTTCCAACCAAAACTCACACTTGGAAAATTTTGCGTAAAATTTTTCCCTTCTTAGTGTTTCTAACACCAATTTCAAATGTTCAGCATGATCTTCCTGCGTCTTAGAGTAGACTAGGATGTCATCTATGAACATAACTACGAATTTATCCAAGTACTGCTTGAATACACGGTTCATCAAATCCATAAATGCTGCTGGAGCATTCGTCAACCCAAAAGACATCACCAAGAACTCATAGTGGCCATAACGAGTCCTGAATGCTGTCTTCGGTACATCCTCCTTCTTCACTTTTAACTGGTGATATCCAGATCTCAAATCTATTTTTGAGAAATATTTCGCTCCCTTCAACTGATCGAACAGATCATCAATTCTAGGCAACGGGTACTTGTTCTTGATCGTCACCTTGTTCAGCTCCCGGTAGTCGATACAAAGTCTTAACGATCCGTCTTTCTTCTTGACAAATAAAACTGGTGCTCCCCAGGGAGACACACTCGGTTGAATATATTTCTTATCCAACAACTCTTGTAATTTAACCATCAATTCTTTCATCTCTACCGGTGACATTCTATATGGAGCTTTCGAAACAGGCATTGTTCCTGGTAATACATCGATAACAAACTCAATTTCTCTATCAGGCGGAAGACCTGGCAGATCTGCCGGAAATACATCTATAAACTCTCTCACCACAGGTATCTGTCCTATCTCTGCTCCCACCCTCTTGGTATCAACAACGTGAGCCAAATAACCTGCACATCCTGTTCTTAACAGCTTTCTAGCTTGCATCATCGTCAAACAACAAGAGTGTCTAGGCGATTTATTACCATAGAACACTACTTTAGTCTGACCTGGAGTCTGAAAGTTCACTATCTTCTTATAGCAATCTATCATTGCCCCATGGTTATACAACCAATCCATTCCTAAGATTACATCAAACTCGCCAAGTTGAATTGGAATTAAATCCACATACAACTCATGCCCTCCTATAGTTATGCAACAATTCCTGTGAATATGCCTAACGGAAATTACTTCCTTATTTGCAACTTCTATGTTCAGAGGATACTCTAATTCTTCTTGGGGTAATTTTAATCGTTGCACAAAATCACATGATACAAATGAACAGGTAGCACCCGAATCAAATAATATATATGCATTTATATCATTGATCGGAATGATACCTGACACCACATCCCTGGATGCCACTGCATCTTGCACGGTCATATTGCACTACAAAAAAATGGGCCTTTAGCAACGATTTTTCGGGCAACGACTTTAAAAGTCGTTGCTAAAAGTATATGTTTAGCAACGAAATTTGTCATTCGTTGCAGATTATGTCAGGCTTTCACTTTTTGCAATGAAATTCATAAGTCGTTGCAAAATTTCGTTGCTAATTCATTGGCGGGAAAAAATTTCGTTAGAAATTCATTGCAAAATTTTTGACCACTTGATTTCCCGTCATCGTGGGCAACGAAAGTTTTTTTGTTGCTAAAAATGGGGCTTTAGCAACGATTGTTCAGGCAACGACTTTATAAGTCGTTGCTAAAAGGTTATGTTTAGCAACGAAACTTGTCCTTCGTTGTAGATTGTGTCAGGCTTTCACCTTTTGCAACGAAATTCATAAGTCGTTGCAAAATTTGGAAACAAAATTCGTTAGAAATGCGTTGCAAAATTTCTAACCACTTGATTTCTCCTCATCGTGGGCAACGAAAGTTTTTTTGTTGCTATATTTCGTTGCCTAATATGGACCACATTCATTGGCAACAATTTTTATTTTCGTTGCATATTTTATACAACTTTTTGCAACGACTATTAAAATGTTGCCTTAAATTAAGATAATCCCAATAAGCATGTTTTTGTAAGACCATATTCGGTATTCGGAGAATTGTCAAAAAATATTCGTATTTAGTATTTAAAAATTATGTCCAAATGCGAAAAATATTCGTTTCTATTTTTTATTCGAATAAACAAATTATTCAAATATCCGAATTCGAATGTCACTCACCTAATAAACAATTTATTCAATTTATTTATAAAAAGTAAAAATAAAAAAATATTGACCAATTACTAACAAATCACAACCATTTAAAGTTGTAAAAATACATATCATAAATGAGAGACATATCAAATACATCATCATTCATAATTGATCATAAAAATCAATTAAAATTTACTAATATAAATTGTACATATAAGCTGTATAAATTGTACTTATAAGTTGTTCCATATTATTTAATTTATTGTTTATATAATTTATTTAGTTAATTAATTATACAATAGAATATGACTTAAACATTACGTTTTGGCTTGATTTTTACTCAACTTTGAACTCTGATTAAAAATGCATATGTTAATACAAAGAATTGATTATAAAAATTAAATATTAAATTTTGAAACTATATAAAAATTTAATATGAAATTAAAAGCAACAAAAGAATCACATTAATAACACTAAATATGTGATCATCTGTAGTCATTTGTTTTTAAGTAAAATTTATAGTCATTCTAATAATAGTAGTAAGTCAATTTAAAATTCAAAAAATATATTTTATAATCACTATATTAAATAAATTAAAAATAATTTTATTTAAAAAATAATCCGGGCTTCGCACGGGACACTTAACTAGTGGACCATATTATATCAAAATATTTAATCTACACCTCATTGTTATTATTTTTCACTTCAATTTTATGTTGATAATATCTCTACTTAATTTATTGAATTATTAGAAGTCAGTAATTCTGCCATTTTGCAGGTTATATTTTATAATTACACAATTATATATTATTAGTATCTTAGGACAACTATATATGCACGAAAACAATTGTTTTTTTTGGTAAAGTAATAAGTAAAGACTGTTGAGTTCTCATTTTCTATAATCTATTAGCTAAGTAATAAAATGGTCAACCCGAGGCAACAAATGTAAATTGAATGCGATTTTTCTTTTTTTATTGGTTCCTGGGAGGCATCTTTTTGTTTATATGTTTATTTTGAACATTGAACATTATATTACGTGTAATACATTATGTTTAATGGTTAAACATTGATACCCACGTGACTAGTAAAAAAACAAAATAAATTTTGATTCAATGGTTAAAAAAACTTTAAATGTAATTTTATATTTAGGGTATTTAATTTGTAACTGCTTTATATTATTTTAGGGTATTTTAATTATTATTATCATTTTAAGTATTTAAAAATTATTATTATTAATATAATAATAATTATTACAATTATTTTTATAATTATAATTATTATTATTATTACAATTCCTAGTACAGTGGCCAAAAAGTGTATTATCTCATTTTCACATTCATAGAAACGATGCTAGGTGGTTTAAATATTAGTGTTACATAAATTTTAGCATGATAGGTAGTTGGTTCAGTGGCTTTTGTTGGAATATGAGGTTTCTAGTGTCTAGAGGTCTAGAGTTCAACACTCATGAGCAACATTTTTTTTAAATAATTTTTAAGCATGGCAAGCCCAGCTCCACGTCAGCAAAAATATGCTTTTAAGCATGGCAAGCCCAGCTCCACGTCAACAAAAATATGCACAGTCAGCATTCCGTCCATTGTTTCGAAAATTAAAAATAATGACCATTACATGTGACCAAAAAGTGTATTATCCCAACAACAAATAATGAAGAAACAAATTATGATAGACACTAATTTTTATTTTTATTTTTGCAAGTACACTGCCAAAATAATAAGTCATTTCAGACTATTTGCATTTTCTCAGCCAAATTTTGTTATGTACTGATTGCGTTTGATTTTTCTTTAATAAATTAGTAACCAATTTAATGAAAGTTGTTATAATCTTTTGTTTTAATTTTATGGACCGATAAAATGTTATTAATATTTTTTAGTTTTTTTCGTAAAATTATATTACTAATAACATACTTCATTAAAAATTGTTCAAAAGTTTATATGTTTGTTTGAGTCATAATTGAATTCTACTTGTTTGTTTTATTATTTATTTAAATATATGCATATGTGTGCTCACTACAAGAATTAAAATTAATATAAAATAATTTTTAAAATTTTAAGTATATATTCTATTAAAGGTACATGTTAATCATTTTAATTACATTAACTAAAGTTTAAAATTATAAACTATATTTGGTATACATATATACATAAATATTTTAGAATTATATAGAGGTACAAATCATACGTTTACGAATAACTGAATGATATAATTTAAGTATTTGGATAAGTAATATCAATATTATTGATGGAGTTATTGAGCATTTTTTTTGTGACAGAGTTACACAAATTAATTATTAACACTAAAAGTAACCGTCTAAAAAGTGGTCGACTTTATAATATAGATATACATACCTTCTACGAATGATGAATAATAAATGATTTTGACCCTTCACTTTAAATGACTTTATTACATTGATTATCCTTATTTACTTCTGAACAATGATGAAAACTTATTTATATATATATAATTAGAATATATATATATATATATAATTTAATATAATTAATAATAAAATACAATTTAAATGTTATTAGGATACTGAGAAAAAATGGGTTTGTATGATAAATTATAGGGGACAGTTGTTGATTTGATGTGCAAGGAGATATGACGTGTCCCAACTCTCCATACTCATCTGCCAAACACTAACAAAAAAAACAAAAAAAAACAGATATGACGAGTTCCATCTAGATCTGCACCAAACAAACCCTTCCATCTAGATCTAGATCTAGATTTGCACCATCTCCACCCAAGTTCTCTACTGTCGCCGCCTCCTTGGCCAGCAACACCGCCTAATAATTATATCTCAGTAATCTTATCTATTTAGCCCTAAGAAGGAACAACAAAAAGAGGGCAACGACAGTTTGTTGCTGGAAAAATGCCGTGGTTGCGGACGGCGGTGAATAAAGCGGTGGAGGCTGGGAATAAGAACAACCTCACTCGTGCTGTCAAGAGTTATGCCGAATCCGTTGTCTATCAAGCCGGTCAAGCTGTGGCTGAGGGCGCCAAACTTCTTTAAGATCGCATTGTAAGCATAGTTTTTAATTTTCTGTGTTTAGTTCATTTCAATTTAATATTTACTACTATGTGCTATGAATATTGAGCACTTATTGGGATTATCTTAATTTAAGGCAACATTTTAATTCATATCTTCAAAGACTTTAGTGCTCAATTTTGTAATAATTTTGCTAGTAGTCGAAGGGTACAAAAGAGCTCTGCTTCCCTAATGGCAGTAAAACAGGAGAAGGGAGAAACTCTGACGAGTTATTTGATGGTTCATAGTTGTTGCCCAAAAATAATGGCTCACAAATTATTTGTCTTTGCTTGCTGCAGTTTGTTGCAAAGAAGCTTGATAAAAGACTTTCAGATCTTGGGGTAGCAGCAATTATTGAAAGAGGTCTTGGAGATGATCAGCACCCTTCGGGGTGATGGTTCTAACCCTATATCACTTTCTTGGAGTCTTAAATGCTTTAGAATTTTGGATAATTGACAGATTGGATATACCATATATCAATTTATCTTTTATTATATTCTCCCTCTGTCCCAAAAAGAAATTCTCCTTTTCTTTTATGCATGTTAAGTTTTGTTGACAACACAAATTGAATCTTGTAGAAGTTTGGGGGGAGTTTAGGTCTTGGAGATGATCAGCACCCTTTGGGGTAATGGTTCTAACCCTATATCACTTTCTTGGAGTCTTAAATGCTTTAGAATTTTGGATAATTGACAGATTGGATATACCATATATCAATTTATCTTTTATTATATTCTCCCTCTGTCCCAAAAAGAAATTCTCCTTTTCTTTTATGCATGTTAAGTTTTGTTGACAACACAAATTGAATCTTGTAGAAGTTTGGGAGGAGTTTAGGACGAGAAGAATGCTAGAATTTTTTGTGGTGGGGTAATGAATATTGATTTACTTTGGGATAGAGTGTCTTTTTTGTTTCTCTTTGGGCTCATGCATTGAAGTTTTTTCCTGCCTTTTTTGGTCATATGACTCATATCTTCATCTCATAGGGTTGGCAGCAGTGATAGTCAAAGTATTAAGGTCAAAGGGACTTCTTTTTTATTTTTTCATTTTATTTTTGTGGTGTGGGATTGGGGATGGGGTGGTAAATAGCTCCGATAACCAACTGAATTTACTCATATAATTAAATGTACTTACACATATACAAGCCTGATATGTGGAACAACTTCAAAATATACCCTGACCAAGACTTTTCTGCTAATATGAAGGCAGATCAGCATTGAAATTCTGGTGATAATTTGGTTTAGGATGGGTAACATTAGGTTGATTTTAGCATTTGTTTGGATATATAAGTTATTAAGTAGGAGTGAGAAACTTATTAAAAAAGAAAAAGAAAAAGAAAAAGGTAGGGTTGTTAGAGCTAAATAAATACTTGATGGGTGGTGAAATATTTAATTGCTGACTGTTACCTTTCAGGAAAGTGATTAGGCAAAGGTAGGGAGATGAATCAAGATATACAAATATCAGTCTGGATTCATTGGCTTATCAGGATTTCTTTTTATAATTTTTTATTTTATGAAAAATTCTTCATTCAAACGAAGAGAAGTGTATGTTTCTCTGTGTGTGTTTCCTTCTTTTCTGTTAATTGCGAATACACGTTTGATAAACTTATGGGTATATGTTCACAGGTATGAAGGTGCTCTAGATCCTTGGATGTCTTCTTTGTGGAATACCCTGTATCTGAAATACCCCAAATTGCTACCAAAAGGTCCAGATGCGATTGCAAATATGAACTTGATGGATTAACCTAAATTTCAAATTATATATCATGATATTGATGGATTAGATTCACAATATTCAGCTATCACAGGTAAAGAGATTGTTTAAGGTCTCTAAACTTGATTTGCAGCTTGCTAAATGGAGTGTACGCCATGATATTTATCAATTATTTATTGCTTGATTTTACATATGCTGTTGAAAATAATAATAACCATTTTTTTTTTGCTTTTATCCTCACTACCATCAACTTGAAAATATGAAACTAAAAACTCAGGGAATGACAAATATGGTAATGCTCTTTGTTCTGCCTATGGATAGAAGAACTTCATGTTTCAAATTTATGGCAAATCAGCAGCATGTTTTTTTTTTGGGTCAACTGAAGGATAGTGCTTCTTCTTATCTCTAAAGCATGTATGCTTGGTGCATTGCATTATTTGGTCGATTGAGTTGTATATGCACTTTTGGAATTAATTATACTCTACTGTTAGTTTTGCAGCAATGTTCTGCTTGTATGCGATTCCGCACCCCCTGGTGTGTTTCTTTTAATATTGATGTACTTGTAATTTTTCGTTTTTTGTTTTTGTAGCAATCTTTATTTGGTTGGTTGTTGAAGTAACTTTCTAGTAGAACTGCAAAAACTTCATTTGAAAAGAATTGTGGCATATAAAGTGAATATGGTCTATGAACATTCCATTAACAATGTACATGTTGTTTGTAACGGTCACAAGAAATTTTGCATACACATATTATGGGGCAAACAATAACCATATATGTGTTAATAGCCTCATTTTTTGGCTCAAAAAGTGCAAAAACTAGGTGCACGAGTAAATGAAAAAAAGATTGAAATGAGTCTGCTAGTGCGCTTATCTATGTTTTAATGAGGTGTTCAATCATCTGGTGGATTGAATTACAGTTTGCTCCTAACTAAGGTGTGGAGGTCATGGGATTGGGACCAAGAATCTAAGTATTTTCAATCAGGATGATAAGTGACTTTTGATGAGTGCCATTTGAATATATAGACTTCCTTTTTACATTTGGCCCTGTTTGGTGGAGCCTTTTGGTGCGAGTTAAATTCAATGATTTTTGGCAGAGAGAGGACACCAATATTCTACTTTTATAAAAAAAAGGACCAAGATTCTTTGGAGATGTGGTTGTTTTTACAATTTTCTAGGGGTCAGTGAATGGAACAGATTGCTAGGATATTTCGTGAGCAATATATGTCTGCTTTCTTACGTGATACTTTTCTAGCTTTTTTTATGGGATTCAGCAATGGGTGCTTTTCGTGGAGTGGCTTTATTTTGGGGTACAGTTCTCTATTGAGCACTTCTTCTCTTTCCTCCTTTTTGGTTTCAGAGACCTCTGGTCTTCTATGTAATCACACTCCTTTCCAATAAACAAAATCCTTTTTAATCTAGAAAATAAAGATTTTACCAGATTTTGAAGGTTAAGAAAAAAGAGAAAATTTTAGAATAGAAGAAAGCTCTAACAGAAGTAACATCACCGAGGATAATAAGGTTTAAGAGTAAAGGAAGGGCTATGAAACACTTATACGTTGTGTTTAGAAGTGGCATTGGCAACACATCCTGGATGAGTTCATTATTTGAAACAATATGTAATTTAGACTATATTTTATTTAATTTTTAACCATAACACACTGCAATGCAGCTAGGTGTATTATAGTGGCTGAACACTTTTTAGTTCATATTGCAGTATTTTTATTAGTTTATTAGCTGACATCAAAATTTGTGACTATCACAGATCTGAAGTGCCTTGAGATGCAAATTGAGATAACTCGCTCAATGTCCCCAGGGAAATTTCTCATGACAAGAATAGGCCTGACTGCTTCTTGAAACTGGTAATTACAGCACTTTCGATTACTATATATCTTGAAGTGTTGTTGTAACTGTACAAATTCTCTTCCACGAACTCGTTCATATTTAATCTAGTTTATATATTTGTTTAAACTGCTTTTTCTATACGCATCCTAATGTTCTTCATCCTCCATCTCCAACCAACAAGGTAAATATGTCAAAAGAACATCTTTTCGATTGAGCTTTTTTAATTTGTATGTGTTTATTAATTTGGTTTTGAATTCTTATAGGTTTACAAGAGAGCTTTTTAAATAACTTGCACAGACTGCTTCTTCCGAATGATTAATTGAGTGAATAGTTTAAGAATAACATTCATACAGGCTGACTTCTATTAACTTAAATATTGATTTTCCCCCTCAAGAGACAGTTAAAGCCTTTCAGGAATATTGTGCAATGTGTGTTTTTATTTTTATTTTATTTTATTATTATTATTATTTTGTTGTTGTTATAGTCTGCTATAAAGAATATTGTGGTTTTATTTAATCTTAGTTATCTCTGAAGGATTGGACTTTTGACATTTTTTTCCCTGCTGTCTCTATAAACACAAAGGCAAAAAAAACACTCTCTCGCACACAGAGTCGTGCTACAGTTTTCTAAATTCCAATATAATTTACACAAGTGTTAGCTAGTCATTTGTATTTATTGACTCGTGCCTTTTATAATTTGTTCCAGTTCATTGGTGTAGATAAAAAATTATCCATTATGTAAAGCTGGCTACGAGACAGATGTACGCCACCTGAAATTTGAAGCTCTGTCATCTGTAAGTCAAACATTATGTTATTGATTTGAAACACGGTCACCTTAGTCAATCTCATAGTTCACCGATTAGTCACAAGTGCATTTGTCTAAGCTTTACACCTCACAAGTTGTACATATTAGTTTGGGAGGCATGGGCTACCAATGTGAGGAGATAGTCCACAATGAGAGCCCTTGATTTGCATGTGGAATCCAATTCGACTTGAAAGCTAGGTACTGTTGTATCGAACCTAATTATGCACATTAGTGATTAGTCATCACCTTTCACAATCTCTCTTGCGAGGAACTCCAGCCTGAGATGTGCTCAATAATCTTCCCTTTATGTTGCGAGCCTATGGCATCAACTTCAAGATCTTGTCTAGAATATCATCGTTCTGACACTCAATTAACTTCTATTGTCTTTGATTTTGGCATTAAGTTCCTCTGGTGACCTATTTGCTTCATTTTTCTGACTTGCTATTATTTTTAAATATGTGTAGGAAGACTGCTTCTACGACCTGCCTTACAATACTGGGTATCAAATTTTTGTGCAACGTTTACGGAAGACAAGGGACGAAATTATGAAGTGTACTCTCTCTATATATATAGATATATACTTTGATTGAAGAACTGTGGTAGCTTTAGATGGTTAATTGTAAAGATAATGAATGATTATGTAGTTGATGATTTTATTAAGTTAATAATATTTTAGTTTTTTGTATTTTTGCCATTATTTGCAATGGGGACATTGAGCCAGCCAGGTACACAAAAAGAATGTCAAATTTTGATTTGGCAACAATATAATTCGTTACCAAAGCATTGAACAAGTTTTAATATAGCAACAATTTTTTATACATTTAGCAACAAATTTTCGTTGCTAATAGCATTAAAAATATAATATTTGGCAACGAAAAATTAACCTAATAACAACGGAGAGGATATTGTTGCTAATACAAAAATAAAAGGTAACAATTTTTATCGTTGCAAATCATATCAACTTTCGTTGCACATATAAAGAAACGACAACATATAATATCGTTGCTAATCGACGACTTTCGTTGCTATTGAAAAATAACCAACAACAAACATTTTCGTTGTTGATTCAGCATAATGTCGTCAAATAATATAATCAGCAACGAAAATCGTTGCTAAAAAGTTTACATTCCGCAACGAAAGTAAGCTTAGGCAACAATTTTCATAATTTACTGCAACGACAAATGTCGTTGCAAAACGGTGTCAATTGCAACGAAAATGCATGGTGTTGCAAAAAAAAAAGAGTTCATTTCGTTGCCAATTAGCAGGCTTTTGCAACGAAATGGGGTTTTTAGCAACGACATTTTAATTATTCTGCAACAATACATTTTGTTGCTAAAGGATCGATGTCTCTATACGAAAGCCAAATTTCATTATAAAATGTATTACTTTTGGCAACGAAAAAAATACGTTCGTTGCGGAACAATTAGCAACGCTCATTGCGCAACGAAAGACGCAACGACAGTAAAGTCGTTGCGAAAACCCTTTTGCAATAAATTTGACACCTTTAGCAACGAAAATCGGTTGTTGCTGAAGCCCCATTTTTTTGTAGTGTTGAAAGTCCTTGCGGTTGGTCGATTAAGTGGGGCTGGACCAGTCATTGTCTGTTTGCCATTGTTGCTCCCCTTGTTCCCATTTCCTCCACTCGTCCCCTTTCTCGGACAGTTCCTCGCCTGATGGTCTAATGCTCCACAAGTAAAACACCCATTCTTTTTCGGGACGGGACAATTAGGAGAAATGTGTCCCTCTTGCCCGCAATTGAAACACACATTCTTACCCTTCAGACATGTGCCTGAATGGTTCTTCCCGCACTCCTTACAAGTGTCTATCTTCTTCTTTGAATCTCCCGGTTTATTTTCAGAATTTCCTGGCTTATTGTTATTCCATTTCCTTTTGTTAGTACCTCCATTACTTCCTTCACCTCTGTGCACTCCTTCATTATTGTTCTTCTTCTGTTCTTTGTTGAACTTCATCAGAGCCTCGCTTCCTCCCTCAGCAATTATGGCTTTTTCCAAAAGGGTAGCAAAACTGTTTGTCTGCAGCACTGATAGTCTATTATACAACCACGGTTTAAGACCTTGCTCAAACCTCCTAGTTTTCCTTTCTTCTGTATCAACTTGGTGAGGTGCAAACCTCGCCAGTTCGTTAAATTTTGTAGCGTATTGAGGTACAGTCATATCCCCTTGCTTTAGTTCCAGAAATCGTATTTCCATGCGACTCTGCATGCTTGTAGGAAAGTAATTCTCAAAGAATACTTCCTTGAATCTCTCCCATGGTATTATTCCTGCTCCAACCCTGTTTAGGTTCGCCTCCCACCAAAAGTTAGCTTCGCCTTTCATCATGTATGTAGCAAAAATCGTCTTCTGCTCTTCCGCTACTCGAGCGATTGTAAATGCTTTCTCGATCTCTTTGATCCATGCTTGAGCCTCAATCGGCTCTGTGGTTCCTTTGAATTCTAGAGGTCCCACACTCTTGAAATCCTTAAAACTAGTCACTTGAGCCATCATAGGGTTTTGATTTGTGTTATTCGTAGCTCTACCCTGGAGTGCCCCGACTAACAAATCTATAAATTGTTGCATGGGATTTAGTGGATTCCCAGCGCCGTTAACAGGCTCTTGTTGTTCTCTTTATCTTCGAGGTCTTCCTCTTAGCATATTTCTGTAACATATATATTATTATATATTATCACCCCATCATTTATTCTCACATCATTATAAGTTGAAAAAAAAAATTAAAATAAAATAAAAATAAATAAACCATCACATCGCATATCTTAATAAACATATTTATATTAATATGCATATCGTAGTACATAGTACTTTACATCTGCTAGCATTCATACATATCCTCTATTTTACATAAAAGTTGGGATTTATATAATATTTACATACACACTCATATATATATATATATATATATATCCACTCATTATTTATGGAAGCATTCCACGCTCAACTGCTTCATCGTATTCCTGATCCATTATACGAATCATTATCTCTCGATCCATGGTGAATCGAGGCTGACCGAACTACTTTGGGTAATTATAAACTCGGTCTTGGGTTCTCTCAAATGTTGTCCAAAAAGCATATCCCATATCATCTATCTTGGCCTTTTTAGATCGGACTTCTCTCTCTACAATATCAACACGTCGTGCAGCTCTAACCCATGCATCTTCCATCCTTACTCGTTCAACCGATTCCTCTTTCAACTGGCCTTTGATATTTTCGTTCTCCAATTCTAACTCTACTATTCTATGTTCCGCCTGAGCTAGTTTTTGTTCAAGCTCTGCATATCGGGTAGCAAAATCTTGAACTACTATGTCTCTTTGTTCAACAATAGTCTGCCACTCTTCATCTTGCTCCTCTAACTCTCGGATTCTATCCTCTAGTCTAATATTCTTATCCATCAGCTCAGCTAACATGTTATCCTCAATTGAGGTATCATCCTAGGGTATTCCATTTGAGTCCTCCACGGGCTCTTCTTCTTCAGGGTCCACTTCTGGTTCACTCTCAGCTGCTACCTCTGTGACTGGCTCGGGTGCAACTATTAATTCTTCACTTACCACGTGAATATCTCTAATTTCTTCTTCGCCTGACATCCTACAATCAAGTTTAATAACTTAATTAGTATCTCTCAATAATCAACTTTGTTTTAGTAAAAATATTTTACTCATCACTTAAAACTTTATATGAGTTTATCTTCTCACTATCTCCACTAAATTTCTCTACGGTTATATCCTAAGGTACTCCCACCTAAGGTTTATAACCTACAGCTTTGATACCAACCTGTGACGCCCCCAATTCCATGTACTAGCTACAATGGACTGGTGCTCACTATTCAACCTAAACTTCTTCGGAGTATATAAAGTTTAGACTCACACTATTGACAACCAGGCAGTTCCCAGGAAAGAGGGGGCCTTCCGCATAAATGGCGCGCAATTAAATAACCCTTTTCCTTGACAGAACATTCTAGACATTGTCAATAATGTTAAATCTAAATTAAGAATTCACACATTTAACTAAACATAACTTAGATAGTTTATTTCAAACATCTCCGTCTAGTCCCAAGGTTCTTATAACCTTTACAAATACACACATATATAAAATCCTTCAAATTCATTACAAATATTATAAATATTTAATTATTGCATAATATGCTTCCTATTCATCCATCTTTCCTTTCCCTTTATCCTTGCCCAATCCTTCGGCTTTTTCATGCTTAGCTGCAAATATTAGGTTTAAGCAAGAATGAGCACAAATTGCCCAGCAAGTACTATGAGAGTTTAACATCGAACATCAAGAAAAGGGATCATCTACATCTGAGCTTCAGCAATTAAAATAAACTTGAGAAGTATTTGATAACAAAAAATAATGAGATTTCAAGTTGTTACCATCGTACTGAGCGGTTATAAATACCTTGAACAAATAAAACCATCAGGACGAATATCAACCACAAAGACCGACAAACATCCTCCGCAGGTACTTTAGGGGATCAACCTATCGTACCATACATTGTGCACATATATAAATTTTTAACGCCTAAGCGTAAATGGGACTATATGCCCGACATTTGTTATCCCTTTTTCAGGGTTGTTCATCTCAGTTTTATACCACGAGTCCGCACCAAAGCAATTTGGATTGGTTTGACTTTATATAACATCTATGATTTGAACGAATTCAACAATATATCATCGCACATCAATATTGTCTAGCCGGAATAATTGGCTTCGACGCATCTATTCAACAGTTCATGAATATTAAGAACGTTAATAACATAAGAAATTCGATAACGAAACAACGCTTTTAATGTACATAAGTACCATCAATTGAATAATTTATAATTCAACAATAAAGGAGACTTGCACAATATGTAAACTTGTGTAAGTTATAATATCATCATCATAAGAACTTGTACGGAATAATAATTGCACAAGTTAGGAAACTTACATTCAATATAGAAATCGAATGAAGTTAGGATACTTGCCTGATATGTCGTCTAAATATAACGTTATTAATTTGTCCTTCAAATGACCTACACATATTATTAAGGTCATCACACCAATTAGTCACATACGTCATATGCCGTCACATTTTAGCCGATAAAACTTTACTCGAATTAATTGTTTTACCTTTACATAAATCAATTTTCTTTATTAAATGTAGTTAGCCATTTTATTATTTTTCTTCCTCCTGGACACACATACTTAGAAATATTCCCCATGTAAAAATAATTTTATTATAATTTTTTAACTTTATTAAGTATTTTTAAAAGGTGTCATTTCGGTTGAAAATTTAGCAATTTAGCTATAACGAACTTAATTCCAAAAATTTCCAAATTTGGTCAGTATCTTAATCATATTAAAGTATACTTTCAGTTAAAATTTCATAACCATCTGAGTTATAGAACTAAAGTTATAGCAGTTTTCGTCGAGAAAACCCTAATATTAAATTGGTCATATCTCACTCATCTGAAGTCGGATTACGTTCATCTTTGGACAGGAGATTTTTTATACCATATAGTTTCATTACCCAAAAGAGCTTAATTTTTCTCATGAGTTAAGTGGACAAAACTGTCCACGAAAAAAATGGGCAGCAAGCTTTTACCGATTTTCTAGTTTTTCCTGTTTTAGTAGAACTTCCATCATAAATAACTTACAATGTATTTTCTAGAAATTCCATTTGGAGGGGTTAGGGAACTCATATATCTATCACCACAAGTTGACCACACTCAAAAATTCGAAATATAATGAGAGTTATGGTTGTTCAAATTTCAATTTCTGTTTTTAGGAAAAACTGATTTTATCTTCTTTGTTGCAACTTTGGTTCTTCAACTATTTTTCATCGTCTAAGTTATTTAACATCAATATCTAACATATTTACATATATATGAGTATGATACATGTTTAGGTATTCTTGGTGTTGGCTATTTATAGACCCAAATGAAAGAATTGCAAATAGCTCCTCCTTTCTTAGTTTTCATTTACGGTCTACTCCCTCATCTTTTCATCTTCTCTCATTTGTCCTAACTATTTACTCTAGTCATTCAATCAATTAAGCTAGGATTTAG
This sequence comes from Aralia elata, assembly GCA_034770075.1. Classification (NCBI taxonomy): domain Eukaryota; kingdom Viridiplantae; phylum Streptophyta; class Magnoliopsida; order Apiales; family Araliaceae; genus Aralia; species Aralia elata. The sequence continues at coordinate 74,833,940 of CM068388.1, read as the reverse complement.
GATAGTCAAACTAGGAAATCATAATCCCCATTTTCCTCCTTTTCTTCCCACTATGTCTCCCACTATGTCTCCCACCATCTCTTTTTCTTTTCTTTTTTTTAAACTTATTTCTTACATCATTAATGCATCACCACTTCTAGAAGTTGGATCAAGGACTTGGGCTTGGCTTTCTGGGCTCCTTGCAAGATTTATTAGGGCTTGTATTGGACTCATGTTTGGGTTATTTTAATTCTTTCTTGGACTCTCCTAATTAACATTTAACTTGGGCTTGTCAACTAGGTTCAATTCCTTAACTATTTTGCCCCATTAGTAACTTACTTGCATAATTAATTTGGGCTCTCTCTTACATTGCCATATAAGGCTAGTAACCAAGCTTTGTTAGTTAATAACCTAAGCTTTAATTCTCTTAACACTTAATCAACTTGATTAAATTATTATTTTTTATTCCTTAGTTAGTTCAAACTAATTAAATTAATTAGTCTTGTCTAACTATTAACTTGCATCTCTCATCACTTAAATAAATATATTACACATATATTTATTCATTTATAATATTTGCATAAAAATTTAAACAAACTTCATTTCATTAATAACTATACATAACCTTATTTACAATACTACAGGATTTTCTCGGTTATTACAGAAAGGATCCTCAAAAACTACATTAATGTGTGAAAACTCTACAAGAAATGTTTGACTATTATAAAGATAATAATGGAGGTGACATTTCTTCTTCTTATAGTGTAAACATGGATTGGGATTTAGATGATGACTTTAAAAAGTACATGCAAGAACAAGTTGAAGGGGTTAAGAAAAAAATAGAGATTGATATATATTTGGTGGATGGTAAAGAGAAGAAAGATAAAACTTTAATATTTTGGGTTGGTGGAAAATGAATTTGGTGAAGTTTCCAATTCTTTCAAAAATTGCTAGGCATGTACTGGGTATGCCTATTTCTACTGTTACCTCGGAGTCTGCCTTTAGCACCGGGGGAAGAACTATTGATGGATATAGGAGTTCACTCTCACCTAGGACGGCCGAAGCATTGATTTGTACTCAAGATTGGCTACGCAATTCACAAACTTTTGTCGACATTTGAGAACAATCGGAAGAACTTCAACAATTCAAGCATATTGAAAACAGTAGATGTTTATTGTATTTTTTAATTTTTTATTAGATTTTATTGCACTTTTCAAATATTCTTACATATAAATTTTTTTTTGGTATGCTTCATAGATGAATTCAGTTCACTTGAGCAATATATGATCGATGAGTGACTAATACAATGCAAATAGGTAAGGCTTATTTTTCACTTTCAATTTTATGCAATAAACTTATAATATGTGATTAGTTTCCTTTTCATGATCATTGTTTGTCTAAAATATTAAGGAATCAGTGATCATTTAAAATACTATAAAGACTTTAAAAGATTGAAGAATCTGTTTTTCACTGTTTTGGGTTGTAGCAATTGTTTTGCTGCAAGTCTGTAGTCGTGTTGTTATTGTTGTCTTTGTTAGATGCAGACTGATTGTTGCTTCAAAATCCTTTACACTGAATATATTTTCAAATTATCATTTGATGACCATTTTGTGTATTATATCAATTAATGTTCTTAGACCTGTTAACTATATATAAGGGTCAATTGTGATATCTACATAATTAGTTTCTTTTCTGTTAGCAGGCATATAGTGACATCTATGCTTGTTTGATGATTTTGTCATTTTGTGCATGGTCTGATGGTCTTATTTAATAAGGTAAAAGTTTTTGCAGATTTTGTGCAAATATTAATATATTATTTTAAATTGAACATAAGCACCCACAGTTAATAGGCTTGCATCTTGAATTAGTGAAAGTAACTAGACGTCTAGTCTCATACACCTATGTCATAAATTGCATAAAATTTTATTATTTCAATTGGTTTTGGAACCGAAACCGCCCCGCACAGTTCAAAACCGCACCGCACCAATCATAAGTGGTTTTGTGTGCGGTTTTGGATTTATGAAACCGCACCTAAGCGGTTTCGGGTGTGGTTTGGGTTTCAAACCGCACTAAACCGCGCCATGCTCACCCCTAAGTGTGATAGCATGGACTTTGGGAAAGGAAATCAAAAACCCTACAATAAACAAGAAAAGAAAATTTGAAATAAACTTTATTAAAATTTTAGCAAAATAGGGCAAAAACCTTAAAATAGGGCCTGATTTTGTAACGATCAAAACTTTTAGTGTATTTTGAATTTTTTAGTAAGGTTCATGGGGATGGATAAATCTGTAAGTTAGCTAAAATCCTGGACATGTTTGAGATTTAAATTCCTTGTAAATTATTTTTGGTGAATTTTCTAGCAAAACGGGGCAGATTGACTAACTTTCTGGCCTAGTTTTTGCGATAGAAGGTTTTTATATAGTTATCAAGGGAAATAAAATTAGGGCTTTTGGGGGTATGAAACTAGTATAAGATGTATTTCAGCCCAAGAATGAATGGAAATGGACGTGTAATGAAGGAGTTATGACCGAAACAAAATCAGGGTTTTTTAAAATTAAAACAGTTATAACTTGAGTTTTATAACTCAATCTGAGATGAATTTTTGGGTAAAAGTGTATTATGATGTAAGAAAGATATTTTCCAAAGTTTAAAAATTTTGGACTTAATTTCGAATTATGAAGAGTATTAGAAATTTGAATGGAAACGACTATGAAATAAATAGTAAATGTACTCAAACAATTTTGGAAAATTCACAAGAATTCTAAAATGAGTATGTCTATAAACGGTTTGACCAAACTAATTCGACAAGTATGACTGGTGCAAGGTTCGGTGAACGAGAAAATTAATAAAAACTGTTTAAGTAAGCAAAAACTGCATAATAAAAATTTATTGATGAATATAAGTTAAAACTAAGCCATGAGGTTTACGTTTTCAGAAAAATAAAGTTTGGAGGTTCGAAATGCAAAAATGGATAGAACTAGGTTTAAACGAGTAAATAATATTAAAATATAATTACAAGAATTAACCGACAAAGATTAATATTATTATGATGGAATTAATATGATAATATTCTATAACATTGTAGGTGACTCAAAATTAAGTACAGGAGAAGGATACGAGACTAAATAGCTAAGTCAGACAAGTTCTCTAGAATTCTTTAAAGTCTTCGTAATGCGTGTCATGCATTCTTTCAATTGTTGAAACTGTACTATGAAGATACATGCATATTCTTGTGATATTTCAAGTAAAGAGTTGAAGCCATTTGTTTTGGCTAAACTCTGTCAACAAATTGTTCATGTTTGAATGATAACTTTCGAATAGTTTGAATTTCTATAAATTCTTTAAAGATAAGTTGAATGCTCCTCACTAATTTGTGCGGATTCCTAACGGTATTAACTGAGTTAAACTACCATATTATATATGGGAGTGTCGGACGAGCTGACCATTACTGTTGAATTACAGTGAAGAAATGATGGAATCATCAACGAACTGTTAAAATATAGTGTGGATATGATGAAGTCATAACTTGGGGATGTTATTAGCTTGATCACTTAATAATACCCTATGGAGAGTTCGTTGTCTTTGTGATTGTTGAACATAATGGAGAGTTCGCAGTCTTTGTGATTATTGAACATATTGGATAGTTCTCAGTCTTTAACTAATGAACATTATAATCAGTTCTTGGTCCCTACAAGCACTCTATTATCTCTCTAAAAATATCAAAATCCTTGTGAATAACGATGTGATGAAGTTCATAGACTATGAAATCCAAAGCTGGATATTTTGTGATGTTACTATTGTTGATTCTAAGATTCTTTTTAAATCAACAGTTTTACAGTTATCTGTGATGTTAATTCAGTAATTGAAACGTACACTCGTGCTTATGTTCTAAAATCTTTTAAACATGCTGAGCAAATTTGTTGTTCATGTAATGGCCCCAAAATCAGGACAATTTTCATTCCTGACTTTGGTCGTTAACATACACGTTTGTTCTAGCTTTACATCATTTATCGATATTATAATTAATAAAAATGCGGATAATTTAAAACTTTTATGCTTTTCTTTCATATTCTGAATTTGCATTACAATTCAGCTTTATACTTGCAATCATACCCATATAGATAATAAAACTCAATTGTTTTAAAAAAAAATCAGTTCTAAAATTCGCAACCTTTAGAATTCATCATCACTTATCATTTTAATATATTTTATGTTTCTCTCAGACGTCAATTATTAATATAAAATTTAACTTTAAATACCTGGATAAGTTTTCTATATGATTCATTGTAATTCAACAAACTAAATGAATTACATAACAAGTCAATTTTCTAAAACGCAATCTGAACTCTCAATATAACAAGCCATATATATAACATATACTATTTTCCATATAGTATTTCAATCACATTATATTACATTACAATTTTAAAGGTAAAGTTTTCTAATCAAATCTAGTGAATATCTTTTATTTGATATTCTCCAATTTAACACAACTTAATCAATTTACATTACAAACAATCATCTTGAACTAATGCAATTTCAACTAAAGAAAATAATCAACATTTCTTTTTTAACGAGCCTTAAATCTTTATTGCCATGAGCATCCGATAGTTCATCCCTTAATCTGCAAATAAGTTATTTGCAAGAATGAGCACAACGGCTCAACAAGTCTAACAATTAACACATTTCATGCTTCACATAACACACATGCTTTATATGTATTTGTGTAACATGCATTTCATGATGTGCACCGTATACATGCTTCAAATGTTGTGCATTTTCTTTTAACTATCCACAGTTATTAGAATTCATCAACCAACAACTTCAGTTATAACCACATAGCATTTACATACTTAACTTGTTCACATAGAATAACAAATTTCATTAACTATCATATACTCATGATTTAACACATTTTATCACATTTCTTTCACATAGCAACAAGTTTGCAAAGTACTGTAAGAACTTGCCTATGTTTGATGCCTCAGTTTGCGTTTATCGCTTTATGTTCAACGAACGCCCATGCTTCGCCTTCTATTCATCATTTGTTAATATCCGATCATTTCCCTTTTCCACACGTCCTATATATTACAAGTCGGTTATAATATGCTTATCAATCCCGTTCAAGATTTCAATCTCATTTGAGACTTTAGGACACATCTAGATTAACTTGGTAATCTTTACATTATCCTATGCTTCGATAAATTTACAACTTACGTAGGTTAACCAATGTATTCGAACACATTCTTGTTTGCTTAACAAATTTTGACCCAAAACTTAATAATCTCCATCTTACATTTGCCAACGATGTTGAATATATCAGTCCAATTATAGGTTAATTTTTCTTACATTTATACATGTAGTTTTAATAAATAATGGGCAACATGCTTAATGTAATAAACCATTACCCATGATCAAATGTTAGGCAACTTCAGCCAAATCCTTTAATGGGTAGCATTATTCTAAAAAAAATGATCTACCTAATATAGTGGAAATGTATGGAATAAAGTAAGTGGGCAACCTTAACAATGGATATATTTCCATTAGGGTTAATTTCAAATTAAACCCCGAAGTATACACCCTTTTACCATTCGTACCCCGATATTTAAACGCTCACATCCCACTACCCAAAGTACACATAAGTAAGCACGATGGACCCTTTTGTAAGTTTCGATCAATTTCTTTTGCCAAAAAATGGACACGTGTCATAATTTAATATTTAAATATAGTTGACCGTATAAGTACGTATTTGACTTATTAAAATAGTAAAAATACATAGAAGAAAGAAATGATAATATATTAAAGGTGTATAAAAATTCATGGATAATTAATTCTTAGCTAACAAAGTAAAGTAATTAACTCAAATAATTAATACAAAATAAAATAATTAACATACTAATTAATCTAAATAAAATAATTAACAAAATAAATTATGTCAAATAAATTATGTTATTAAACTAATTAAATCAAATAAAGTTATTAGCAAACTAATTACCCAAAAATAAAATAAAAAATCAAATTTATCAACTCAAATACAATCACCATACAATTACAATTATAAACATTTTTATAGAGAGAATGTGAGGAAGAAATACTAACGAATTGAAACTCTCATCCAAAATCAACCCCAATACTAATTCAAAATCAATCAAACTGAAACTCTAGCTCATCCCATAACCATAAACAACTTCAACTCATCTGAATCGATGAAAACTTCACCGTAACAGACCAGATTCGTGCCATCGAGTGCTATGGGATTCCTGCACCGAGCCACAGTGCACTTCATTGTTGCCCACGATTTTCGTCTCTGCAATAGTTGTACATCTTAGGATGACTTCTCCCTAAAAAAAAGCTTTTGATAGTTTGTGAATAAGAGAGAGAGAGAGAGAGAGATTGGGTTTGTAAAGAGCAGATATGTGATCTTTTAATTTGTGGCACTTCGCGATTTCTGCACCAAGCCAGTATCATTCAACTTTAATTTGTAAATCATAGTTTGGAGATACATAGACCCAAGCCCTAAGCCTACAAATCTGCAAATTTGGGTGTCATGAATGATTTGGGCTTCATGTTTTAAAGAGATAACATGCTTCAGATTTAGATTTCTTCCTCAATTTGTGTTTCCAATTTGGGTGTCATAAATGATTTGGCTTTTGGGAGTTTTGATAGAACATAATTTTTAGATTTGGGTTTCATGTTTTAGAGAGAGAACATGCTTCAAATTTAGATTTCTTCCCCAATTTGTATTTTAGATTTGAGTTTCATGAATGATTTAGGTATTTTGGATTTTGAAAATTTTAAGTTTAATGGTAGATGGGGAAGATGATGAAGAAGAGAAACAAATTACATTATTTTTGAGTATTTGAAGATGATTTGTACATATTTTGAATAAGATTAATATAAAATTATTTTTAAGTTAATTTTATACGGTCAAATGTAAAAATATACGGTCAAACCGTACTTATACTCCCTCTACCGGAACACATGGTAGTTCCGACCACTTTTTTGGCTGAAAATTATAAAAGGGTCAGTTATGCTTACTTAACGGTACTTTGGGTAGCGGGATGAGAGCGTTTAAACATCGGGGCACGAATGGTAAAAGGGTGTATACTTCGGGGTATAATTTACAATTAACTCCATTAACTCTTATTGCGTGTCCCAGTAATTAACAATATAGATAACAAAAGTTTCCACTATATTGGTATCTTTAAATCAGTGCCACTACCTATTAAAATGGGTTACACACGACTTTAATAACATTAGTGTTATAATTGGACCCCGTGCATGACTTTAATAACTTACAGGTTTTAATTAATAACATTCCTTATAGCTGCTATATGTATAGCTCCTAGTTTAAATTTAGTCATGGGTGTTACCCCTACATTAACGGTATGGGTTATATATATCGACTGTAACGGAGCACCTAATGGTTATATGGATAAGTTTTAAGTCACCTACAGATAAACTCCCTTGTTGCTCTAAGAACTTGAATTATAGATAAAATGCACCATCAATTTTATTTGCCCCAAAATTTTCAACCTTATTACTTCACATAGCATATACCACCTCCCTTCACATCAATTCATAACCCAAACATAATTCAATTACATCAATTTCAGAATAACAAACACTATATTCTTCAATTTCACAATTCTATGAATAAATGTTATCTTACCTTGTTTTCTTAATGTAATAATTGAATTGTTGTTCCACGCTTAGGGATGGTTGTGATTATCTTCCAATCACCCTCAATTCAGTTGTTAGTTTTTCTTACTATGCATGATGATCTCAACCGAAATTGAAGAAGCTTGGGGCTAATAGCTTGTCAATATCGAGAGTGAGCTGAAAATTGTTTTGGAATGGTGGAGGGGGCTAAGAATAGAGAATGGATGGGACGGATGGAAGTAAAAATGAGTAGGGGATTGAGTAAGTTTCCTAAGCAGCTTATTTATGTTTCATACTGAGTATCCTGCTATAAGCCAATCTCATGCCACCTCCTACTTGGGCTCTAATGAGTCATCACAAGCACTAACCCATTTAATTATCAGCAATTTCCACTAATGCTTTATTAGCCTCGTTGTTTAATCCTTAATATGCTCCACTTAATTCTCAGCAAACTCTAACTTTCAATTTGCAGCACATATACATATATTACATATATATTGCATACATTACATTTCATATACTATATTTTCACTTCCTACATGTAACTTATTTCATGTATTGCACTTACATGTAATTCATTCTTAACCAAAATTTGAATATTATATATTTATAATCATGTATAAAAATAATCTCACTAACTATGAAATTATTCCATAATTAATTTAACACTTTTTGTGTAACGGATCAATTAATTGAGATAATTAATATTAAAATTATTAATTATTCTAATTCACTCATTTAACTTATACACCTAATTGTATAACGTTAAATTTAAGGGTTAATTGCAAATTATACTCTGAAATATACATCATTTTATCATTCGTACCCCGATGTTTAAACGCTCTTATCCCGCTACCCAAAGTACCGTGAAGTAAGCATAATTGACCTTTTTGTAATTTCTTGCCAAAAAAGTGGTCGGAACTACCATGTATTTCGGTAGAGGGAGTATAAGTACGGTTTGACCGTATATTTTTACACTTGACCGTATAAAATCAACTTCAAAATAATTTTATATTAATCTTATTCAAAAATATGTACAGATCATTTTCAAATACTCAAAAATAATGTAATTTTTTTTCTCTTCTTTATCATCTTCCCCATCTACCATTAAAGTCAAAATTTTCAAAATTCTAAAATACCTAAATCATTCATGAAACTCAAATCTAAAACACAAATTGGGGAAGAAATCTAAATCTAAAGCATGTTCTCTCTCTAAAACATGAAACCCCAATCTAAAAACTATGTTCTATCAAAGCTCCCAAAACCTAAATCATTCATGACACCCAATTCTGAAACACAAATTGGGAAAGAAATCTAAATCTGAAGCATGTTCTCTCTCTAAAACATGAAGCCCAAATCATTCATAACACTTAGATTTGCAGATTTGTAGGTTTAGGGCTTGGGTCGATATATCTCCAAACTATGATTTACAAATTAGAGTTGAATGATACTGGCTTGGCGTAGAAATCACGAAGTGCCACAAATCAAAAGGTCACAGATCTGCTCTTTACAAACCCAATCTCTCTTTCTCTCTCTCTCCTATTCACAAACTATCAAAAGCTTTTTTTCTGGGAGAAGTCATCCTAACAAGTACGACCATTGTAGAGACAAAAACCGTGGGCGACAATGAAGCACTGTGTCTCGGTGCAGGAATCCCACAACATTCGATGGCACGGATCTGGTCTGTTACGGTGAAACTTTAATCGATTCAGATGAGTTGAAGTTGTTTATGGTTATGGGATGAGCTAGAGTTTCAGTTTGATTGGTTTGAATTAGTATTGGGGTTGATTTTAGATGAGAGTTTCAATTCGTTAGTATTTCTTCCTTACCTTCTCTCTATAAAAATGTTTATAATTGTAATTGTATGGTAATTGTATTTGAGTTGATAAATTTGATTATTTATTTTATTTTTGGGTAATTAGTTTGCTAATAACTTTAGTTGATTTAATTAGTTTAATTAAGTAATTTATTTGACATAATTTATTTTGTTAATTATTTTATTTAGATTAATTAGTATGTTAATTATTTTATTTTGTGTTAATTATTTGAGTTAATTACTTTACTTTGTTAGTTAATTAAGAATTAATTATATATGAATTTTTATACACCTTTAATATATTATCATTTCTTTCTTCTATGTATTTTTACTATTTTAATAAGTCAAATACGTACTTATACGGTCAATTATATTTAAATATTAAATTATGACACGTGTCCATTTTCTGACAAAAGAAATTGATCGAAAATTACAAAAGGGTCCATGATGCTTACTTATGTATACTTTGGGTAGCGGGATGTGAGTGTTTAAATATCGGGGTACGAATGGTAAAAAGGTGTATACTTCGGGATTTAATTTGTAATTAACCCATATTTAAATTGTAACGACCAGGAACTTTAGAATTTCCTTGTAATTCGAATTTTTGAATATTAATGAATATATTATATTTTATTGCTATTATTTTGTGTTGCATGTTTAAAGGTTGTGTGACAACCTGGATTATGTGAATGCATGAAATTTTACGTGTTATAATTTTGTTTAAGTGAATAATTGATTTTGCGTAGTATTGCTAAATCACTATTCACGGGGCACGTTTCCCGAGGCACTATTTATGCCAAATATTTTTGTGTCTTTTTCGATGTTAATAAATTTCATAAATACGTGTATGCGTACGAATAATTTTTCCAAGTGTCGAAAATTTTATTTGGGCTGATACGTGATTTTATCCGTATCCGAAATGTATAATATGGGTGTTCCGAATAATTGGACAAATCCCGTAATAATTATTTTTACCCATCCCAATATTTATGGTAATACCCATTTTAATTTTGGGTAGAGTTATTTACCAGTTTTGGTACAAAAGTGAGAGTTTTCGGATATATTTTTGGTATTTTCTGGTAGTTAATTTGGCTTATTGCTTCAAGTGAGAACCACCAAACCACTTTCAACCAATCAAATGAGAGCTTGGGGAGAGCATTGCCGGCAAGCCTTTGAAAATTGGCCACCTTGAGCCTTACACCCATTTCTCCCACTTCTCCTTAATTTCCTCCACTTCTCCAATAATCATTCATTCAACTCTTAACCCATTCCATTCCCTTCCAAGTTGCTCAGCTGATAGAGAGAGAGAGAGAGAGAGAGAAAGAGAGTGAGAGCTGCCAAGAAGGAAGAGAAAGAGGTCGCCGGAAGTTCGCCGGAAAAAGGAAGGAGGAAGAAGAAGAAGGCACGGGAGGAAGGAGAAGAGGAACCAAGCAAGGAGAACCTTCAAAATCAATCCTAGCCAAGCTTCTTAATCATCTAGGAAGGATTTACAGAGGTAAACAACAACCAAATCCTTTCCATTCGATTTCTTGTTGAGTTTTTCAAGTTTTTCTTAGTTTTGAGCTCTTAAGCTTGTGGGTCGGATTTGTGGCGATTCTTGGTGTTTTTGTTTGTTGTGATTGTTTGTAAATGTTGTCAAGAGGTTATGTAAGCTATTAATAATCTCAAAGTGGAACAAAAACGCAAGAAATCCTTACCTTGGCTTAATGGAGCAAGAACAATGGACAAAAACATGGACTTTGGACTGTTGGACGATTTAGAGGACCTTGTAGCTATGATTTCGTGTTTGTTTAATGTGTTTGTTGTTATGATATTGTACTTCCATGGGGTATGAGTTTAACCCAGTTGGAATGGAGTAAAAAGGGATTAAAACAAAGATTTGGTGATGATTTTTGTAAAGAACACCAAGAACACGAAGAACACGAAGAACACGAAAATATAGCATGAGTTGATACTTTGGCCTAAGATTTGGCCATGTTAATGTTAATGGATTACTCTAAATTTTTGATATGTTGTATCCCTATGTCTTAGGAGTCCATAGAGTCCGGAACGGACCAATTTGAACGTGTATTGAGGGAGTTATGGTGATTGGAAGCAAGATAGGTATAGAACACCAAAACAGAGCATTCCGGGAAGCAAAACGCGTTGGGGACTCAGGCCTAGCGCCAACGGCGCTTGGCTGGGCGCTGTAGGCGCTGGCCGCGGGGCCAGCTACTGCATAGGAGCGCTGTAGGCGCTGGCCATAGGCCATTGTGAGCGCCAACGGCGCTAGTAAGGAAACTGTGCAAAACTGCTCCGACGTCCTTTAGTAAAATGGGCATAACTTTCTCATACGAACTCGGATTGAGGTGATTCAAGATGATTCGGAAAGAGAACGAGTAGACCTACAACTTTTGTTATTTAAGTTTTTCCATTTGAGGTCGGGATCAATTCCTAAATTGACCATTTGTCTGACTGATGTGTTTTTGGGGGCAATCGGAGAGCGTCGGGCATGCGCATAAGCACATGTAATGCTCCCGACACTGTAAAATGACGTTCTAAGTTTTAAAATATGAATGTTATGAATTTTAATGATACTTAGCATTAACCAATAAGTATTAGATAAATCGAATGGGCGTGTTAGGCGTACGCAATTGCGTATTGCTTGGGCATTCGAATAGGCAAGTGGGCGTATAGGCGTGCAAGCGTCGTAACGCCGTAACTAGTGGTCATAACCTTGTTTAATATTTTGTTTCTTATTTGAATGGAACATTATAAAGTTGTGTAAACTATTATTTAATATCCGGTATGTGACTAATTGTTATGTGGATATGTACCTAATTGTGTAGGATATTAAGGAGCGTGTGTTATAATATTGTAGCAGCGCTTCAGGCAAGTTTCCTAACGCTTGTCTAACCCTTGTGTTGGGCAAGTTCCCTAACTTCATTCTTTCTATATATTGAATGCAAGTTTCCTTACTCTAGCTCAATTTAATATTGGGCAGGATTTCTCAATCGTACGACTTTTGTTTATTGTGCGAGTTATTTATTGATTGAACAATCATTCTATATTATTGCAAGTTTCGTGACTCAATTGGAGTTATTAATTTCAAATTATATTAGTGGATTAATTATTTTCAATTACCCCATATCAAGGATAAATTATTGATATTCGCAGCTTATGCATTTGAATTCATTATTTGTTGTTGAATTGTGAAACGTTTAAGTTCTTCATTCATGAACTGTTTAGGAAAATAGTCTATGCCATTCGTTTCGGCTAGACATGTACAGGTTATTATTTTAAAAGCTATCCAAACCGATTGTCGGTGCGGATTCTTGGACTGAGAGAGCAACCCTTATTAGGGGATTATAATGTGTCGGTTATTCGATGCAGTCAGAGTTAAATGTTATGCATATACATGGTGTACAAGAGGCTGATCCCCTCGAGTACAACTGACGGGGCCAGGTTTTAAAAGAGTTAGTCGAATGATTGACTCTTTGGCCAAAAGTTCATGGTCGGTTGGACCACTCAGCAGTAAATAATCATTATTCATTGTTTCATTTGAACTTTGATTATGTCATTTCAGCTATTTCATCAATGTTCATAAATTGTTGATCTATGCAGCTATTATTCTTATTCATTCATGATATATCTTCATTCTTGCTTTTAAACTTGCTGAGCAAAGTAGTTGCTCACCCTTGCTATATCATGAACCTATTGCAGTTAAGCCGGGAAGTTCCAAAGCGGACAAAGGCAAAGGAAAGCTTAAGGAATAGTTATATGTACTATCCTGTTGTGTAATTCGTGGAATCATTTTGTATTATTATAGTATTCTGCGATGTATTTTATTTAAGGTTTTAGACCTTGGGACCGTAGCGAACCTTTTGTAATGAACAACATATGTTTATTTTATTCCGCATTAGTTGATTTATGTTGTTTAGAGGTGTATGGATGTATTTTATCGTGAGCACTAAATTCGAGGTATTGGTACCTGAATTTGGGGGTGTCACATAAATACTAAATAATAAATTGAAAACCCTAATTACGAAAGCAATTGCAAAATTATTAAAAAAAACCAAATAAGTCCAAAAACTAGTAAAAACTTTGGAGGGCCCAAACACATCTTTTTTGGTCTCTTTTGGGCTTAAAACGGTGTCTATCATAACCAAAGTAATGTATCTTATAGGGCTTGTCTTTGGTTTCGATTTGATATATTATAGGCCTTGTAACTCTAAACGAATCAAAAGTTATGATAAAAATAGTGTCAGTGCCTCTTGGGTTTGTGTTTTCCTCCTTTCCTTTCTTTGTGCACCATGTCATTCCCCTCCATTTGAGGAAAACTTGCATCTGAGTTGTCACCTGTGACGCCCCCAAATTCGGGTCTCCAAATACCCGGATCCGGTCATCACGATCCAATACAAACATTCACCTCTAACAACATATGGTAACTAAAATGCGGAATATAATAAACATACGTTGTTCATTTCGAAGGTGTTACTAGTCCCAGAATACAATAACCTTAAACACTTACACAAATCCATACCCTAAATAAATGTCAGGGTTTAAATTACATTAACTGTAATTAACTACACATAAATTTAGAATCTGCTACATGAAGTCTAACACTTCATCTTTTCTTTCCCTTTGTTCTTCCCTGATGTCTCGGGTTTAGCTACAATGAAGTCATGATATAGCAAGGATGAGCAACGAGTTTGCTCAGCAAGTTTAAAGTACAACAATAAGGATATATCATGATGAAAGGGGTATAGAAAGAGATTTCAACAATAGAATTATCAGAAGCAATAACAATAAATGCTTTTAGAACAATTGATAGTCAAGTAGACTTTTAACAATAACTTCCAAAGGAGTCAATAGCTAGTTGACCCTCTGGTTACTGGCTACAGAATAAGTACTTGAGGGGATCAGCCTCGCGTACGCTATGTGTATGCATAACATTTAACTCTGCTATTTGTACCTTATATCCGGTACCTGGGGTACTCCCCTATAATAAAAGGGGTGTTCATTCAGTCTAAGAATCCTTACCATGATTGGTTCGGATAGCTTTTATAAATTCTCACATACTTGCCTGACCGAACAAGGGTTCAGACTTAACCATGAATAGTTCACAAATTTCTGAACTTAAATAAATATACGAATTCAAATGCACGAGTGCGAATGTCAATAAATACAAAGATGTGGAATAATTTTAAAAGTAATTAGACCACTTAAGGCATGCTTGGAGGTAAGATTCAAGCTTAAAGAATAACTTGCAATAATATATACCTTTTGCACGAATTAAAAATAATGCATAAGGTTTAGAAATTTGCTCAATATAAAAGTTGAGTAAGATATGACTTGCATTCAATATATTGAAAGAATGAAGTTAGGGAACTTGCAATATTTAAAGTTTCGGGATAGAGAACTTGTCTGTTTGCTCAGCTACAGATAAATTTTAGCTTTAATTAATTGATCTTGGATAACCTATCAGTTGATAAAACCGGTTTATCCATTAGCATTGCACAACTGTATATCGATACACTCACTTATGTCATTTATTTAACGTATAAACCATTCACCATATACATTTAACTAATAGTTAACATTAGCTAAGAAGAAATTCATTAATGACTCTTAGCTATTAAAATAAATGATAGCTGATATGATCACTTATCATGAGAGTACCTTTTGTTTGTCTCAGAATGTGGCCTAACAATCTTTATTTATTATTATAAAATAAATAATAAATTTATTCTGGCTTAATGACAACTAAGTAACAATTGATCACTTATTCAATTCATTTACCATTAATTACCAATCACCCTTAAGGGTAATTGAGTAATTATTAATCTTGTTCCTTATTAATTATATACTTAATATATTAATTCTACACGCACTTAGTTGTTATTAAATAGTCCTTAAGTGTTTATTATCATTATTTATTAAGGGCCAAAAATAGTTAACTTATTAATCTCCCTCATACTTAATCATTATTTCATTAATGATTAAGTAATTGTCATCCTTATTAGCTTTATTCATATCTAATTATTATTAATATTAATCAAATATTAGATATTTATCATCTTTGTTTATTAGGTAACATTAAACAATAAATAATTATTAAATACTCATTACTTTTAATCATACCTAATTATTAGTAGATAGTTATTATCTCTGTTTATCATTTATTGGGAGAATGATAAACAATTATTTATTAACTTTATTCATATTTAATTATTATTTAATCAATAATAACTAAATATTTATTATCTTTATTCATATTTAATTATTAAATCAAATTAAATATTTATTATCTAATACAAATAATCATTAATTCATCTTAATGAATAGACCCATTTGTGGATTATTTTGGCTGAATAACACTGAATTAATAAAGCACTATCCAGCCCACATTAACAACTAACCAGGAACCAAAGTTCAGTTTGTTTTTATTCAGACCTTTCAACAAGCATATGGTGGGCGTATAAAAACTCAACACTGGCCCAATTACTCTACAACTTTAGGATGTCCGAACCTTAAGGTTCTTATATACCAGAGTTTCAGTCAATACATACCAATACCAGAACGAAATTACTCAATACCAGAAATAAGACACCAGTACAGAGAAACAATTTAATTCCATACAGTACCAACCCAATGTGTTCACACAATTTAATACCAGATTCTGAATCAATTGAACTAACACAGTACAATACAATGTATAATATAACCACACAACCCATTCGGCAACACCAACCCATGTACAGAGGAAGAAAATTTTGTACAGGAAAAGAAACTTATACAAAACCCCTAAAGAAACTATCACAGACGCTTGTTGGTATACCTGGGGGTGGTTCGAATGGCTGTCCTCCTTCTTCGTCCACAATAATCAACCCAACTGGACATCCACTCTAGCAGAAATTGAAACCCACAACTAGCCACCCTTGCTTCCTCTCTCGCTTAAATTTTGAACCCTAAATTTTCTAAATTAGAAATTACACAGACAAAGGATTCGGCAGCTTTGGCTTAGGATTTTCGGGGCTCAATTTATAGAGGAAGAATTACTCAACTCGCTGGCTATTACCTCGCTCATCCGGACAATACCCAAGGGTTAGAGGAGCGGGCTGTCACTGGTCTTCATCGCCACCCATCCGAGTCCAGCTAAGCTCAGTCAGTGGCCCTCGAGCCGTGCGTCTCACCGGTCGCGTCACCGGTTTTTCTGGAACCCTTTGTACGAACATTGAACACTCGGTCGTCCACTTCAGTCCTTGAATCGCCCGCTGGTTGCTCGTGTCGTCGCCGGCGCACACCTGGCGACACCCTCTCCCGTCAGTTGCGCCTGTCCCGTCCGATTGGATCGAAGGTTTGGGTCTCGTTTGGCTAGGTCTTGGCTGAGGATTTGGGATTTTTCCCAATTTTGATTTTGTCGATATGAACCCCTCCAAATGAATTTGCCGGTTTAATCCCACCGGTCAAATTTGGTTTTCCCCAAATTCCTTACCATTTGCCCCAAACGGATCCGAACCGGCCAAAAGAAAAGGGAATGGGTTGATTCGGCTGGAAAGAAAAATTTGGGCTCAACCCAATAGGGTTGGGCCGGTAGGTTTAATTAAAAAGGCGGCCCAATAGGACAATAAAAAGAAAGGAATTTGGATTGGGCCGGCTGAATTAATTAGGAAAATGGCCCAAAAGAAAATAAAAAGGAAAATGGTTTCAGCCCACTTGATATTAGGTTAGCTTAAATAAAAAAAATATGACCCAATTAAAATAACATTATGCTTCTAATATTAAATAACTAATTTAATCTAAAATAATTAGTTATAATATTTATCCCCACAATAATTCCTCATGGCAATTATTTAAATGAAATTATTCATTAATTCTTCCAAATTTCTTGCAAATCAATTCTTAGGGTTAACTCACTAATTTATTCAATCTATTAATGAGCCCCTTTAATACAAGAATAGTATTGGGCCATATATTTATATAATTAAATAATAGTATCTACATGGATCCAATTTAATTCAAAAAATGAGAAAAAAAATGGATTTTATTTATCAAAATAAATTTGATACAATGTTTAGAAATTCCTAGACATTACATCCTCTCCCCCTTATAAAAATTCCGTCCTCGGAATTTCAACCTAAGGTTATTCAAATAACTGAGGGTGATTTGCTCTCATCTTCTCTTCAAGTTCCCACGTGGCTTCTTCTACCGCGTGATTCCTCCAGAGTACTTTAACGGAATGAATGATTTTATTCATCAGTGTCTGTTCCTTCCTATCTAGGATTTGAACAGGAATCTCCTCGTACGATAAGTCCTTTTCGACTTGAATTGGCTCATAGGAAATAACATGCTTGTAATCTGGCTTATACGGACGCAACACTGATACGTGAAACACGTTGTGAATGTGCTCAAGTTTAGGAGGTAATGCTACCTCGTACGCCACTTTGCCTATTCTCCTCAAAATCTCGAACGATCCTATGAACCTAGGGCTCAATTTGCCCTTCTTCCCAAAACGGATCTTCCCTTTCCAGGGTGATACCTTCAGAAACACAAAGCTACCAACTTCAAAGTCTCGTTTCTGACGATGTAAGTCGGCATACTTCTTCTGACGATCTTGAGCTACTACTAACCGCTATCTTATTACTTTAATGATTTCCACGGTTTGTTGTACCAATTCTGGTCCCAACAATCTCCGGGGCGAACTCTACCAGCTGCTAGCATGATAACTATTGTTGTAAGCGAACTCTACCAGGGGCAATTGATCGTCCCAGCTGCCACCTAGGTCCATCACAACTGCTCGGAGCATATCCTCTAAGGTTTGAATTGTTCGCTCACTCTGACCATCAGTCTGAGGATGATATGCCGTGCTCATTCTCAACTGTGTTCCCAGTCTCTCCTGTAGACTTCTCCAAAAATTTGACGTGAAGCGCGGATCTCTGTCAGATACAATAGATACCGGCACTCCATGTCATGATACTATCTCCTTTACGTAAAGTTTCGCCAACTGCTCCAATTTGTACCTGATCTTGATTGGTAGAAAATGGGCAGACTTGGTTAAACGATCTACGATCACCCAGATGGCGTCTAGACCTTTCTGCGTCGTTGGAAGTCCTACCACGAAATCCATAGTAATGTGCTCCCACTTCCACTCGGGAATCTCTAAGGGTTGCAATAATCCGCTCGGCCGTTGGTGCTCTGCCTTGATCCTTTGACAAGTTAAGCATCGGCTGACGAATTCTGCAACTTCCCACTTCAAATGTGGCCACCAATAATGCTGACGAAGATCTTGATACATCTTGGTGCTACCTGGATGTACCGAGAATCTCGTATTATGGGCCTCCTGTAATATTTCTTCCCTTAAGTCTGGTACGTACGGTATCCAGATCCTTCCCTCGAATCTCAGCAATCCTGTGCTGTCAACCTTGTACTTCAATATTTTTCCCTCCGATAGTTGCTTCTTAATGTCACTGCATTCTTCATCAAATTCTTGAGCCTCCTTTATCTTATCCAGTAGAGTCGGACCTGCTGTTACGGTACACAATTTTTCGTCCGTCTCCATCGGATACTTAACCTCCAGTTCCAGACGTTCAAAGTCCCTTATCAATTCCTCTTGAACTGTCAGCTGCATCAATTTCACCTTGCCTTTCCTGCTTAAGGCATCAGCCACTACATTTGCTTTGCCCGGATGGTACAGAATTTCACAGTCGTAGTCCTTGATCAATTCTAACCATCAGCGCTGCCTCATGTTCAGCTCCTTTTGAGTGAAGATATATTTCAGACTTTTGTGATTTGTATATATTTCGCACTTCTCCCCGTATAGGTATTGCCTCCAAATCTTTAAGGCGAAAACTACCGCTGCTAACTCCAAGTCATGAGTCGGGTAACCCTTCTCATAGTCTTTCAGCTGACGTGATGCGTACGCCACTACCTTGTCATGCTACATCAGCACACAACCGAGACCTTTGTGTGATGCATCGCTATACACTAGAAAACCCCCAGTGTTGTCTGGTAAGGTCAACACCGGTGCTTGGCTAAGTCTCTTCTTCAACTCCATGAAACTTTCCTCAATTTCTCTGACCAAACGAACTAGTCTGTTTTCCTGGTGAGGTTAGTCAATGGCGATGCTATCTTTGAAAAATCTTGTATGAATCTTCGATAGTATCCCGCTAATCCCAAGAAACTCCTGATCTCTGTTGGGGTCTTCGGTTGGTCCCAATTGATAACCGCTTCTACTTTTGCCGGGTCCACCGAAACACCATTTTTGTCGATGACGTGACCCAGAAATTGTACCCTCTGCAACCAAAACTCACACTTAGAAAACTTCGCGTACAACTTCTCCCTCCTGAGAGCTTCTAATACAATCTTTAAATGTTCAGCATACTCCTCCTCTGTCTCCGAATACACTAAGATGTCATCGATGAATACGACTACGAACTTGTCCAAGTACTGTTTGAACACTCTGTTCATCATATCCATGAATGCTGTTGGTGCATTTGTCAATCCAAATGACATTACTAGAAACTCGAAGTGCCCATAACGAGTCCTGAATGCCGTCTTCGGGATATCTTCCTGCCTCACCTTCAGCTGATGATAGCCCGTCCTTAGGTCGATTTTCGAAAAGTATTTCGCTCCCTTAAGTTGATCAAATAGATCGTCAATCCTAGGAAGCGGGTACCTATTCTTAATCGTAACTTTGTTCAACTCCCGGTAGTCGATACAAAGTCGCATAGAACCATCTTTCTTCTTTACAAACAGAACTGGCGCTCCCCACGGGGACACGCTCGGCCTGATATAACCCTTGTCTAGCAGTTCCTGCAGTTGCACCATTAACTCTTTCATTTCTACAGGTGCCATTCAATACGACGGCTTCGATATTGGTGCGGTTCCCGGTGCCAAATCGATAACGAACTCGGTTTCCCTGCCCGGCGGCAGTCCCGGAAGTTTATCGGGGAAGACATCAGCGAAATCCCTCACGATTGGTATTTGATTCATCTCATCCCCGACCTGACGAGTATCAATTACATGTGCCAAATAACACACGCAACCTTTCTTAAGCAGTTTCTTGGTTTGCATCATAGTCAGAAAACAAGATTGTCTTGGTGACTTACTACCGTAAAATACCACCTTTGACTTATTAGGAGTCTTCAGGTGTACACATTTCTTCTTGCAATCAATAACTACTCCGTGAATTGATAGCCAATCCATTCCCAGGATTACATCAAACTCTCCCAGCCGAATTGGTATCAAATCCACAGTGAGCTTGAATCCTCGCAATTCAGCGCAACAATTCTTATAAATGTAGTCTACGGGAATAATTTCCTTGTTTGCTAATTCTACGTTCATAGGGTGTTCTAACTTTTCACGAGGTAAATTTAACTGGCTAGCAAATTCTTCGGAAACAAAAGAGCAAGTAGCACCCGAATCAAATAACACATATGCATTTATATCATTGATTGGGATGATACCTGACACCACGTCTTTGGATTCCATGGCATCCTGAACAGTCATATTGAACGTACGGGCTGTCGGCCTGTTGGCTTGACTGGCTGGTGCCCCGTAGCTCAGCCGGTTGTTACTCCCGCTGTTGTTATTGCTTCGGTTGCCACTCCCGACGTCGCCCTTCCTCTTCGGGCAATCCTTGATCTGGTGGTCAGGTGATCCACAGGAGAAACAACCTCCTTTCGGCTTATTAGGGCACTGTGGGGCCATGTGCCCAGGTTGTCCACAACGGTAACACACGCTTTTCCCTTTCATGCATTCCCCCGTGTGGTTCTTGCCACAATTGTTGCACCTGCCTGGCTTCTTCACCTCCCCTCCAGATTTGTTTCCCCCGGAGGACTGACTCTCGACCCATTTCCGTTTGCTGGGGTTACTGCCCCCGCTGCTTCCTGCCTTCTGGCCCTCATGACCCTTCTTCTTTTCCTGATTGTACTTAGTCAGGGCCTCACTGCCACCCTCTGTAATGATCGCCCTCTCCAACAATTCTGCAAATGTCTTGATTTTCAATACCGCAACAGAACGGTATAACCATGGTTTCAACCCTTGCTCAAACCTACGAGCTTTCCTTTCCTCTGTGTCGACTTGGTGAGTTGCAAACCATGCCAACTCATTAAACCTAGCCGCGTACTCAGCCACGGACATGTTTCCTTGTTTTAGTTCCAGGAACTTGATCTCCATCTCTTGCTTCATGCTCTCTGGAAAGTAATTTTCCAAGAACATCTCCTTAAAGCATTCCCATGCGACAATGCCTCCTTCCACTCGGCCCCTGTTGGCCTTCCACCAGTAGTTTGCCTCGCCCTTTAACATGAAGGTAGCAAAACTTGTTTTCTGTTCCTCTGCCACCCGTGCTACCTCGAAGACCTTTTCTATCTCCTCGATCCAGGTCTACGCTTCTATTGGGTTAAGAGTTCCCTTAAACTCGGGTGGTCCAACCAATTTGAAATCTTTAAAATTTGCTAGATGATGCACTGGCTCGGCTGCTGGTTAGGTCCCTCCAGGTGGCGGTCTTGATTGCATGGCTTCTGCCAGCATTTCTGCGAACATTCTCATTGGATTGGATTGATTCCCAACCTCACTCTCTGACTCTTCAACCTGTCGGTTACGTGGTCTTCCTCTTGGCGGAATGATTTGAATTCTGGCCGACTTTTACCTATAGTTTTATATTTTACACAATATGTCATTAAAATCAGCAATCAGGGTAAAATATCTATCAACACATTTGATTTAAGTGAAATATCTGCATTTATATTTATATACCACTGTTTGTTACAAAGACTAAACCTGTGGCATACTTCTATAAATGCGCCACTGTGAGCCCTATTAGACAATAACCATTTCCCCCCAAGACAAAAGTGGGGAATCCTAACCCTTCATCCCTCAAAACTACAAAAGTTGGGGTTTAACTGATACCCCAAACATAAATACAAAAATAAAGTTTCACAAGACAAACATGAATACGTCCCTAATATAATAAAAAGTAGGACTGACTGTACTAAAGATAAATCAACTGCTCTATCAAGTCACTGCACATCGTGACGGATCCGTGCCTGCTGACCAGAAGAGAATGCTCCATCCCCTACCCTATGACGAACAGAGCGGCTAGACTCCCCAACCTCAGTCTAGGGCCTCCTGTAGGCTGCGTCTAAGGCATATCCTAGGGTCTCTATCTTCACTGCCCTGGCCTCCAACTGGCCCTCTAACTGATCAACCCTCCTAGCCTCCCTGGCCCAGGCCTCTCTGACATGCATCCTCGTAGACACCTCCAGCCCAGCCTCGAACCTCATGGCCTCCTGCTTCGCCTTCAGGTGGGCGATTTGTAGATCCCTCTGCTCCAGCCTCTCTCTCAACTTAGCGTTTCGGGCCACCAACTGATGTAGCAGTGGTCCGATCTGCTGCGCTGCGGACTCATAACCCTGCAGCTGTACCTTCGCCACTCCCAAGTCATGCTCGAGCTGGTAGGCTAGGTCTCTATACTGGTCCTCTCTAATCTGGTGGGTCTGGTTCTGCTCCTCCAGATGAGCTATCCCGGCCTCCAGCTCCTCGCTCCTGCTGGTCAGTCCCTCAATGATATCGTCAGCAGTGGACCCCATGCCATCAACATAAATAGGTGGCTCCTCTCCCTCGGTCTCGGGGTCTTCCTCCTCAGCATCTGAGTCCTGACTGCCAGACCTCATAACTCTACCTACCACCGGCTCTGGTAGCTCCCTTTGGTAGTCCTCCTCTGGCTTGGACTCCTCTAGCGGTACCCCTGGGGCAATAGGAGCATATCCCACCAGCTGCTCAGCAACCACTGGGATATCTATGAATATCTCCTCCTCCCGGGTCCTACTAGTCCCTGCCCTGTCAGCCATCCTACAACCACAGACAGAGATAACAAATACCAGTATCATAATAAAATACATTCATTGATAAAATGAAAAGATATTTTATCATGTACAACTCGGCTTGGCAGATTTCCACAATCCACCCCCAGACCAGGCTATTACTCGAATTTCCCCTGATTCGAATCCTAACGTACTCAATACGAGTTTAAAAACTAAGGTCATAACCTAGGTTTCGCGATCCTAAAGTTTATAACCTACAGCTCTGATACCAACCTGTGACGCCCCCAAATTCGGGTCTCCAAATACCCGGATCCGGTCATCACGATCCAATACAAACATTCACCTCTAACAACATATGGTAACTAAAATCCGGAATATAATAAACATATGTTGTTCATTTCGAAGGTGTTACTAGTCCCAGAATACAATAACCTTAAACACTTACACAAATCCATACCCTAAATAAATGTCAGGGTTTAAATTACATTAACTGTAATTAACTACACATAAATTTAGAATCTGCTACATGAAGTCTAACAGTTCATTTTTTCTTTCCCTTTGTTCTTTTAGCTGTAATGAAGTCATGATATAGCAAGGATGAGCAACGAGTTTGCTCAGCAAGTTTAAAGTACAACAATAAGGATATATCATGATGAAAGGGGTATAGAAAGAGATTTCAACAATAGAATTATCAGAAGCAATAACAATAAATGCTTTTAGAACAATTGATAGTCAAGTAGACTTTGAACAATAACTTCCAAAGGAGTCAATAGCTAGTTGACCCTCTGATTACTGGCTACAGAATAAGTACTTGAGGGGATCAGCCTCGCGTACGCTATGTGTATGCATAACATTTAACTCTGCTATTTGTACCTTATATCCGGTACCTGGGGTACTCAGTCTAAGAATCCTTACCATGATTGGTTCGGATAGCTTTTATAAATTCTCACATACTTGCCTGACCGAACAAGGGTTTAGACTTAACCATGAATAGTTCACAAATTTCTGAACTTAAATAAATATACGAATTCAAATGCACGAGTGCGAATGTCAATAAATACAAAGATGTGGAATAATTTTAAAAGTAATTAGACCACTTAAGGCATGCTTGGAGGTAAGATTCAAGCTTAAAGAATAACTTGCAATAATATATACCTTTTGCACGAATTAAAAATAATACATAAGGTTTAGAAATTTGCTCAATATAAAAGTTGAGTAAGATAGGACTTGCATTCAATATATTGAAAGAATGAAGTTAGGGAACTTGCAATATTTAAAGTTTTGGGATAGAGAACTTGCCTGTTTGCTCAGCTACAGATAAATTTTAGCTTTAATTAATTGATCTTGGATAACCTATCAGTTGATAAAACCGGTTTATCCATTAGCATTGCACAACTGTATATCGATACACTCACTTATGTCATTTATTTAACGTATAAACCATTCACCATATACATTTAACTAATAGTTAACATTAGCTAAGCAGAAATTCATTAATGACTCTTAGCTATTAAAATAAATGATAGCTGATATGATCACTTATCATGAGAGTACCTTTTGTTTGTCTCAGAATGCGGGCTAACAATCTTTATTTATTATTATAAAATAAATAATAAATTTATTCTGGCTTAATGACAACTAAGTAACAATTGATCACTTATTCAATTCATTTACCATTAATTACCAATCACCCTTAAGGGTAATTGAGTAATTATTAATCTTGTTCCTTATTAATTATATACTTAATATATTAATTCTACACGCACTTAGTTGTTATTAAATAGTCCTGAAGTGTTTATTATCATTATTTATTAAGGGCCAAAAATAGTTAACTTATTAATCTCCATCATACTTAATCATTATTTCATTAATGATTAAGTAATTGTCATCCTTATTAGCTTTATTCATATCTAATTATTATTAATATTAATCAAATATTAGATATTTATCATCTTTGTTTATTAGGTAACATTAAACAATAAATAATTATTAAATACTCATTACTTTTAATCATACCTAATTATTAGTAGATATTTATTATCTCTGTTTATCATTTATTAGGAGAATGATAAATAATTATTTATTAACTTTATTCATATTTAATTATTATTTAATCAATAATAACTAAATATTTATTATCTTTATTCATATTTAATTATTAAATCAAATTAAATATTTATTATCTAATACAAATAATCATTAATTCATCTTAATGAATAGACCCATTTGTGGATTATTTTGGCTGAATAACACTGAATTAATAAAGCACTATCCAGCCCACATTAACAACTAACCAGGAACCAAAGTTCAGTTTGTTTTTATTCAGACCTTTCAACAAGCACATGGTGGGCGTATAAAAACTCAACACTGGCCCAATTACTCTACAACTTTAGGATGTCCGAACCTTAAGGTTCTTAGATACCAGAGTTTCAGTCAATATATACCAATACCAGAACGAAATTACTCAATACAAGAAATAAGACACCAGTACAGAGAAACAATTCAATTCCATACAGTACCAACCCAATGTGTTCACACAATTTAATACCAGATTCTGAATCAATTGAACTAACACAGTACAATACAATGTATAATATAACCACACAACCCATTCGGCAACACCAACCCATGTACAGAGGAAGAAAATTTTGTACAGGAAAAGAAACTTATACAAAACCCCTAAAGAAACTATCATAGACGCTTGTTGGTATACCTGGGGGTGGTTCGAATGGCTGTCCTCCTTCTTCGTCCACAATAATCGACCCAACTAGACATCCACTCTAGCAGAAATTGAAACCCACAACTAGCCACCACTGCTTCCTCTCTCGCTTAAATTTTGAACCCTAAATTTTCTAAATTAGAAATTACACAGACAAAGGATTCGGCAGCTTTGGCTTAGGATTTTGGGGGCTCAATTTATAGAGAAAGAATTACTCAACTCGCTGGCTATTACCTCGCTCATCCGGAAATACCCAAGGGTTAGAGGAGCGGGCTGTCACTGGTCTTCATCGCCACCCATCCGAGTCCAGCTAAGCTCAGTCGGTGGCCCTCGTGTCGTGCGTCTCACCGGTCGCGTCACCGGTTTTTCTGGAACCCTTTGTCCGAACGTTGAACACTCGGTCGTCCACTTCAGTCCTTGAATCGCCCGCTGGTTGCTCGTGCCGTCGCCGGCGCACGCCTGGCGACACCCTCTCCCGTCAGTTGCGCCTGTCCCGTCCAATTGGATCGAAGGTTTGGGTCTCGTTTGGCTAGGTCTTGGCTGAGGATTTGGGATTTTCCCCAATTTTGATTTTGTCGATATGAACCCCTCCAAATGAATTTGCCGGTTTAATCCCACCGGTCAAATTTGGTTTTCCCCAAATTCCTTACCATTTGCCCCAAACGGATCCGAACCGGCCAAAAGAAAAGGGAATGGGTTGATTCGGTTGGAAAGAAAAATTTTGGCTCAACCCAATAGGGTTGGGCCGGTAGGTTTAATTAAAAAGGCGGCCCAATAGGACAATAAAAAGAAAGGAATTTGGATTGGGCCGGCTGAATTAATTAGGAAAATGGCCCAAAAGAAAATAAAAAGGAAAATGGTTTCAGCCCTCTTGATATTAGGTTAGCTTAAATAAAAAAAATATGACCCAATTAAAATAACATTATGCTTCTAATATTAAATAACTAATTTAATCTAAAATAATTAGTTATAATATTTATCCCCACAATAATTCCTCATGGCAATTATTTAAATGAAATTATTCATTAATTCTTCCAAATTTCTTGCAAATCAAGTCTTAGGGTTAACTCACTAATTTATTAAATGTATTAATGAGCCCCTTTAATACAAGAAAAGTATTGGGCCATATATTTATATAATTAAATAATAGTATCTACATGGATCCAATTTAATTCGAAAAATGAGAAAAAAAATGGATTTTATTTATCAAAATAAATTTGATACAATGTTTAGAAATTCCTGGACATTACATCACCTGCTGGTGCCATTGCACTCGTAGCCATCTACTCCACAACCATATCTGAATAAATCAGAACATTAGCAGCATGGTATATAAGGATAAAGATTCGCCACATTAAAGTCTTCGAGATCCCCATACTTTCAGGCATGTCCACCACATAAGCATTGTCATTTATTTTTAGTAGAACGGTATAAGGACCATATTTCTTTTGTTGTAACTTGGCATCAGTACCAACAGAAAACCTTTCCTTGTGCAAGTACACCATCACTTGATATCCTTTTCTTAAAAGTCAACTTTCGGCGATGTTTGTTAGCAAGCTTCTTGTAATGCGCATTAGCTTGTTCAATCTTTTACTTTACCTTCACATGTATAGTTTGAACCTCATCCGCCAAGTTGGAAGTTGTCTCGCTAACGCCAGGTCCCTTAAGTAAACCAACCTAATCAAGAGTATGGTGAGGACATTTAGTATAAACAATAGAAAATGGAGAATTCCCTATAACACAATGGTCAGTGTTGTTATAAGCAAACTCCACCTGTGCCAAAGCCAAACCCCACTGTCTTGGCTTCTCTCCACATATACAGTGAATTAAGTTCCACAAAGTTTGATTTAATAACTCAATTTGCCCGTCAGTTTGAGGATGAGTTGTACTGCTAAAATTTAAAGAAGAATCAAACTGCTCCCATAAGGTCTTCCAAAAGTAACTTAAAAATTTAGTGCCCCAATCAGAAGTGATGGTCTTGGGCACACCATGCAACCTTAAAATCTCCCTCCAAAATAATTTTGCCACCCTAGGAACATCAAAAGTCTTCTTACAAGGTATAAAATGCGTCCTCTTGGAAAATCGATCAACTACCACTAAAACAAAATCAATACCCCTTTGAATTCTAGGTAATCCAACCACAAAATTCATCGTTAAATCTTCTAAAATATTTTCGGGAACCAATAAAGGTGTGTAAAGGTCAGCATTGGAGGAGCGCCCTTTACCTGTTTGGTACATATAACACTGCCCCATGAATCTCTCCACATCTTGCCGCAACTTGGGCCAATATTACTATTTTTGTACAACAGATAAAACTCAAACTGATAGAAAAATCAAACCTCAAAACCATCATCTTACTCCTCCCCCCCTACTCAGATCACACGAAACTAACCCACCATTTCAAATTAAGTCCACTAAAAATGAATAACAAAAAGATTGAAAGAAGAAAGAAAAACAACAGCCTTTATCTGCCATCGATTAGCAAGAAAAAGAAAAGGCAACAACCTAGATCTAAGCCCAAAGTTTTTGTCAAAAAATATAAATTAAAGAAGAAATGGAGAACGTCATTTGCACTGATAATTATCACAACTGTCTCCGGC
The DNA here is from genome assembly GCA_034770075.1 of Aralia elata. Lineage (NCBI taxonomy): Eukaryota > Viridiplantae > Streptophyta > Magnoliopsida > Apiales > Araliaceae > Aralia > Aralia elata. Next base: position 74,805,359 of record CM068388.1, on the reverse strand, counting down.
CACCATTGCACCATTGAGAGTTCATACTCGCCGATGTCACTCAAATGAGTTGCCTTCTTTGTCTTCAAATATCCCGTGTTGTGCTTGTGAGAGGTTTATACCTAGTTAGTGTTCGTGCCATTTTGAAAGAAAAAAATATGTTGATTTCATGCCATTTGGATAGTTTTTCTTTGGATTGATTTTGGTGTTACGGGATATTAGTCCTGATGATTTGCAACGCCCCCAAATCTGGGTCTACCTTCAAACCAGGGTTCGGTGTGTTACGGTACTACCCATTCAACAAAATCTTAACAACATGAATGTAATTACAATATTATTGCATCATATCTCCTTCTACACCTAGGTTCTAATACCTTTATAGCTTCATAACATAGAAGTAATGAATATTACATTATTTATCTATTACAATACATGTGTGACCTTTATACGTCATAACAATATATATAATTTAATATGTAATCTTCTAATCAAATACTTGATCTCTACCTTAATCTTCACCGGATTCCACATTTCGTTCTAGCTTTGCTGAAAATATTTTATTTAAATTAAGAGTGAACATTTAATTGCTCAGAAAGTATAACAGTTGAATAAACAACAAAATCAAGAATCAAACATTCGTTCTCTGAAAACTTCGATAACTGAACAATAGTTATGAAGCAGCTTGAATAAATAGGAATAAATTAGATTCCTTTTATTTTTAAACATCAACAACATTTACTCACATAACACATTATTGCACGGGGTGCAATACATACAAATACTTGCCCAAATTATTTGATTTAGCATACACATCTTATCACATTTCATAGAAATATTACAATTCATATCTCATCAATAAATATTCTGACTAGAATAGCTCAACAAATTAAGTTAGGCCAAAACGAATGGCAATAACTCATTATCATAAACACTTCACATCATAAAAAATGAATTTCATATAACAAATGAAATTCCCCCATTTAAATGCATGTTTTGCACAGATAATAACATGTACAAGGTCATACAATAATTGCACAATAAATAATTTGTACAAGATAGGAAACTTGCATTCAATACAAAAAATTGAACGAAGTTAGAAAACTTGCCTCAAGCACTCGTTAATAGTTTACGCTAACTTACTCTTCAATCGACCTACATATATCATTAAAGTCGAACATACCAATTAGTCAAGTATTGACTCCAAATATTGGTTTACTATAGCTTATCTTAGCTTATTTCATAACTTACGATGTTCGGATTTTATAACTTGACATAACGTACTTAACTTTATACACCCAGGTATATTTCTCTTTTAGCTTTGTTTATAGTTTAGACTTTAATTCTAAAGTCCCATGATGCTCACGTCTGATCATAACTTAAGACATTTTAAATCATTCTTTAATTAATCTTTATTACACTTGTCTTATACAGTTCGGAACAACGTAGCATAACGTTGCCCGAGTACTCGGCTTTTGAAAACCAACACACTTTGGTTTACTTACCGCTTAGCCTAAATCATAATTTAAACTTACATTTCAAACTCCTTTAATAATTCCAATACATTTCATATGGTTTGCGGTTTATAATTAAATCTATGCGACCAACCTCTTTTACATTTTACGCTACAAGTATAAAGCAGACAGCTTGACCCGTCTACTTTGGGGTGTCTGCTTTAGACCAGCTCTTCTTTAGTTATAAATCAGACATGTATGACCCGTCTGCTTTAGGTGTCTGTTTTAAACTAAGTTCTTTTTCAGTTATAAATTAGACAGGTATGACTCGTCTGCTTTGGGTGTCTGCTTTAGACCAAAACTCAATGCAAGAGACATTATCATCTGGGCAGTTTTCATTTTCGTCGTACCTACTTCGTAACATCATAACTCGCTCATTCTAAGTCAAAATGAGTTTGTTCTTGAGCCTACGGCTTCCTTATACTACAAACGACAAAACCCCCCATAAAATAACCAATTTCTAGAAGCTGTAACTATCCAGAAAACTGACTCAAAAGTCAATGCACAAACTATTTTTTAAATCTTTTAACTAGTTTTACAAAAAAAAAATCACCATGACTTCGTACAAATTCTTTTACCCTCATTCTAATTGGGTGATGTTCATAACTCATAATAGTATAACATAACACCCTGGAACCAAATCTTTAGATTTGGAACATCATACAAAAACAGCCCCAAAGTAGTCCATTACACTCCACTAATTGATTTTGTTCATCCTTTACGCTTAGGTTCATTTCTTTTATTATGGTTCCACTATGCATGCCTTTTCCCGGTATTTTACAAGTGTATATACATAAACTCCTTATATCTTCAAGATCCTCCATGATCATCCATTAACAACAACCACCAACAACTAATTAAACTCTTAAGAAAATCAAAGAGATGAAAAGTTTTAGGGTTTTAAACTTACCTCTTGTGTTCTTGCTCTTCTTCTTCTTCTTTACTTGCTAATGGATGAGTAGCTTAGCTTGCTCTTCTTCTACCTTTCCCCTCTCCTTCCATACGTGCCTTCTCTCTCTCTCTCTCTCTCTCTCTCTCTTTCTCTCTCTCAATTTACTTAGGTAAAATGAAGTAAAATGAAAAAGATAATGACTTACCAAGACTTAAGGGCTAAGGAAAGATAAAGGTTAGACAAGTGACTAGAACTTAGCATAAATGGTAAGTTCTCATCTCACTTTGTCCCACATTGGTCTCCTTCCTCTCCCATCCGTGCATCCCCACTTCCCTTGTCTTCATTTAGCTTTAATTATCCCATGTGTTGAATGACCAACACATGACACATGCCCCTTTACTTAGTCATTAAGAAAGGTGAGTCACCACCTGATCTTGCTTTTTAGATAAGCCGTGTCACCACATCATTACCCCATATGGGATAATTACTAACACATTTGCTTTGGCTCCAAGTTTTTAGGGTTTAACCCTAAGGCTTGAGGCACGGCTCAACCCTAGCCAAACCATCACATAACCTAGGCTTAACCCTTGGCTCAAACCTAGCTAAGCCTTAAATTCCTCGCCAAGCCTTAAAATTCTTAGGCTTAGTTAGTCCAACTAATTCTAGTTAGACATTTTCTTATCCAGTTAGGTTTTCTAACTTTTTTGATTAGGTTTCGTAACTCGTTTGATTAGCCGACAAAAGTCAATTTTTCCCTTTCATACCTTTGGGGTTTACGTCCTCAAACTTGGTCGATTACTCGATTTTCGAGTTAGATTTCCTAACTCGTTCAACATGCGAAAACCGTGAAATTTCTTTTGTCGATTTTATTGGAGATTACATCTCCCGTTCTCAAATAAACGTTATACCATGATTCGAAAATTCCAAAAAACAAAAAAAATGTTTTGGGCGTGAATAGTGTTTTTACAACTTTTTCTCTGAAAAACTTTTATTAGAGAACTCATCTCTCTTCCCTAGATAAATATTATTGCATAATTCGAAATTTCTTGAAAACACACAGAAAAAGCATTTTCTGCGTTTTATGAATAGTGTTTTAGTGTTTTTCTCGAAAAAATTTATTTCTCCCAAAAACTTCTAACACTCATACATAATTACTGTAACATGTAAACTAGGTCATTAATCGACCATAAATCACATAATACATAATAATATTAATAAATTTTTATTTTATTAGATATTCACCTTAAAAACCTATTACAAGGTCATCCGATTTCTCGGGTCGTTACATGATTGATCATGATGAATGTGTTTAGAAACTAAATGACTAATAATTTTAAAGGCCAATAATTTAACTTGCTTTGTTATAATATAACATTTTAAAGACACTATGATTACAACATAATATGTATAATTAAATGTTAAGGCTAACTATTTTTTTTTGTAATTATTTATATTTAAATTTTGTTTTCATAACTTGTAGCAAATATTTTATTCTATTTTTTATATGTTATGTTTTATTCTCTTGTATGTTGTTTTTGTATTTTAATACTTTTTATTAATATTTTTCTTTTTTGTATTTTATCATTTATTTTTATTCTTTTTTTTGTATTTTTATGTTTTTATATGGATAAAATATACAAATTACGATGAGTTATTACTGTTTTATCACAAATATATGGTCAAACCACATTTAAGTGTGGTCAACATGTATTTCTGGCATCGTACATGCCTGCAGCAAAATAAAAATAAAAATTATTAGAACCCAAAATAATACACAGGAGGCATATCCATAAGATGTGGATGGAGCCTCAACAGTTGTATTACAAACAATGTGAAAAAACAGAAAACCTAATCACAAAATCGGAGTTGCTAAATCCCCTAGAAATCATTAAATCATAGTGGGAACCAATCCTGGATTCCCATCTTGTTTGATTTTTTATTCGTATCTTCTTTCCATAATTTTACCAGAACAACCAAACTTCTGCAGACCATAGCAATAACTATGATTGAAAGAAAAAGGTTATGCAGCCTTTTGTTGAATTCTGCATTCCTGTATCAAAAGCCTTGTAGTAACCAAGTTGCATCTTTATTCCATGCTCTGCTATGTATAGTACCTTCCAAGTTGTACCTACACCCCATATACAAAAGTTATTCCTATATTTGTTGTGCTCCAAAGAGAAATCATCTATACTCGGGGGTAATAAATTTGTGTGCTCCTAAACAAAATCCATAGCAGCTTCCCAAGAAAAAGAACAACCCAAAAACTCCCTCTCATTTGTTGCTTTTGAAGAAAAAAAAGAAAAAAAAACACCATATATAAACTACAAACCCTTCAAAAGCTCCCACAACACTTTCACAAACTCAATACTATTAAAACTCCCTCAAAATGAAATCACGCACCTATATTTCCACTTGAGAGCAAAACATAACAGGTCACCATTATCACCATCTCTTCATTTCTTGCTCATTTTCTCCTCTCTTCTATTGTTTCTTCTTTTTTCCGTGTTCTTAGCCTTCTACTTTTCTTTCCTCTATATTTCACCCTTCTTTTCATTTGTATCATAACAACAACATATTTTGTTGTTGCAGGTCAAGGGCTCTCTCTGTTATTCTTAAAAGCTCCTCAATTTTCTCTTTCACCTTCTTTTCCTTTACACTGTCACCACTCAACAAATCCAACTGAAAGTCCAGTAATAATCTAAAAGGGACCCGGGGTTGAATAGATTATTATTATTTAAATATTTACCTTGACCTTTTTTAATTTTAATTTAATTAATTGCAGTGTGTTAATTAAATTAAGCAGTTATAAATAAAGAGACACAAAAGACATCAGAACAGACACAGAGATTTAGCTGGTTCACAATATACAGTCCAAGTATGCTGTTACGTTCAGTCCCAAACTCCTCTACATGACTTGGGATCCTATTACTATCAGTAATAATAAAACACTCCTTTAACTAGGTGGAGAAACTTTTACAAAGTTTTTCAAGACAAAAGTTCTAAATTAAATGAAATTATGTATGTGCACACCTAGAATTACTTAGAAAAATAAGAATACGTGACAGAACTTTGTGACAGTTTTTAAAAATAATCACAAAATAATAGTATATATGATGGCTCTTAGTGATGGCTAATTTTGCCATCAATGTATTATAATTGTGATGACCATGTCAATCACCAAATTTTTCACGCAAAATAAATTTTCTTTTTGTGATGCACTAAGCCATCACTTATGGATATACCCTTTTCATGACTGCATTTAAGTTATCACCAAACTTTTAATGAAAAAATGATCAAAATAATATTTTATGACGGTCATAACAATCATTAAAAAAGATAGAATTTTGTGACGACTTTTAGTTGCAATTTTAAAAAGAACGTATTTTGTGATGGAATTTTCAAGCTATCACAAAACAATAAAACATATGATGGTTCTTAGTGATGACTAATTTTACCATCATTATAGAGTATTTGTGACTACCATTGCAATCACCAAATCTTATGTGGGACTAATTATATTTAGCAAGTCAACTCACATATGTTTCCTTTTATATTTTGTTTTAAAATTATAATAATGATATGAGCTTTGGTGTAGTGGTAATACTGGTTATTTACTTTGCAAATCACGGGAGGGTTCGAATCCTACAAGTATCATTTGATACAGTTAATATAGTAAAATAAATTATCCGTAAAAAGATATTCACGGTTTTACCTTTGATCTCTAAAGTCATGTATTTTTTGTGATGGCTTTGACAATCACAATAGATTACGTGTTAATGTGATTGTATTAAGCATCACAAAAGCACTAAGCGTTTGCGTGATTGTCAAAATCATCACAAAAAGGCTTTGATCATGATGGGGGTATACAAGATGGCCTTCGTGACGGCTAAAGTCATCACAAAACCCTTTTGTGATGATTTTTTGAATTTATATGATGGATTTGAGCCATCACAAAAGGCCATTTTTTTGTAGTGAGTGGAGGGATGAATAGATGTGTGTGTGTGTGTGTCCATAAACTATAGCAAATTTAAAAATTTTATGTTTCAAAAGTAATCCAGACAGGTAAATTAACTATCTGTTCTAGAACATGTCTGCTTTGAACTGTCTGTATTAAGTTAATTATTTCTAACAACTTCTCTGTATTACTTCAGTTTAAAATATGTAATATATGCATATGTATTTTTGGGATTTTTTAATGCAGAATTTAAACAATAATATTAATCAAATAAACTAAAAATACGGAACAACAATCAAAGCTACACAACAAGAATTATACTTGGTTCGACCCCTTAGTCTTCTACTCTATAGGCCTACATCCAAGGCCATATATCAATTGATAACTGTAACAACCCGAATTTTCAAGAAGAATAATTATGATAAGAATTTAATAAATAAAATTCTTATTATGAGACGTAACGGGTTAAATGTAAAATATATATGTGTTATATATATATATATATATATATGTGTGTGTGTGTGTGTGTGTGTGTGTGTGTGTGTGTGACTCATGTTATAAGAGAATAAATATATGTGTATTATATATTTATTATAGATTAAGCGATGAGATGAGGTCTAATAGTTAACCAAAGCTAAATAATTTAATTAGTATGGACTAACTGACGAAGCGTATGATTGTATAGAAGGAAGTCAGAACTCGAATTTAAGTTCAAAGTAAGCTGTAATGATGATGAGGAAGAAAGAAAGAAGAATGTAATGATCGTGAGTCGTGGGTAGCTTGGTAATTCGAGCTTATGAATATTATTGAATAAAATAGACTTTTATTAATAACAGTATGTGTTAAGAGTTTAAAGGTTATATTATAACCTAAATTATGTGTAGGGGATGATTAGTAAGTATGAAAGTTTTCGTATAACCTAATATGATGGTTTCAAGAAGTATCGCTAGAATACTATTTATTGGATTAAATAAATAGTTGAAGGATAATATTATTGAACGAGTTATTTGTTGTAAAGGAGCTAACCCAAAATATGGGTGGGATATATGTACGTTGATGTTTATGATTATGAACGAGTTATTTTCGTATATGTACGAATCGTGAATACCCTTGTAATTTGGGGTTATTAATATTATTAAATGGATTAAATATTATTTTTATGAGAGGTATTTTAAGGTTATTGTATAAACTGAATTATGTGTATGTGTTGGTTTTAAGTGTTGTTGTCACATGGGAACGAATAGATTGATTTCGCGAAAAACTGCTAAATCACTATTCAGGGGGCACGTTTCCCGATATACTATTCACAGGCACTATTCACGCCAGAATATTTTTAAATTCTTTTTGATTTCTATTAATTTCGTTAAGACGTGTATGCGAAGGAATAATTTTTTCAAGTATCGAAAATTTTATTTGAGCCGAACGAGATTTAATTATATCTAAAACGTTTAATATGTGTGTTCCGAATAAATGGATAAATCCCGTATTTATTATTTTTACCCATCCCAATATTTTATAGGAGTACTCATTTTAATTTTGGGTAGAGTTATTGACCAAATTTGGTACAAAAATGAGAATATTCGGGTATAATGGGAAGTGGGGAAACCAAATTGGATAAGTTAATGTTATTTGTTGCTTCAATAGGAGACCAATGGACACCATGAGCCAATTAGATTGGAGAAGAGGAGGGGTGGTCAGATGGGGAGATAATTTGCTAGACACTATGTATGGAGAAACCCACATCCCTCTCCTCCCGAAGCCATCTACTCTCCCATGCCATTCCTTTCCATTCCTTCCCCATTCAAACCATCAGCTGCTCTTCTATTCCTTCTTTCCTTCATCCCAAAAATCAACAGCTCACTTGGAATAGGAGAAAGAGAGAAAATTTCTGCAGAAGCAAAAAAGAAGAAGAGATAAACAAGAGAGAGAAAGAAGAAGAAAACATATGGGAGAAAGAAGCAAAGAAGGAGGAGCTTGGGAGGCCAAGGAGAAGAAAGAGGGAGAGCTTCAACCTCTTGTAGAGTCCAGTAGCATCAAGGAGAAACATTCAAGAGGTAGTCATCCTTTTCAAACCTTCTCTCTTCCATTTTTGAGTTTTGTAAGCTTTTCAAGCTTTTGTGATGGATTTTGAGTTTTCTTGCGATTTTTGTTGTTGTTGTTGGTCGGGGTTGCTTAATAATATTGCCAACAGACTTTGTAAGTCATTAAAAATATTAAAGTGGAACAAAAATGAAGAAAATCCGTACTTATGCTTAAAGGATGATGAACTTTGGACATTTTTGGACAAATGGACCATTAGAACGAATTTTAGAGGACATGTAGCTTTGATTTTGTGTTTGGTTAATTTATTTGTTGGTATGATCTTATACTTTCATGGGTTATGAGAATAACCCAGTTGGAATGGATTAAAAAGGTGTTAAAACAAAGATTTGATAATGATTTTGGTGAAGAACACCAAGAACACGAAAACAGAGCGTGAGTTGATACTTTGGCCTAATATTTGGCCATGTTAATGTTAATGGGTAGCTCTAAATTTTTGATATATTGTAGCTCTATGTCTTAGGAGTCCATAGAGTTCAAAACAGACCAATTTGAACTTGTATAGAAGGAGTTATGGTGGTTGGAAGCAAGATAGGTCTAGAACACCAAAAAACAGAGCATCCGGGAAGAAAACAGGCTGGGAGGCTCAGGTCAAGCACCTAGGCGCTTGGCTAAGTGCTGGCCACGAGCTGAGCTACTGTGAGAGAGCGCCTAGGAGCTGCCTAAAGGCTATTTTTGGGTGCCTAGGCACTGGTCAAGAGACTGTGCAAAACAGCTCCGACGTCCTTTAGTAAAATGAGCATAACTTTCTCATATGAACTCGGATTGAGTTGATTCAAGATTATTCGGAAAGAAGAAGAGTAGACCTACAACTTTTGTTCTTTAAGTGTTTCAATTTGAGGTCTTTAGCCTGCCTAAATTAGCCATTTATAGGACTGATGTGTAATTGGAGGCAATCGAAGAGTGTCAGGCATGAGCGTAAGCACGCGTAATGCTCCCGACAATGTTAAATGATGTTCTAAGTTCTAAATTATGATTATTATGATTTATAATGATACTTAACATTAGCCATTGAGTATTAGATAATTCGAATGGGCGTGCTAAGCGTGCACAACTACATGTCGCTTGGGCGTTCGAGTAGACAAGTTTGGCGTATGGACGTGCAAGCGTCGTAACGTCATAACAAGTGTGTATAACCTTGTTTAATATTTTTTTTCTAATAAAAATAAAACATTATGGAGTTGTAACTTAATGTATGAGCATGCTAAGAACATGCAAAAGAGGCGAATTAGGCGTGTGACATATAAACGTCGAAACGCCATGTAAAGTGTTAATGAACTTAAATAGTATTTCGATTCAAATGAAACGAACATTATAAGATATAGAATGGGTTTAATATAAACCAATAAGGATTGGTGATGATGAGGGTCACAACGTTTTCAAACGACGCGGTGCCGAGAAATCTTTTAGAGTTAATCGCGTTAATTGTCTATAATGCGCGAACAATATGAGATAATAATTATTATAATGTGAACCAATATATGAAGCCTTTTTAGTGGCTAATTGGTGTTTTATTATTAAATAAACTGTGTAGGATATTTGAAGGACGAGCCATCATAATTTGGCAAGGAACGCTTAAGGCAAGTTCTTTCAGTAACTTGTTGACTTGTTTAAATGTATTGACGTACATGACTAAATTACTAAATCTTTCACTATTATATGGATTATATGCGAGCATGATTAAAGTGTGCATAATGTGAAACTATGTGACTATATTGTTCTATGCAGAACTTGAATTATTGTAAATATACAATGTGAGATGCATGAGGTATGCTATGAGATGCATGATGCATATATATAGATGAATTGCATAAGATTTATAATACATGAGTAAGATGCATAGTATGAGAATCATGATGCATGGATAAAATGCAAACTTATGTGTTACGTGAAGCATGAAATGTGAAAATTGTTAGTTTTTGCTGAGCCGTCGTGCTCATTCTTGCAAAAATAAAACTTTTGCAGATTTACGATGCAATGCAATTATCTTGATATCGTGATGATAAGGATTAGAGGCGCATGAAAACAGGAAGGTTGCTAAAAGTCTCTTTATTGTAATTATTTAGCTGTGATAACGGTATATGATGTACATAAATTTGACTATGTAAACCTTGAGTTAAAAATGAAGGTTATCCATTATAGTAGTTAAGACGTGATATTGTTAGTTACTTGTTATAGTAAACTAGAAGGATGACGATGATGTATAAAGGACATTTTTATAACGAATGTATAGTTGTTGAATAACTTTGCGTATATTCAGGGATTGAATAAAGTCAGAATCTGAACCTTGCATTCACATAGGAGATTTTGTAAATGATCAATGGTATTTATTCAACCTTGATCATAAGGGTATAAGTTAAATGTTACGAAACCTGGGATTGAGAAGAGTTTGAGGTAATAATTGTTAATGCTTATATTGATATGGACTGCTATATACAGCAAGAATAGAATTAAATTTGTAATGCTTATTAATTGTTGTATTAGTTAAGGTCTTCGTACCTGAGATTAGATGGGAACATGTTGTAAATTTGTAATGCTTATTAATTGTTGTATTAGTAAGATCATGTTTTAGTTATGGTTTCGAGGCTTGGGACGATAATATTTATATTATATCAATATAAATATTTTTATTATTCCGCAATGAGTTATTGTTAGAATGATGTATGAGTTGCACAATGATGCACCGAATTCATGGATAAGGTTACCCAGATTTGGGGGTGTCGCAATAACTAGCAGGTTTCTTTTAATATTAATAAAGCAATTATAATTATATCAACTCACTGTACAATAAAATTCAGAAAACTTTCTGAGTACATAGCTCTCTTGAGGAAACTTCCTCCTTTGAGCACCTCTGCTCCCTTGAGTACCACTACTCCCTTTGACACTTCTGCCCCCTTGAACTCCCCTTGTATAATATTAAAGGAAACTCCTTACTTCACTCTGAAGCCTCTTTTACAAGATATGAAGTTTAAGAATAAAAGAGATTACAACTGAACGCTATGATTTCTAGCAATAATAATAAAATCAGGGCACTTATAATTTCGCTAGAAAGATTGTAACTTTATAAAGTTCTGTTCAATATGTATTTATCAGTTGTGTGTTGTCTAATAAACTTGAAGTACCATATTTATATAACCCAAACTCAACAGATAGCTTATTAAAGACTAACAAAGTTTGTTTTAAAATATATTAGGAAGATTTTGATTAATAACAAACTTTAGAAAGACCAAATCTTTTTTAGCTTTTTAAAACAAACTTTTGTTTTACCAAGTCGGAAGGAATTGCAAGTATACCAAGTCCTAATCATAGATAATAACTAGATAGATAAAAAAATATCATCCCAACAAACTAAAACCTGATCCCACGAGTTTGAAATATTCTAATCAGTTTCCTTGTTTGAAAATATATATAATATAAAATCACTTTTAGGGAAAACGACAAACCATATCATAATAAAATAAGTTTGTTAGGAACTTTTTAATTATTTTTTTAAAACTAGAAGACCAAGTCTACTGATATAACATTTCTTGCCAAATAGGATTCTTATAATAAGGAATAAAAATATGGACGAATAAAAATTTAAAAGCCAATCAGTTTCCTTTTGAAGGTTCTTAGCAATAAGGAAGTTGTTTTGAAACATATTTCTTTTGAATTCAAGATATTAAAAACAACTTTCCTAACTTATTATTAGAATAATATATAATCTTATCAAAACAGATTTTACCAAGTGAAGATTAATATTAATTATATTATATGCCTTGATTCTAGAACAAATGTTAGAAACCTTACATTTATTTCGTAGACCCAATCACTTTTTGTACTTGAGCTATATCTTGAACTCTTGAAATTTCAATATATCATTCAACTTATAAAATTCCAAGCAATCAAAGTCTAAACCCGTAAAAATATAATAACACTATAAAGCAACTTGTCATCATTAAAACCAAAAGCATATAAACTAACATTCTCTCCCTTTTTGATGATGACAACCTATAATATATAACTCCCCCAAAAATCATGCATATTAACCATTAAGCAAAAGTTGAATTATTTAGCTCCCTTGAATTATTTATTATAGCATATCAATTTACTTATCTCTCCCCTATTGTTATCAACAAAAAAGTAATAATAATTCATAAGAGTCTCAATTTAGTTATCTCTCCCCCTTTGTCATTAACAAAAAATAAGCTAATAAATATAACATACATAATAAGTAAACAAGTGATCATACGTTTTCGGTTTTGTTACCTATAATACCTTATATACCTTGATATGCAACGAATATCCAAGAAAGATAGCTTCAGTTAATCTATTGAAGTAAAGTGCTCGTCGTCTCCCTTTTTTTGGCTTAGAGACATATCTACAAAACAAATAAATAGTATCTACCTTTTTGGTACTAAAATCTTTTTGGGTCCTTTTAGGTTAGTAGCATATAAATCACATTTCTTTACCCATATTTATTTTTATTTTAATTTTATTACAATTAGAATCAAAATGACCTTTAAAATCACATTTTTTGCAAGTAACAAATGGTGAACAATAAAGTGGTTTATGCTTTAGTTTACTATTAATCATTCTAATATTATTATTAGATTTATAATTAACATTTGAAACATGATTCTATTCAATTCCTTGTTTCTCAATACTAGATCTTTGTGCCCCTAACATAACATTTAGGTTCTCTTCTCCTTGCACAAATTTAGCAATATCAATTTTTAAATATGTTATTTCTTTATTTTTTTTACATTATCATCATATTGCACATTCATCATTTTTCTATCATTAAAAATATCTATGCATGCATCTCTTATATTCAAATTTTCTTTTAAAACTTCATTTTCATTTTTGAGATATTCGTTTTCTTTTCTCTCTTCAATGAGTGACTCAACTTCATTTATTAGCTCATTTATGCAATTCTTTAAATAAGCAGTTTTCTTTTTGAGCTGTTGATTTTCATTTTATAAAGCAAGATAACCTAACATAGTTATTTCAAAAGCTTCATTAAAATGAAAATTATTTACCTCAAGTTGATCATCATCTTCTAGTCCCATGAAACAGAGTTGGACAATTTCTTCATCTTGTTTTGTTTTGGACTTGATCACTGGAGTTGAGCTACCTTTTTGATTCTTCATTTGTTTCTACCTTTGGAGTAGTCTCTTGAGTTTTCTTGAAATCATTTCAATTTCTTCATCGGAATCTTCGTATTTATCATTAGCTTGAAGTGTCAATGTTTTCTTTATTGGTGTATCCTCTTCATCATCATACCTTTTGAGTTAATTTTCAAACTTTTCAAGTTCACCAAAGAGTATAAGAGTCTCCATAGTGCTAATTGTTGGTGAGTCTTTGTGATGCCCCCAAATCTCTGTTGTGACGCCTCTAAATCCATGTACTCGCTACAGCAGATTCGGTGTATCACGATACACATCTTCAATAATATATATCAATATTTTTATTGATTTAACTAGTCTATTTAGACATTATAAATCACATACCTCGCCCCTGGATCGCAACTTAGGTCTTACTCTTCTTACCTGATACCAATCTGTAACCTTTATAGGATTTTAATCTTCCATTATGTAGATTAATTATGAACCTTTTGGTCCTATCATTCCTTTCTACCTGCAATATGTTAATGTTTTGCAAGAATGAGCATCAAATATGCTCAGCAAGTATGGAACTGAAATAAACAGTTTAAGGAATAACTTTGAATCAATAATTCAATAATTTCGAATTGAAAAATAATTATCAGCTTTACGATACTTGGATGGTCATAAAAGACCAAGAGTTCTTTAGAATCGTACTGCAGGTGATCAGCCTAACAGTACTTTTATGACTTGTAACATGTTACTTCACTGTAGTACATAGTAATTTGTCAGAGTAATCTCATCAATGAATAAATATATTTTAAACAAATGAATAACTCGTCAAGGAAATCTTCAACATAAGAAACTTCAACACCAGAGTATTTATCTTTGAATCACTACTGAGAGGTCATAAGGACCATGAACTCTTTACATCAAATTTTACAGTCACATAGACTTCAAAAAATTTTACATAACATTATTCATACGCTAAACGCGTTAAGTTGGCACCATATAGCCCATAAATGTTTAACCGTCATAGAGACTGAAAAACTCTCCATAAAAATTTCCCTCTAATATAGGGTTGTTCATCCTCAGTTTTAAGACTAAGAATTCGCACAAAACAAATTTGGATTAGATAACATCAAGCATCACAATTAACTTTATAATAGAGTAGCCGAAACAAATGGCATCCTCTATACTTCCAATAAATTCATGAATATCAAGAATTTGCAAATTCAGAAATAACGTTTCATTCATAGAATTTACCATACATTATGAGTTCATGAACTTGTCATAATAATATGAGTTCAGGAACTCGCCACAGTAATACGAGTTCAAGAACAAATCAGGAACTTACCATACGACTATGGGTTCAAGAACTTACCATACTAATATGAGTCACAAACACACCATAATAGTATGAGTTCAAGAATTCACATATATCTCCAAAACTTGCAACTTAGCTCAATCATAAGAATTTGCATAAATGCAAAATTACAACAAATTAAGGAACTTGTTCAAATAAAGAGCTTGCTCAAATGAGAGAACTTGCAATAATAAAATACTTGCTCAAATTGATGAATATGCATACGCTACAGAACTTTTAATAATAAAGTCTTGCTACAAATTAAAGAACTTGCTCAAAGTGAGGGAACTTGCCTCGGTCCGTAGTTCGTCACCTACATCATTCACATCCAATATTTACAACATTTCTGAGTCATTTACAACATTATAGAATATTTCTCATCAACAATTTAACTTTCTCATAATAGTATTTACTTTTATTAATTTACTTCCCGTAAATATATTTTAACATTCTTGTTAACTTCTCCAATAATCTTATAATTCGGAATTAAATCCAAAAATTCTAAAATCTTAGACAATCTCTTCTTTACGTCAAAATACGCTATTACACATCAAAATATATCATTACTCAAAAGTTCATCTCAATTCGAGTTATAAAACTCGTTTTCACAATTTTACTTTAACAAACCTCCTTCGTTACTTATCCATTTTTGTTCATTCTTGAACTAAATTAAAACTTATACAGTCTAGTTTCATACTACCCTGGCCCTAGTTCCAATTATCTTACCCATTATTCCAGATTTCATCATTTATAAGCTAGGTCAGAAAGTTATAATTTCTGACCAGCCTTACCAAATAATTCACCAAAAATAATCTACTCCATAAAAATTGTTCAAACTCATATCTTGCTAGATAACTTCCATATCTACAACTTTGATTATGCCATTTTCAAATTCCAAACATACGATTTATATAATTTTTATAAAAACAGTAACAGAATCTGCCTTTTTCTTCAACTTTACCCTGTCTCACTAGAAAAATCATAACAATTAATCTACTCGTTAGAATTTGATAAAATTTGTGGGGTTGTTTAGATAACTTCTGGGGCTATAACTTTGCTTTAGACACCAATTTCAAATTTTGTACACACAAGTACAAAAATTCGCACAAAAACTATGTCAGAATCTAATTTTCTAGATTCTGGCAGTGTGGTTTTCCTCCGAACTAGACTGATTTGAATGGTGAGAAAAGTGGGACTACTAGATATCAGATATCTAAGGAGCTCTTCTGATCTAGAATGACCGATGGCACTACAGTATAAACACATGTCCTTAACATGATCAATTTGATTAATTGAACAATTAGGATAACAGGGTTTTGTCATGGATTGAGAGTTGGACCAAGATTTGATCTTGCAATCACTCCCGGACTCTTTCTCACAATTTGTTGTGAATTTTTACATGAACAAGCTATATATCAGTCTGCTTGAGTTACTTATACATGTTGAAAACTGTAAAGAGTCACTTTCTAACCAAGAAAGACCAAGTCTTACATGTAGAAGATCCTTCCAAGAAACGGAAGAGGGCCAACGGATCTTCTGAAAAGAAGAACAAATCAAAGAAGGTATAAAGAAAGGGAAAAACAAAGGACAATAAGAACAAAACTGATGCAGATAGCAAAGGAGTTTCTTCCACTAAAATAAGCTTGGACACTGGAAAGAAAACTGTAAGGAAAATCTTACAAAGGCTAACAGAAGAAGCTTAGTGAAGCTTCAGTTACAGATACAGGTTTGTTCATAATTGAAATAAATCTTTCTGTAAGTTAACGTTCTACTTGGGTATTGGATACCGGTTGTAGTTCTCACATATGCAATCCAATGCAGAGACTAAGCAGAAGTAGAAAGCTAAACAAAGTATAAGTAATATTACGTGTGGGGAATGGAGCAATGGTTGCTGCATTAGCCGTAGGAACTTATAGTTTAGCATTGCCTACGGGCAAGTCTATTAAGTTGATAAATTGTTATTATGTTCCAGTTCTCTTTATAAACATTATTACTTTCGTTGTTGGACAATGAAGGTTCTAGTATTATATTTAAGAACAATTATTGTTCTATTTATAATAATAATGTTTTGTTTGAAACTGGAAGATTACTTGATAGACTTTGTATACTTGACTTATATGAAAATAATTTTGCAAATTGAAGAAACTAGTAAAAGAAAAAGAGATAGTCATTCAAAAAGTTGAATTTGTGTCTTTGATGAAATACAAGTCTGAACCATTTGAAAGGTTTAAAGAATTCAGAAGTGAAATAAATTGACAAAGTATTAAGATTCTTTGATCAGATCAAGGAAGGAATACTTGTGCAATGAGTTTCTATATCATCTCAAATTGGTATTTTCTCATAATAGACACCTCCTGATACGCAATAATGGATTGGTGTATCTAAAAGGAGAAATTGTACCTTGTTAGACATGGTGCAGTCCATGATGATTTTACCGACATTCCAGTATCCATCTGAGGTTATGTCCTAGAAACGGCTGCATATCTACAAAATAAGGTAACCTCAAAATCCGGCCCTAAGACTCCATAAAAGTTATAGATAGGGAAGATTCCTAATCTTAAATATGTTAAGATAAGGGGTTATCTAACTTATGTGAAAATGTTTCAAAAGGATAAGCTTGGGACAAAATCTGACAAGTGCAGGTTCATGGGATATCCTAAAAAAAGTTTAGGATATTATTACTATAATCCTACACGCTGCCTTCTTGGATAAAAATGTTTATCATTGAAGGAGCTAGTGGGAAGGTAATAGATCTTGAAGGAGTTCAAGAACCACAAAGCACTTTAAGTCAAACCGAGGAACCTGTAGATAGACCTATTGTACAACAACCGAATCGTAAATCTAGAAGAGTATCAAAAATACCTAGGAGGTATGGATTCATCATAGAGGATGATGATGGGGTACACATCATAGAGGATGATGATCCAGTTATATATGATGAGGCTATGAGTAGTAGACACTCAGAGAAAATGACAGATGGCCATAAAATCTGAAATGGACTCTATGTATGAGAACCAAGTGTGGACTTTGGTTAACCTTCTGGTAGGCATAAAGCCTAAAGGGTGTATATGGGTCTTTAAGAGAAAGACTGGAAAAGATGGCAAGATAGAGACCTGTAAGGCCAAAATGGTGACAAAAAGATTTCAAATAATGGAAAGGAGTTGTCCATCATGAAATCTTCTCACTAGTAGCAATGCTCAAGTCCATTCGAATTTTGCTTGTGATTACAGCTTATTACGAAATCTGACAAATGGATGTAGATGTCCTTCCTCAATGAAGACTTGAGGAGAATGTATGTGTGATACAGCCAGAGGAATTTGTTTCAAAGGTTGAAGCAAACCGTGTAAGTAAGCTACAACGATCCATTTATAGATTGAAGCAAGCTACTCAAAGATGGAACATTCGTTTTCATAAGACAATCAAAAGAGTTTGATTTTATCAAAAACGAGAATGAACCTAGTGTGTACAAAAGGGTCAGTGGAAGCACTGTGACATTCCTAGTATTATTGTAACGACCCCAAAATTTATACAATTCCAACTCTCGACTTCGGTCGTTAACAATACATCTATATTCTAACTTTACGACATTATTCAATGCTAAACTTAATAAAATGCGGAATAATATTAAACTTTTCAGTTTTCTTTCTTTGCTTTCCCTGAATCATAACCTTTAAACATTTACATAATCTAGAATCATATTTATTTAATGATTCGCTTCATCAGAGTTATAATAAAAATAAAACTTCTAGGTTCAATACCCTCTATACAACGGATAAAAATTAAATTACAACTCAATACAAAATTTAACAACTCTACATCTGCTACACTTGTTACATCATCAAATACATTTTCCAGAACCTCAATTATGGTTCAAAAATATTAATTTAAGCTAAAATAATTAATTTGCATGCTTTACATCTGAATCATGCCAATCAAGCAGCATTTAACTTTACTTTGAATCCTTAACCTGTAAAAGTGGTTATTTGCAATAATGAGCTCGACAGCTCAGCAAAGTCTTAACAGTTTGCATGCATCACATAGCACATAGATAACATGCTCAACATCTAAATCATAATCCTCTGACTAAACATACCATGCATAACGATCAACACATAACAATTAGAGATTAAGTTCCATAACTCAATCAGCATTCTTTACTCAACGAACGTAGTCATATTTTGACTTTGTCGTTTCATACTTGCAACATAAATAAAGTACATTATGCTTTATACATCATATGATTAAAACAATTAATCAATTAATTCACATAACAAATAGGAACTGAAAGACTTGCCTAGTTTGTATATTATCAATTACCATCACCAACTTAAATTTATCTGCACTTCATGTATCCTACACGATATATATATAATCATGTACATCATTCATTAGCCACATAGCAACACTTAGTAATCATTTTACTTAACAATTCATAATCCTTCATTTTTATTATAAATGTTATAAACCTTTATTTTATTACGTCTCACTTTAATCGACACCTAACCATTAGCTAAACCTTAAACTTTGTTTTACATTAAATGTATAATGTTTATAAACATACAGGGTGGCATAGCATGACCAAAAGAAAAGAATTAAAAACAAGAAAATTTTTCATTTCTGCATTTTTCGCCGGGGCGAGAAAATCACTACACAAAACGCTCGTCGGGGCGAGAAAATATAGTGCAACCCTCCCGCTGGGGCGAGAAATTTGACTTGTCGAGCTCGCCGGGGCGAGCTTCATGAATCCCAGATTCTGCAGTTCGCGAACTTCATAATTTTCAGACCAAAATTTTCCAATTTCTTCATTTTAACAACAAATTGACTATACCCAAATGTTATAATCCTTGTAAAATTTAATACCCAACATATATACAATGATTCTAACATCTTAAACAACTTAAACAACCAATTACAAGCCTCAAATATCAATATTCATGCTAGTTTTATAAATTTTACAAATTTAGCGCAATCACTCGCTACGGATTCGTTTCTAAACCAATTTGGTCCGTTCAACTTCCGTTGTTTTCGTTTTTTAATGCATAACAACAATCCACCACCAATTCACATTTTATTCTCTGTAAATTTCTAAATTCTAACTAAACATAGTTTCATGAATTTAATTCAATCAAAATCGTTTATAATCAATACATAATCAGAGTATCACAATCTAACAACATATAAAACTAATTTCTCAACGAATTAATCATCAAGACCAATCACAGAGAACTAGTTTTTAGAAAAATAAAAACTAGCAATTTGAGAATTTACCTTTGATTTCTTCTATGCTTAGTTACACAATTAGGAGGGCTTGATTATCCTCCTTCTTTCTTCTTTGATTTCTAAACCTTCACTCCCAATTCACAGAGATTTCTCCCACTCTCTCTTTTTCTCTTGTTCTGAGTTTTTTTTTAACGTGAAAACTAAAGGCTTAGCAGTTATGAAATTCAAGGGGCTTAGTGGTTACAAACACCAAGGGTCACAAGGCCATGTTTGGCTGACCCTTTAAAACACCCTTTAATTTATTTTTATAAAACTCTTACTATATGATACATTTGTCACACTTAAATATAATTTTTTATTTAATAATAATTTTGTTTAATAAAATCATCTTTCCCGTAATTAATAATTTAATAAAATTATTCATCCTCTCATTTAATAAATTACCAACATCTTATCAACATCCATGCACAATAAAATACGCATCAAGTATAAAAATATTTATTATCACTTTACTTAATATTCTCATACAAATAAATTATCACACAATATTCGCATCAAACATTTATTTTATTAAATAAACATCCCAATTAAAATATTTATTCTACTTAATAAATATTTTATCCATTTACGAAATTCACAATCATAACACATTAACACGTAACATATTTATATGCAATACATTACTCTCTCATTTTATTAATATAATTATATTCTCATTAATTCCTTATTTTAATTAAATAAATCACTCACATTATTATGAAATTTAATTCACAATAATTTCATTGTTCACAAGACATAACAACCAAATTATATTATTTCTCAATATAATTTCAACTTTCTAATATTCAGTAAATATCTTTTTCGTAGCAATTTCCTTCATTTCATTCAATAGTTTAATTAACTATTAAACCTCGTTTCACAAATACACGAATATATAATTCTCTTCACATTAAAACATATATTTCACAAAATATATATCACATAAACACATACTCAAAACGTCACATAATAAGAATTTTTTATTTGCTAAATTCTTATTTAATAATTTCTGAAAATTCGGATTGTCACATCGTTCCCTCCTTATAAGGATTCCGTCCTCGGAATCAACGAAGCCTCCCTTACTCGGTTTTCACTAAATCTCTTTCACAATTATCGTTGAATAACTTCAACGCATTACCTTGGTGTAGGTTTTATTTCATCACCTTCACTTAAACTTGAAACACTTCGAGTATTATATATTCTTTAACCCTCTAACGCATTCATTGCATACCATACTCGTCGTAATCATTTAATATCCCTTGATTTAGCATCGTATAAATATTCAGGATATCACATTTACCCCCATCTTTTAAGAATTTCGCCCTCGAAATTTTAATTTACGAATATTCATTCCTTCCAGCTATCAAAATGGACTTTACGTTAATCTCTACTTATTCATTGGGTTCTATAACCAAATTCTTTCTCTAGAGACCTTTCTAAGGTCATCACATTCTTCACATCTTCTTCGTCTAAAAATTTCTCATAATTACTCATCATCAACTAAATTTATCTCTTCTCTTTCGGGAATTTTATTCCTTTCTTGGATTTATTATAATTTGTTTAACTCGCTCATCACCACATGCCACATTCTATAACCTATCCCTTTTTAAGGAATATTTTCTTTCCACTTTCACCTTTCAAAAGAATAAGAATCTTCCACAATTGTTCAATAATCGGGAAGCAATATGAATAACTCAGGAATTTAAAAATTCATTCAAAACCTTTCAATATTCTGCTGAGGAGTCGTAAAGACTTGAACCTTGTCCTATGTTAACAGATATTTCTACTGTAACCTTTAACAGTCAAAAGACTATGGACCATCTCTTCTCGTACTCTAGGTGATCAGCCCTTCGTGCTATGTATTGTGCACATACATATTAACGCTATTGCGTATCCCCCATTACAAGGTTGGTTCACCTCAAACTTAATATAAATTCCGCACCAAAATAAACTGGTTTGGCATAAAATCTCAAAGAATTCTTGAACTTTATAAACACCTTTCAATAGTTGTCTAGCCGAATCAATTAGCATAGACCTTGAACAACAATTCGGACATTAGTCAAAACATTTTTAGCCAACTTAATTGGCATATCTTTTCATAACTTAACATAAAAAATAAAATTCTTTTTATGACGTCATGATACCGTACCGTCTTAATAGTACGTTGAGGATGCCGTCATTTTAGGACTTTGTCATACTACATCATACCATAGTGGGCTGACGATACCTCGATCACATCCAACACTAGGTACAGTTGCATTGATGGCTCAGTCGTTCAAAATACATTTTGATTAATTTCAAATCAGTTTTTTGTCTAGCTGAAACAATTAGCATAGACTTACGAATAATAGCACCTTTTTAAAACTTATTGGTTCAAACATTGATCTAATATTTTTTTTTAAGAACACAAAATCGCGAATATCAGCACGATGTCAATAAATTTCGAAAATCTAACATAGCTAGAAGAATTAGAATCTCCATTTTCTCTCCACAACTTCAATCTTCACTCTATTGCTTCATTACTCAATCATTCTATCATTCGTTAATATCATCAATGATCTCTATTCCATAACGTTTCTATACCCAATGTAGTTCATCAAACTTGTCACACTTTGGAAGTTCAGGAACTTACCATAATCATACGGTTTTAGGAACTTATCCTAGTCAGACCGAAATCGTCCATTCGCTGAGGGGTTCCACCATACAATTATGAGTCACGAACCTACCATAAGTATGAGTTTTAAGAACCGCACCTATTCTTAAATATTCTCTAACTATCAAATATAAATATGAGAAAAGAATCACTTTTTTCTCATATGTATATCGATAGTGCGTCACCAATATTTCAATGATTATCAATATAGGAAGCTAAGTGGTTGTCGAACCAACTCGACCACTAATCAATATAGGAAACTAAGCGGTTGTTAAACCATGGACAAATCCCGTCCCATACCAGGACCTGTTCAACTCAACCACTATATTAATATAGGAAGCTAAGTAGTTTTCAAACCAAGCACAAATTCCCGTCCCATACTAGGAATTGTATAACTCAGCTACTAACATGAGTCCTCAATTGAAATCCAACCTAATTTCATCTTGCTCTTAACTTAACTCTTTGCTTGATACGAATTTCTCGTATTTCATCATCCATAACTCCTCGTGAGTTTATCTCGTACTATTTCATAGTACCATCTCTTTATAGCGTCATGCTACAACTATTCAATCATTCAAGATCCTCTGACATTTTACAACTTTAACAGATCACATCGTGATCTCGATTTATCATCATCTCTTCTTACGATTCTTTCTTATCTCATGATCGTCTCATCTTACGATCTTCTTTATTCTTCTCTTTAATCATGTTATCTTATGATTAATCAACTCAGGTGTTCCCTGCTCTTTTAGGTCTTCAGGTTTTTTTTTGAACTTAAACATTTTATCATAATCTTATCTCACATGGATTCTCTAAACTCTATTTGAGTTCATCCTTATCATTATATCATTCTCATCTTATAGACACCGTCTATTTACTAACATCTTTATTACTGGAGTCAGGTAACTCCTGGTTCTCATATTTCATGACTCTTCAAGACTCTTCTTTGAATCTTCTTGTTTATATCTCAATTCTTCCTTTAAGAATCTCTAACTTCATTCATATACTTATTTACTTTGCATCATTCGCGTCTTCTTCTTGTATGATTTCTAGGTCTTAACTCATCTCATATATCCATCTATATAAAAGAATCACTTCTTAATCATACACGTCCATAATTTTATACTTGATACACATCAAGTCTCTAACGGTGTTCTGTACAGCACCTAAGTGGTTTCCCACAAACAACCAACAAACTAGTCCCCGTCTCGTCTACACTGTCTTGCACAGCGAATTAGATCGGTCGCTAGTTTGTATCAACCTCCGCTCTCTGAAGGAATTATTTAGCCCAGATACCATACATCAACCATTAAAGAATACGATTGTACCATCTCTTACAGTTAACTTCTTATTCTTGTAACCCTGCGGAATACTTCTTTGAATCCTCTTATACATGTTTTAATCCCTTCTTTATAATTTCTTAAATTAATCTTTATTACTCAAACTCTATCTAAGCTTATTCTTTATCATCTTCATCTCTCTTCTCTATGGTTATAACCTAAGGTACTCGTACCTAAGGTTTCTAACCTATCAGCTCTGATACCAACTGTAACGACCCCAAAATTTATACAATTCCAACTCTCGACTTCGGTCGTTAACAATACATCTATATTCTAACTTTACGACATTATTCAATGCTAAACTTAATAAAATACGGAATAATATTAAACTTTTCAGTTTTCTTTCTTTGCTTTCCCTGAATCATAACCTTTAAACATTTACATAATCTAGAATCATATTTATTTAATGATTCGTTTCATCAGAGTTATAATAAAAATAAAACTTCTAGGTTCAATACCCTCTATACAACGGATAAAAATTAAATTACAACTCAATACAAAATTTAACAACTCTACATCTGCTACACTTGTTACATCATCAAATACATTTTCCAGAACCTCAATTATGGTTCAAAAATATTAATTTAAGCTAAAATAATTAATCTGCATGCTTTACATCTGAATCATGCCATTCAAGCAGCATTTAACTTTACCTTGAATCCTTAACCTGTAAAAGTGGTTATTTGCAAGAATGAGCTCGACAGCTCAGCAAAGTCTAACAGTTTGCATGCATCATATAGCACATAGATAACATGCTCAACATCTAAATCATAATCCTCCGACTAAACATACCATGCATAACGATCAACACATAACAATTAGAGATTAAGTTCCATAACTCAATCAGCATTCTTTACTCAACGAACGTAGTCATATTTTGACTTTGTCGTTTCATACTTGCAACATAAATAAAGTACATCATGCTTTATACATCATATGATTAAAACAATTAATCAATTAATTCACATAATAAATAGGAACTGAAAGACTTGCCTGGTTTGTAGATTATCAATTACCATCACCAACTTAAATTTATCTGCACTTCATGTATCCTACACGATATATATATAACCATGTACATCATTCATTAGCCACATTGTGACGCCCCCAAATTCGGGTCTCCAAATACCCGGATCCGGTCATCACGATCCAATATAAACATCCACCTATAACAACATATGGTATCTAAAATGCGGAATAAAATAAACATACGTTGTTCATTACAAGGTGTTACTAGTCCCAGAATACGATTAACCTTAAACATTTACACAATCCATACCCTAAATAGCTATCAGGGTTTAAATTACATTAACAGTAATTAACTAACACATGAATCTAAAGTCTGCTACGAGGAGTCTATTATTTCATCTTTTCTTTCCATTTGTTCTTCTCTGACGTCTCGGGTTTAGCTGCAATGAAGTCATGATATAGCAAGAATGAGCAACGAGTTTGCCCAGCAAGTTTAAAATGCAACAATAAAGATATATCATGATGAAGGGATATTAAAGGGATTTCAACAATAGAATAATCAGAAGCAAGAACATTAAATGCTTTTAGAACAATTGATAGTCAAATAGACTTTGAACGATAACTTCCAGAGGAGTCAATTGCTGGTTGACCCTCTGGTTACTGGCTACAGAATAACGTACTTGAGGGGATCAGCCTCGCGTACCCTATGTATATGCATAACATTTAATTCTGCTGTTTGTACCTTATATACGGTACGTGGGGTACTCCCCTATAAATAAAGGGGTGTTCATACAGTCTAAGAATCCTTACCATTGATTGGTACGGATAGCTTTTATAAATTCATACTTGCCTGACCGAACAAGGGTTCAGACTTAACCATGAGTAGTTCAAAATTTCTGAAGTTAATTATACGAATTCAAATGCGCGAGTGCGAATGTCAATAAATATACAGATGTGGAATAATTTTAAAAGTAATTAGACCACTTAAAGCGTGCTCGGAAATAAGATTCAAGCTTAAAGAATAACTTGCAACAATATATACCTTTTTGCACGAATTAAAAATAGTGCATAAGGCTTAGAAATTTGCTCAATGTAAAAGTTGAGTAAAAAGAACTTGCAATAATGTAAGAAGTTTAGGGTTAGGAACTTGCCTGTTCGCTCAGCTACAATTTAAATCTTAGCTTTAATTACTTGACCTTGGATAACCTATCAGCTGGTAGAGTTGGTTTATCCATTAGCATTGCGCAATTATAAACAATTCACCGAATTTAATTACTACCTAGCCATCAGCTAAACAAAATTTTAATGGCCTATAGCTATTATTTAAGATAAATAATAGTTAGTCCTGGTTACCTATCATATGAGTACCCTTCTAAAATGGGGGTTAAATCCCTTATCTATCAGTTGCAAGATAATTAATGAATTTAACATGATTTGATAATAACCAAATAGTAGTTGATCTCTTACAAAATCTTTTATTTACTTAGTTACTATTTACCTTAATGGTAATTGAGTAATTATGACACTGATATCCTTATTCAACCTTAATTAGATACTTAATGTACAAATTCTACACACACTTAATCATTATTAAGAAATCCTTAAGTGTTTATTATTATTTATTAAGGACCAAGAATAAATAATCAACTTAATAATTTCCCTTATACTTAATCATTATTTCAGCAACGATTAAGTAATTTTCATCCTTATTATTCCATAACTTTACTCATACATAATTATTATTATAATAATTAAATACTTAGTACCTTTATTTACTATTTATTAATAAATAATAAATAATTATTTTATTAACTTTATTCATATTTAATTATTATTATTACTAAATAATAATTAAATATTTATTATCTTTATTTATTAATTAATAAATAATTATTTTATTAACTTTATTCATATTTAATTATTATTATTATTAAATAATAATTGAATATTTATTATCTTTATTTATTATTTATTAATAAATAATAAATAATTATTTTATTAACTTTATTCATATTTAATTATTATTATTATTAAATAATAATTAAATATTTATTATCTTTATTTATTATTTATTAATAAATAATAAATAATTATTTTATTAACTTTATTCATATTTAATTATTATTATTATTAAATAGTAATTAAATATTTATTATCTTTATTTATTATTTATGGATAACTAATAAACAATTATTTGTTAACCTTGTTCATAATTAATCATTAGATATTTATTATTAAACTTTATTATTAATTAAAATATTTATTATCCTTATTTATTGACAATAAATAATTATTTAATTAACTTTATTATTTAATATTAATTAAATAATAATTAGAAGATTTATTATCTTTATTAGTGATAATAAATAAATAATTATTTTTTGTTAATTTTATTTATTAACATAATACTAATTAGTTTGCAATGCACTATTAACTTCAAATTAGTAACCTATATTTGGGTCGGTGATAGTACAATTAGTTAATTGTTGTATTAACCAGCCACTAGTGATGTACCATGTTTCCTGCAAATTATTTGCAACCCAACCCAATGAAAACATCATAACACCTTATATATTATAACAACACAGAAGGGAACTTACAAATCCATCAGTGTGTTACAATATCATACTTGTCAATTCCAGTAACGCATATAAACACTAATTTCACTCTGCTGCTAGAACCCACACAAGCCTAAATCAATTTATCCCAACACAAGAAACAAACTGCCCAATTCGGCGAAACAGATACTACAATACAGAGGAGAAAACGAAGCAGCAACCCAGATTCCTAAATCAAATAACCCAACTCAGTACATTAACATACTTGTTGACCTAAACAAGAACAACATAATACCAGTTTTCTCCGAATCAAAACCAACAAGGTTATTAACAATTTATTACCAGATTTTAAATCCAAAAATTTTAATACAATGTTCTGGGTTTTCAAACCAAAGCAATACCCAAAACTAAATCCCAATACAGAGACATATTCAATACCATACATACAGTCCACAACCCAATTCGAGTCTGGAGAAGGGAAAAATTTCATACACAAACTTAAACAAAATTACAACAGTGATTGAATAACCCATTTTATACCTTGAACTCGATCGCGTTGCGACTCTTCTCCTCCTACCGAAATACGAAATCAAGTTGGACATCCACAGCGAGCTGAAATCGAAATCCCCAATTGGTTACCCCTGTTTCCCCCTCTCTGATTAAACTCTCTATTTCTAACTTGGAACCCTAACTTCTAATTGGGGACTCACAAAACAGGGGAATTTCGGCAGCTAGGGCCTTCAATTTATAGGGAATTGGTTACCCCATTTGCTGGGTATTACCTCACCTGCTCGAGCAATAACCAACGGTAGAAAGTGTAGGCTGTCAATTGCACATATCAACCCATCAACCCATCAACCCAAGCCGCGATTTGCCAGCAAACCCTCGAGCGGTGAACCCCCCCACCAGTCACGTCGCCGCACGCCCTAACCCGTTGGTCCGTTTGATGGCCGATTGGTCGACGACTTTCTCCGTCAGTCCAACGGTCGACCTCCCTTCGCCCCGTCCCGTCCGATTGAGTTGCTGACGGGTTGAGAGCTTCGAATTTCCCCCTTTTTCCTTCACCGATTCCGTTTGACAGGGGGTTTGGGGATTTGATTTGGGGTTTGGGTTCTTGTTCGGTTGAAATCCTCAATTGAGCCTCTGATTGGATTTTCCCCCAAATCGGTTGAAAGGCTTCCTTGGTTAACGTTGATTGAAATCAAATAGCCGGTTATCATCGTTTGTTTCGCCAGTTGGGTTTTTCCCCAATTTAATTACCGGTGGGTTGCCCAATTGAGATGGATCCAACCAGCTCAGGGAAATGGGTTGACCCGGCTGGTAATTAGATTGGGCTCACCCAATTGGAGTTGGGCCGGTTTGAACCAAATAAAAGACCATGACCCAATTTACTTATCTTGACCAGCCCACTCGCTTAATCCAATCAGGAAAGAAAGTTGGCCCAATACAAATGAAGGTGATCCAAATATAAATTAATAATGTTATATTCTAATATTTAACTTGAATAACTAATTCAATAAATTAATTATTTAAACATTTGTTTCAGCAAATATTTCTCCTTCGAATCCGATAATGGTAGAATAAAATTATTTATAAATTTTCTTTACAATTTTCTTGTACTTAAATGATAGGATTAATTTATAAATTTGAATAATACTACTTACATGGATCCAAATTAAATTTATAAAATTATATAAAATGAATTTATTTATAAAAATAAATTTGATACAATGTTTAAAATTTTCCGGACATTACACACATAGCAACACTTAGTAATCATTTTACTTAACAATTCATAATCCTTCATTTTTATTATAAATGTTATAAACCTTTATTTTATTGCGTCTCACTTTAATCGACACCTAACCATTAGCTAAACCTTAAACTTTGCTTTACATTAAATGTATAATATTTATAAACATACAGGGTAGCATAGCATGACCAAAAGAAAAGAATTAAAAACAAGAAAAATTTTCATTTCTGCATTTCTCGTCGGGGCGAGAAAATCACAACACAAAACCCTCGCCGGGGCGAGAAAATATAGTGCAACACTCTCGCCGGGGCGAGAAATTTGACTTGTCGAGCTCGCCGGGGCGAGCTTCATGAATCCCAGATTCTGCAGTTCGCGAACTGCAAAATTTTCAGACCAAAATTTCTCAATATCTTCATTTTAACAACAAATTGACTATACCCAAATGTTATAATCCTTGTAAAATTTAATACCCAATATGTATACAATGATTCTAACATCTTAAACAACTTAAACAACCAATTACAAAGCCTCAAATATCAATATTCATGCTAGTTTTATAAATTTTACAAATTTAGCACAATCACTCGCTACGGATTCGTTTCTGAACCAATTTGGTCAGTTCAACTTCCGTTGTTTTCGTTTTTTAACGCATAACAACAATCCACCGCCAATTCACAGATTATTACTTAAATTACACATCAATTTGCATACATTTAAGCCATATTCACATTTTATTCTCTGTAAATTTCTAAAGTCTAACTAAACATAGTTTCATGAATTTAATTCAATCAAAATCGTTTATAATCAATACATAATCAGAGTATCACAATCTAACAATATATAAAACTAATTTCTCAACGAATTAATCATCAAGACCAATCACAGAGAACTAGTTTTTAGAAAAATAAAAACTAGCAATTTTAGAATTTACCTTTGATTTCTTCTATGCTTAGTTACACAATTAAGAGGGCTTGATTATCCTCCTTCTTCCTTCTTTGATTTCTAAACCTTCACTCCCAATTCACAGAGAATTCTCACACTCTCTCTTTTTCTCTTGTTCTGAGTTTTTTTTTAACGTGAAAACTAAAGGCTTAGCAGTTATGAAATTCAAGGGGCTCAGTGGTTACAAACACCAAGGGTCACAAGGCCATGTTTAGTTGACCCTTTAAAACACCCTTTAATTTATTTTTATAAAACTCTTACTATATGATACATTTGTCACACTTAAATATAATTTTTTATTTAATAATAATTTTGTTTAATAAAATCATCTTTCCCGTAATAAATAATTTAATAAAATTATTCATCCTCTCATTTAATAAATTACCAACATCTTATCAACATCCATGCACAATAAAATACGCATCAAGTATAAAAATATTTATTATCACTTTACTTAATATTCTCATACAAATAAATTATCACACAATATTCGCATCAAACATTTATTTTATTAAATAAACATCCCAATTAAAATATTTATTCTACTTAATAAATATTTTATCCATTTACGAAATTCAAAATCATAACACATTAACACGTAACATATTTATATGCAATACATTACTCTCTCATTTTATTAATATAATTATATTCTCATTAATTCCTTATTTTAATTAAATAAATCACTCACATTATTATGAAATTTAATTCACAATAATTTCATTGTTCACAAGACATAACAACCAAATTATATTATTTCTCAATATAATTTCAACTTTCTAATATTCAGTAAATATCTTTTTCGTAGTAATTTCCTTCATTTCATTCAATAGTTTAATTAACTATTAAACCTTGTTTCACAAATACACGAATATATAATTCTCTTCACATTAAAACATATATTTCACAAAATATATATCACATAAACACATACTCAAAACGTCACATAATAAGAATTTTTTATTTGCTAAATTCTTATTTAATAATTTCTGAAAATTCGGGTTGTCACAATTATATGTTGATATAATATTGATAAGGAATGACACAGTAGTGTAATAATCAGTGTAGACACCCAAATTTTGCGTTTCCTTCTACTAACCTTGACAGGAGGGCGAAATCGTCAATTGAACCAGCTTGCGGGAGCAAAAGAGCGGGCACAAGGGCAAGCGCCCGGCACCGCCGCAATGTTTTGGGCAACCCAAGTTTACGTGACAATAAAGCCGTCCGAGGCAGGCATTTCCG
The DNA here is from genome assembly GCA_034770075.1 of Aralia elata. Taxonomy (NCBI): domain Eukaryota; kingdom Viridiplantae; phylum Streptophyta; class Magnoliopsida; order Apiales; family Araliaceae; genus Aralia; species Aralia elata. The sequence continues at coordinate 74,773,756 of CM068388.1, read as the reverse complement.
AATGAGGTGGCACGTCTCCCGGAAATTCCTGGACTGCAGAATACGAGCCTGTCAGCGAAAACCGACGTTGCGGCACGAAAATCGAGGCGTGGCACGAAAATCGAGAAAGTCAAGCCCGCCAGCCGCGGATAGATCTGCGGCCAAGTGGGTGCGCCAGCACGGAAACCAGGAAATCAGCACTACCAGCTGAGTGCGATGGGAGGCGTGCCAGCTGGCCAGCCTATTTAAGCCAGCTTCAGGCAGCATACAGGAGGTTCAGCAATTGTGGAGAAGAAGGAGATTCCAGCAGCAACATAAGCACGAAAATAGAGGGGAAAAGAGAGAAATTTTGCAATCAAATAGGAAGAAAAGAGAGAAAAAAGAGAGGAATAATTTTCTTTTGATTTAATTGTATCAAATAGATTGTTTCCTTCTACTCAAATACATCAAGTTCACATCCATTTGGATATCAATTGCAAGGTGAAATCTCTTTTGTGATATCAATTTCTATCATAACATTTGATCAAATTAGATGCAATTTTTCATGTAATTTATTGATTGAACAATGAATTAGGGATTATGAGTGAAGTTTCCATCGGAATAAGACTCTTCCTAATAACCCGATGATATTCGTTCATTAATTTCTTTGGTTGTTTTAAGGTGTTATATTTGGTATCAATTCCTTTAAATCGTTATTTTAGGATATCTTGGTATTGTTAGATTATCCGTATTGGTTAATTCTTGTAATATTCGATTGCGGGTGTGTGTAAATTTGATTGTGAGCCTAGGAAAGCGACCCCGTGGTCCAAATCCGATGATGGACATGTCTTGATGTATGTAGCGGGTAGGATGTAGCCTCCTTGTAACATGTAACCGTCGGGCCTTAAAACGACGCCAAAGCGAGAATCGGGTTTAAGGCCCCATATTAGTGGAACTTGTGATTGTAGGCGTTTGGGATTATTTTGATGGCTTACATGCCCATGAATAGCCCCAACGCATTTTTAATGCTTGATTTGATTTACGACACGAAATTGATTTCAAAGCTAAATGATAAGATTTTCATAAAATCAATCAAAGTAGGATATTAGAATCACGAGGTTAAAATTTGAGAAATGTTAATGAATGTCGATTCCTATCTAACGAGAGAGCCAAAGAAAATCGTTTTCAAACATCACAAAATTTTGACTTTAGAAATAAGTAACGTTTTATTAAATCTTTGTGCATAGGGTGAAAGAGATTCTAGAAATTGCCCATCATTTTATGAAAGCAACGTATAGATCTCGATTCCTATTTAGACCAAGGTTTAAAACTCTTATTTTGCCAAAACGACACTTAAATGAAAATCTCATAGTTTTTGGACAATTAAAATCAAACCTTTCTCATAAAGAATAAAGCTATTCTCGTGTATACCGAAAAGACATTCCGAAACGTTCTCAAATTAAAAGCACGATTTTCCCTAAAATCCAAATGACTCTTTCATACAAACTCACCACAACATTTACATAGGCACACATACACACACACACGCACACCTACACACACACATTCATGAATTAAAGGATAGGAAAGCATCAAGATTGCGGTAACCGTGTTTCACGGAAGTCGAGGGGTGCCTAACACCTTCCCCTCACTTAAACAAGCCCCCGAACTCGATGAATCTCGATTCGCAGACCAATTAATTCGGAGTCACACATGAGCCAGCGATTTATAAAAAACGAAAACTCGGATGAGTTGGTACATCCATTTCAAATATACCAACTGGCGACTCTGGTTAATTGGCTCATCATAAAAACGATCTTTCAAAACCCCGTCGACCTCAATGCCGACCTTTTCCAAAAAATCATCTAAACCAAAAGGCTAAAATTGGAAAAGGAACAGAGAAAGCGAAAACCCGGCGTCGACAGCTGGCGACTCTGCTGGGGATCATTAGAGGGCTTAAGCCGCTTTCAAGTCTTGATGCTATCCTATCCTTTAAAATTTATAAATGTGTATGTGTATGCGACATTTTGACTTCTTTTTATTGTTGTGTGAATGTGTGTTGTTGTCCAATGAATGAATGATTGAATGGGTTTGCTTTACTTCAAAGTAATCATTTGCATACGGTGAGGACGATGAATGTGAATGTAAGTTGAGATTGTACCTCCTCCTGAGGCGAACCCGTCGGTTGCTTATTACTGGACTCGATGGGGCTGCTCCCCGGAGATGGCTCAGGAAACGCACCACTCAAATCCGCTCCAATCGAAAGGGCTCAAACGAGTAGATTGCGAAGATTTGGGAACCTTCATGCCGAAAAGCCCGTGAGAGTAACCCTAGGATAGGTCAGCCCCAGATTAACCCAACGCAGGATAAGTCTCTTCATGCCCTTTTACGTTTCTGCGTATAAATGCCATAATTCCATTGCAACATATTCATATATGCTTCCCCTTTATGCCAAAAGAAAATACTAACCTCTGTGTTTTGCAGGGAACGACACGGGAAGCATAATAAATCATATCTAGCATGTATTATTTCGATAAAGAACCGCTAACGAGTTGTTTTGCAGAAAAAGATTAAAAAACCCAAAAACACACAAAAAATTTACAGTTTTAGCATGCATCCATGTTGTCATTTCCCCAGGACTAAACTTCGAACCGTTGTCTTTGTAGGATTGCTCCTCAAACCCGTTCGCAGTCTAAAAAAGCCCAAAATTCTACATCTGAAATGGCTGATATTCCTAACCATAATTCCATATCTCGGGAGGAGTTTGATGATTTTAAAAAACAGATGATGGAAATGGCCACAATGCTAAAGGAACAGTTCTTAATCAGACAGGATCCGGTAAACCAGGGATCGCATAATATTCCACCACCAGGGGATGATCAGAATCCTCCTAAAAATGGTACAAACTTGCTTAAAGAGGACCAACCCCGACTCAAGGACGAGCCAGTCATCCCAAAGGCCGTTCCCATACCTAGCAGGACAGTGATTACTATCCCAGAAGAAGGGGACAATGATGACCTTCGGAGAAAAATGAAACACATGGAGGAGACCATCCAATCTCTAAAGGGCATAGGCTCCCTGGGCAGGGTTAATTACTCAGATCTATGTGTTTTCCCTGGAGCCAGATATCCAGAAAAGTTCAAAGTTCCCGAGTTTGAAAAATACAATGGAAAGGGAGACCCCTATACACACTTGAAAATATACATTGGAGAACTCGGGTCTTATGCCGAAGACGAGGGGTTAAGAATGCAACTATTCCAGAAAAGCTTAACAGGGGAGGCAAGAATCTGGTATGCCCGCCTCGACAACGCCCGAATCCACAACTGGGAGGAATTGGCCCATACCTTCTTAACTCAATACAGCTTTCAGGCCCAGATGGCCCCTGACAGGTACCAAATGACAAAGGTTAAGAAACAGCCTAGGGAATCCTTCAGGGAATATGCACAACGGTGGAGGGGCATGGCCGCACAGGTGACCCCCCCAATGAACGAATCAGAGATGGTGATGACCTTTTGTAGACATCCAGGAGGCACCGTATTATGAGAGGGTCATCTCGGGGATTGGAAGACCTTTTGCTGAAATGATTAAACATGGAGAGATGGTAGACATGGGGTTGAAGTCGGGTAAAATCCGGGATCTTACTGCTTTAGAAACTGCTTCTGCCGAGCAAATACAGAATGGAAACTATGGCAGCACTTCCCGGAGGGTCCAAAAGAAGAAGGAAGAGGATGTCTCCCTCATCCTACAAGGGTCATCCAGAAAAGCAGAAAGCCATCTTCCGGTACAGGCACAGATGGGAGGGCCATCCCGACCGCCCAATTTCACAGATCAAAGAGCAGAGGGGCGAAGAAGATATGAGGCCTCGCAAAACCGAGTATTCACCCCGCTCGGGGAGCCGCTTGAACGGGTATTAGCGGTATTAGTAGCCCAAAAGAAGATAATCAATTTGGCTCCCCCAAGTGACCCGAAGGGAAGGAGATTTGATCCAAGCAAACAGTGCGCCTATCACTCGGGTTCCCCGGGTCATGATACACAAGATTGTTGGACATTGAAACATATAATTCAGAACATGATCGACAACGGGGAAATTGTGGTGGAGCAACCGGACTCCCCGAATGTTAAGGCAAATCCCCTGCCAAGACATGATGGGGGGGAGTCAATGTGACGGAGGCAAGTAAGGCTGGGGGGCCGCCAAGGTTGAACTATGTGCAGAAAGTTGAGGGGATGATCAACATGATACGTGATCATAGGGATGCACGGGGAACGCCCATCAGGTTGATAGGGGTAAGTACGAATAACATAGAGGGACCTGTCAAGCTGACAGCCCCGAGGCCCATCATCCTTGCAGCAAGGCCGCAGCTCCCTATCAGTAGTCTGAAGACTGTACCCTGGAATTACGGGGGAATACCAGAGGAAGCGGCCAGTTGTGCTTCCTCGACGACCAAGGGGAACCCCTTATATCTTCCCGGGCGAGTCCTTGAGAGCCAAAAGAGAAAAAATGAAGAGGTTTCCGAGGAAAGGGCCATAGAGTTTTTGAAAAGGATGGATCACCCAGAAACGAGGGGGATCCAGATTTTAAATGAGGAATCAACCCTAACATCAGTCATGGACTTGGTGTTGTCATCCAGTGAGCATTGCAAAACCCTGACGAAGGTTCTGGAGGAGGCATTTGTGCCCAAAGAAATTAGTGAGGGGGATTTCGGCCAGCTGGTAGGCCACTTATTGGAAACCGATGCAATATCCTTCACGGATGAGGACATTCCCGAAGAGGGAAGGGGGCACCGAAAACCGCTACACATCGCGGTAATCTCCTCAGGATATGTCATGAATGGGGTGCTGATCGACGG